>BTHU01000021.1:7128241-7205741 GCA_036184795.1 Tokudaia tokunoshimensis | reverse complement strand
CCCAAGGTACTAAGATCTCCAAAATGTTGGGATCTTCTGCTGCAACTGGGCCGTACCTTTGTTAACAGCGTCTCCTGGGCTCCCTCCAGGTATTCTAACCCTGCTGCATGGTGCCAAGTCTTAGCTGCTCTCCATGGCTTCTGCAATCCTGTGGTGTCTACTTTAACTGAGGCCTCAGCTACTCTCCATGACCCCTTCGTGCTTTTAAAACCAGGACCATCTGGGTGACTCTTATACATTATCAAGTTTGGCTGTCAAGTGGCCAACGCTTTCTCCAGACCACAGCTTCTATGTGCTGACCCTGAAGAGAAAGTCTTTCAGATCCCTAATAATGCTGCTTTCTTCTTTACCACTGCTAATTTCTCTGCTCTGGTCAAACATCATCAATTGTCCTAATAAAGCAAAGGGTTTACCTTAGTGGATCTGGATTCTTAATCACAGCCAATTCTTCAGCTCCAGCTGACCAGAACCATGGATTCTAATTCAGAATCTCAAATGGCCATGATGAAGTCTTTAAGGACTCTCAAATGTCTCTCTGAGGTTTCACAGCTGCACAGCTCTCAGCAGTATCTTCCCATGACAGCTCAGTGTGTTCTGAGCATCCGATGGATTTCCCAGCCCAACACTTTAAACACCGCCACAGCCCTCCCCTGAAACAGCATGGCTGGGTCTGTTGCAGCAGTACTCCATGACCCAGTAGCTAATTTCTGCCTTGTTAGGGTTTCTAACTGGGATGAAACACTACGACCAAAAGCGACTTGAAGTATGGGTTTATTTTGGCTTATAGTTCTCTATCACAGGCCATCATTGAAGGAAGGAAGAGCAGGAACTCACACAGGGCAGGAGCGTGGAGGCAGGAGCTGATGCAGAGGCCATGGAGGAGTGTCCCCTCCTGGCTTGCTCCTCATGGCTTGCTCTGCCTGCTTTTTATAGATCCCCAGGACCACCTGCCTCAGGATGGCACCACCACCAACAGACTGGGCCAGTAATAAAGGAAATGTGCTGCAGACTTGCCTACAGACCAATCTTACGCAAGCATTTTCTCAATTGAGAATCTCTTTTCCCAAATGACTCTTGGTTGTGTCAAATCGACAGACACTTGGTCAGTACAACCCTGACCTACTATTTCTACTTCTCGTAATTTATCCCAAGGAAGTACTTAGAAACATTTCCTCAGTAAAAATTTTCAGTGCCTGTTACTTATGCTAATACGGTAAGGGGAAGGGCTACATATTGGCCCACAGTAAGGACTCAATGGAATGGATCATGGCACACTCACATGTCAGAATTTCTGTAGAGTCACCTACAGTGTGAGAATATGCCCACAGTATAATGTAAGATAGAGGGAAGGTGCACCCTTTCTAGCCAGAATGATGCTGGTATTTTAAAATTAAAGGTAATATGTACCTCTTTACATATGCATCTATGTATTTGTTAAGACAGCCATTAAAAAAAAAAAAACAAAACAAAACCCTAGAGGGGAAGGGTGGCCTACAGGGCCAGCCCACAGTCCTTCACAGTTCTGCAGGCTGGCGGCTCCCATCGGAGTGTTGACCAGTTCCTTTTCTCCGGACAGCCCTCTTCTTAACACAGAGTTGGGCATCTTTCCCTCTGTCCTTCACTTGTCTAGCATCTCTTCCTTTCTTACAAGGACACTGGTCATGTGTGATAAGGCCCTTCATTTTACCTTAGTTCTGTCTTTAAAGGCCTGTGTGGAAGCTCCAGCATTTGAATTCTGGGGCATGCAAGTTTACCAAACTGAAGAACTTGCAGATGTGAGCACGTTTCTAGCTGGTGGGCGCCTGCGTAATTTTTGTAAAGTGTTTTTTCTTCATTGACATGTTTTCAGTGACTATGTGGAACATTGTATCTAAATGGGCAGAGATGAATGGGTCTGTGTGTTTGTGCATGGGCTTGAATTTGGAGTGATTCTTACAGCTGCATATGCCATAGGCCATCTGCCAGTGTGGGTGTCTCGGGTTGCTTCCTCACCTTATTGTTGGAGTCAAGATCTCTCACTGAACCTTGAGCTCATCAGTTCGGTCTGTTTGGTTACCCAGTGAGCTCCGGGGATCTACCTCTTTCTGCCCAGCACGTCAGTACACACGGCTTTTTCACGGAGGCTGGAGATTGTGCTGACCTCCTTGTATCTGCATCTCAGACTCTTTACCAAACGAATCATCTTCCCAGCCCTTAATGAAACTATGTCCCTGTCACCTTCTGTAAAGGAGAGTCAGGGCTTTAGTGGCTGACAGGGCTAGTTTCTCAGAACTCTTAGTTGTAAATCCTGTTCAGTTAGAATTGTCCTCTTCATGAGTCACCGCAGTGTGGCAACTCAGCCTATGGCCCTTAGAATGATCGGACTCCTGAAGAGCCTGGTTGGGATCGGTGGGACACAAGAGAGCAGCTGCTGTGTGCTCCAGTCTAGTCTGTGAGGCTGGGTGAGGAAGACAGTGGGGGCCAGCAGGGAGCTTTCCTGGCTCGCTGGTGCTGATCTCAAGGCCTGCTGCCGCATTCCAGAGCCCATTAACTTGTATATGTTCAGTCTGGGTTGTTTAGTGCTAGCCGGGGCTGTCTCTGTATTAGGGAACATGCTGGAAATGGGAGAGGGGACCGGCAGGAAAAGATTCCTGGAGTCCTGGACCCCACAGACCACACATTTACTAGCATACGAGGCAGGCTGTGCTTTTGAGGGCCACAGGAAACTTCAGGACTCGGCTGCTGCAGAAGCATATTGCTTGCTGCAGTAAATGTTTAGGGAGGGGTCTCCACACCAGTGGGCCCTTCTGCTGCATCGTCCTGTGCCGCAGGGTGAGGGTGGGTCACTGGCTTGTGTAAAATGAAGCAGTGACATGAAAATGGGAGCCTGTTAGGTGAGGCAGGCAGAGACACAGCCATCTCTTTGAATTTATTGGCTCATTAATATTGTGGAGATGGGTATGTTTCTTTTATAGCTATATTAGATACTTATCTTTCTAAGGACAGGAATCGGTACGGTGCTACAAGAGAGAATGTACTTAAAAATCACAACATTACCTGTGGTAAAATTATCATAAAAACTACCTAGTGCTCACACGGGCCATGACTGCAATTCTGCCCCCATAATGACAGGAGATGGTCTTCAGTGAGTTGCTTTCCATGAAGCTATGATGAAATCAACTAAAATGGTAATAAAGCAGAGGGTAAGAGGGAGAGACTCAAACAAGATGTAAAACTGCAGAAGGTGTTAGGTCGTTCGCATTGGCATCTTCCAGAAATGGATCTGTAAAATAGCAACTAGGAATTGATTGAGATTTTTATTCAGAAATGTTATCCCTGCAGTGGGTCCCACAGTGCAGAGGGGCCAAGCGCCTGTCCCCTAGCCATGGCCCTGACAGGACGGCTGCTGCTTAGCTATAGTGATCGGCTTTGGTGTCAAGTGATAGTTACAAAAGCTTGAAGCCCCATTCCCTCCTTGAGTCGTTAGGGTGAGCCTCTTCAGACTTCCCGGGTGCTGCCCTGATGAATTCGTATTCCGTAGATGTCTGTCATAAGAATAGGAAGCACCTCTCAGTGACTCCTCAGTGAGCCGTGGAGACATAATAAAATATCCATGATCAGAGATGGTTTGTGTTATAGGAATAACTTTCATATTGATACTGTATTCAAAATGACAGGTCTGTACCCTTGTCACATTACTGCCCCCAAAAGGCAAGATGCCACCTCCTTTCCTCCACAGTGTTAACTGTCTGGCCTTCCCCATGTCCTCTCTAATTCACCTCAGAGTTAGCTTATCAGGTACCTTAACTCAAGATCTAGCCTTCTGTTGCCCACAGGATGTTTGGAATCCTCGCCACCATCTGTCTGCATTGTGTGATGCCAGCTTATTTGCCGAGGGGGCACAGCCCCTCGCCTGGCTGTCTGTGCTCAGCCCGGCGGGAGTTCTCCCGTGGAGAGACCACGGGCCTTTGCTCTTGCCGTCCTCCCAGGAGCCTTCTCTGTGCTCCCTCCTTCCTTAGCTCCCCTCAGCACACCTGGCCCCGTCAGTCACTCAGGCAGTCTCTTGTTAACTTGAACTTTCTATCTTTGCCCCTTCTCTAGAAAAGCCTTCCCTGCCTCTCTTCTCCTGGTCTGTATTATGCTTCCTTGATTTCTTTCTTTTTAAAAAAAAAATATAATATTTTGGTTATATATAGTACTTAGTAAAAATTAAAACAAAATGTAACTTGGACAGAAAAAAATATGGAACACTTGATGAATTTGCATGACATCCTTGTGCAGCGGCCATGCTGATCTCTGTATAGTCCCAATTTCAGTGTAAGCACTAGATCAAGTAGTTTGAGGTTCAGACATCCAGAATGCTCCACTTAGAATAACTGTAATTGTCTGTAACTATATATTTCTTCATATTTTTTTAATAGAAGGGATTGTGGGGTGTGTGTGGGGGGGGGTGGTACTGCTCTAATAGTGCCTGGATTCTTGACAAATAGACAAAAGAAAGGGAGGAAGGATGGAATGATGTGTTTCATACTGAGGACCAGATCAGCCAACTCCCATTTCCAGTCTTTTGTTGACTTTTTTATATAATAGGTAAGACATATCTTGAATTTAATGAATTTGTAACTAATGAGAACTGACTGCATCAATAAAGTCATCTCATAAAACAGATGCTCTCTGAGCCTTAAGCTTCTGGTCTAGAACAAAGGAGGAAGCCGTACCTTGCCGCTTTTGAGAGGGTTGTTCTGTTTCTGGTAAGAATCCTAAGGTCAGAGCTGTGTTGATTACACACCTCAGATCATAACATGTACGCCCCTAGTCTGGGCAAGTCTTTCTCTTTTGACAGTTCCTCCCTGAACCCTACTCTTGGGCCCTCCTCTTTATAACAGTAGCTCTAGTGTGGTTAACTATTTCCTTAATGTAAGGCTGACAGTTGCGGGGTGCGTTCTGTTTTTAAGAGCTGTTCTGGGCTGTGAATCATCTACTTTGCACTTCTCTTATTCTATATGTTAAGATTTGTCCATCACTGAAGTCCAGTATTCTCATGACTGGGCTCTTGTATTGGTGACTTTGTATAGTTCCACTGAGTGATAGACAGGTAAGACTTTATGTAGCATCTTTCACTGCCCTAACAACCCTGCGTGTTAGGGCACCGAGTTGATCCTGGTGGAGCTAAGCGACTGCGGCACAGAATGGTGTAATAATGTGTTTTCCTTCTGTGCTCTGACAGCTGCCCAGCAGCTGCCTAGTGAGTCAGCGCCTGCTGTCTCCAGGCATCTCAGTCACAGTCTTAGCCACAAAAGGTCTGATGGATGCATTGTGTCTGATGGGACAGTGAGGAGCCCTCCTGTTCCCTGGACAGGCCTTCATAAAACCATGCTTCGGGGATTTATTCCTCCCACTTCCTTTCTCTCTAGATTCTTCCCTACTCCTGTATTTCTGATTTTTATAGCTCCTGAGGAAAACTGAGCCCTTTGAGCTTAAACATAACAAGATTGCCAGAGGGTGAGTTTGGCAAAATTGGAGTAGTGGGCAGTCCAGGAAGGCAGTTTGAGCCCTGTATATTTGCCAGGTACTGAGATTTAGCTCCTGAAGATAGGTGACTCTACCACTCAGAGGTCAGGGGTGACGCAGGACATTAGCGTCACACAGGGCAGCTGAGAGAGCTGGGCAGTGTATTCACGTCTGTGTAGCTGAGCCACTTTAGTCCACATTGCATCATTAGTCTCTGGACTCAGTCTCGGCCAGAACATGATCGGAATTCATGACAGGGCTCTTCCAGCATCTCCCATTCTTCTGAGGACAGATTACTTTAAACCATAATAGTAATTTTCATATCATGTTATTTTTATTTTTCAACTGGCTGAAGACATAGCGCATGCAGAGAATATTATTCTTCAGACAGTAACTGCCTGGCACGCACAGCCTGCATAATGGCAATTAAACTGAGCTCCAGACTGACAAACAAGCTGTAAAGCCGGAAAGGCAGGATTTCTGTGGAAGATCAGTTATAATAATTTTGTATCTGAGTGTTTTACATATGTGACATTTTGTATAATAAACAATTAACTGCCTGCTTTTGACATTTCAAAGTTAATGTGGGCAAGTTATACAACAGTCGCCGTGAGCATCACCTCCCCAAGCGAAGTGGCAAATGGCTATCAGCCCCCAGGCTTCCGAGGCCCTGTTATTCCTCCCTGCACACGCTGAACCTCTTTACCAGCAGCCGGCAGTCCATTGTCTTTGATAAACAAGATAATTGATATAAATGGAGGTGTTCTTCTCTGAAATGGTTTCGCAATTGCCGGTTTTTCAGGCTGGAGGTATAATTTTCCTTGTGTCCCATTACTGTTAATCTCTAAATGGATAGATTAGTTAATCTGCCTGCCTTCCACGAGAAGACACTGGGTGAGTCACCCCTCAGCAAAACCAACAAAACATCGGGTGAAACTAGGGCACAGGAAAATGATGAACAGTCACGTTGACGATCAAGAACATGCATGCTTTGAGCAGGCAGGAGGCTTAGAGCTTAGAGATAAAGAAGAGGTGCGTCCTTCTCAGGAAGTGGACAGAGGCACCGTGGTCAGCCGGCTCTACAGGTGGACACTGGGCACACACTGAGGAGATCCTGCAGAGCTGTCATGTGCTGCTGCTGTTGCTGCTGCCTTGTTGGAATGGGCCAGGCTTTGCAAAGCCTGCTCAGTATCAGACATTAGTGTTCAGCCTTCCCAGCCCTCCACTGGGCTTCTTTCTTTATGAAATGTCAAGGATCTGGCCTACAGAAGAGCCATGCAAGTTTGCACCCAGTCGTGAAGTCTGCTCTGAGAAGCCTGCCCCCCTCATTGCATGCATGTGTGTATCTGTCTGTATACACACACACACACACACACACATACACACGTGTATATATGAAGTGCGACAAGGAAGAGTGAACAGGAAGGCACGTGGGCATGAGATGAGTTTTGGGGAGAAGCACGTGGACTATCCACAGCACCCCAGCAGAATACTGTGCAACTTATCACTTGGGATCATGATGGTTTGAAACCATAATCAGCAACCTTTGGACTGCCTTGGTCATTCTAAAATATTTAGGTTAGAAAACAGTTTGCACTCTGAACAAGGCAAGTCATAGTAAGATGAGCTGTCTCCCAGGCCAGTCCTTGGTGGCAGGGTTATCATACCACCTTTCAGATCCAGCACGCCAAGGGTGCTTTACTGACCAGTTTAATGTCATCTCTTCTCGGAGCGGTGGGCTTCCTCCCGCCTCCTTCCACTTTTGAAAGGTTAGCCTTTCTTCAGAACAGTACAGGTTTCCTGCAACATCTGTCAGCTTGGCAACGAGCACACCCCAAGGAAATGATGAACATTTGAAGACCATCTAAATACTTGAGGGACCTTTCCCTTTCTCCCCTCTCCCTTTCTGCTCCTCTCTTCTCCTCCTGTTTCTCCTAAGAAGAGTGGGACAGCCACCTGGCATTTGTCGCTCCGCTCACAGTCCTGCTGATAAAGTGTAAGCCCACTTACAGCTGTAATTTGTTTTTTAAATGAGTTTTGATTTACTCCTTGCGTTTTGATAGCCCTTGGAACCTTAAAGCAAAACCAACCTGGAAGGCAGCCATGGGCAGAAGCTTTTGTTTAACGAAAAGAGACCGTTCAGCCCTGGACCGGTAGCACAAAGACATCTCTTTGCTCTAATGACTCAGATGATCTTGATCTGATTCAGTAGGTCAGAAATTGCTGTCCCCAGCAAATATCGACCAGAAGGAACTGTTTCTCGGTTATTCTGACACTGCCGGCTGCATATTACACTAGCAGGCGCTGATAGTTTTCTGCAGGTCAGTAGAAATGTTGCTGGCTCTTCCTTCCTTCACCCAGTCAGTCCTTTTACGATCCCAAGGCGGTGACTCCTGAGCACACAGATCTCCTTGTGTGACTCTGACTTGAAATCCCAGGCCTACCCACCATTCCTTGGGGGAGACCTGGCTCTAGGTTACTGGGGAAGGACAACATGAAACTGAAACTCAAACCTCATCTGACTGAGCGACTTGTGTCATAGAAGGTGGGGAGAAAGAGGGATGGCTCTCCTTGTCACACAATAGAGAATGGAGTCGGAGAAGGTTAAATGGCTTCCCTAAGACTGCCTAGAAAATTTGGACTCACAGTCACAGTTTGGGGCTCTCTGCTTTCCAGCCTTTGCCTAAAGCAGAAGATAGGGCAGGCAGGGTGGGTGGGGGCTTGCCCTTTCTCCCTCAGGCCTGAGGCCAGGAGGGCTAGAATGCAGAACCAAGAACTTCCTAACAGATGTGAAAGGATTAGAATGCCATTTTAAAATGCTGTATTTATTTTGTATACTCCCAAGCACTGACTATGGGCTACTAAAGTAACTAAAGAGCAGTGGGAAATAAGTTTTATTCTGTTTTAGACAAGCCTTTTTTAAAATCACACTCGGTAAATTTACAGAAAGCCATAGCATCATTATTTCCTCCGTGTAGGATTAACCTTGGCTCCAGAAGGCCATGTAAACCGTGGGCTCAGCATGGCCTTTTCTGGTACCTCCAATACTTCTGCTGTGTGAGTGCTAGGCTAGCCTGGTAGCTGGGCAGACGCATTCCCCATGGTCCCAGTGAGCTCCTCGCCCAGAGCACCATCCCCTCAGCTCCATGCTCCATGAGCTGAAATCTGAGAGGCTTGAGAGACAAGCTCTTCTCCTGGCTGCGCCCTAGCTTGGTGAAAGAGCCCTGCGGTCAGAAGCTCCCTCACCTGGACCCACATGTTTGCCCCTCAGGCCAGTTGTGCTCCCCTGAGTTCCCTCTCTGCTAGTCCACCTAGGGCCAGCTGGGGGCCGCGGCCTCTGAGAACCCACAGTTCCTGTCAGCCTCCTCTCTAGGCCTCAAGGGGCCGTGCAGGAAGCTGGTCTAGAGTTTGAGATCATTCTCACGCAGATACAGTGGGACGTCTCTGTGCCATCAGGAGCCCATGTAACATTTGAATACTCCACTGTTGCTCCCACTTTTAATGACAGCTTAAATATTTTAGTCATTGATGCTATGTAAAAAGACAATCTCACATTTTAAGACTCACGGGCTATTTATGATCCTAGAACCAATCTAACTTAAACTTGTTGAATTCAGAACCAGATGCAGTCTCCATCTTAGAGGCAAGCTCCCAGGTTAGTAAAGGGTAGTTAGACAGAATAATAACATCCTATCAAAAGCATTAGACTTCTGCATCTGTGGGGCTTTTCTGAGATTTTTGCACATTCTTGTTTTCTGGGCAGGATAAAAAGCGACTCCCCAACTCTGGCCGGACGGACGTCTCTACTCTCAGGTCACCAAACTGTGATTTGGCAAGCACTTGCTCCAGTAGTGTGACACAAGGACATTCACTGGTTTCAGTATCATTCAAGACCTAAGGAAAAGTAATCCCTGCAAATCCCACAGCACACCCACAGCAAGGGGCCCCTCCTGTGCAGTTTCAGTGATGGCTGTGAGCTGGGTAGTTTTTCCGGGCTAGCAGTATGAATAGCCTCTCAGTGCAGTCTTTCTCTGGCAGATTGTGTCACTGCGTTGAGACATTGCCCGAGTTCAGACTCAGGGCTGGATGCCTGGCTGTCTCTTCTCAAGCCGGAAATACCTTTGGCCAGGGTTTCAAGTCTTACCTACAGAGGGAGGGTTTCAAGTCTCACCTGCAGAGTGAAGGTTTCCAGGCTCACCTGCAGAGGGAGGGTTTCCAGGCTCACCTGCAGAGGGAGGGTTTCAAGTCTCACCTGCAGAGGGAGGGTTTCCAGGCTCACCTGCAGAGTGAAGGTTTCCAGGCTCACCTGCAGAGGGAGGGTTTCAAGTCTCACCTGCAGAGGGAGGGTTCCCAGGCTCACCTGCAGAGGGAGGGTTTCCAGGCTCACCTGCAGAGGGAGGGTTTCCAGGCTCACCTGCAGAGGGAGGGTTCCCAGGCTCACCTGCAGAGGGAGGGTTTCCAGGCTCACCTGCAGAGGGAGGGTTTCCAGGCTCACCTGCAGAGGGAGGGTTCCCAGGCTCACCTGCAGAGGGAGGGTTTCCAGGCTCACCTGCAGAGGGAGGGTTCCCAGGCTCACCTGCAGAGGGAGGGTTTCCAGGCTCACCTGCAGAGGGAGGGTTCCCAGGCTCACCTGCAGAGGGAGGGTTTCCAGGCTCACCTGCAGAGGGAGGGTTCCCAGGCTCACCTGCAGAGGGAGGGTTTCAAGTCTCACCTGCAGAGGGAGGGTTCCCAGGCTCACCTGCAGAGGGAGGGTTTCCAGGCTCACCTGCAGCGTTAGCCCCTCCTAGACATGCTGCAGTGGTCACTGTCGCTTAACGCTTCCTGCTTCATTCCTAAAGGGTTTTTGCTAAATTTATCAGCTATAACCTCCAGCATTTAAACTCCAGATTGCCAAACCATAGAAGAGAGTCAATGGTTTGGCTGGTTAGCAGAGTGGTCCCTTTCAAAGGCTTCAGTGTGAGGACAGAGTGAATTTGATGGTCTCTGTCGGCGTGTATATTTGAGGTCCATTGTCTTTAGCCCACCCTCTTCAGCTCCTGAGGATACGGGTCTCTGACTTATCTTCCAGATCTGCAGCACTCAGAGCTAGGACTTCAGAGTTGACAGTTCGAGGCATGGAGCTGGGAGCACATGCAAAGGCTGGAGAGCTCTTGGCTCTCTTGTGCTGGGCAGGATGGAACCCCTCATGATTGTGAAAGTACAGTGTGTAGGGGTGTAGTGTGGACAGATGTGGTGTGAAGTGCAGTGTGATGGTGTAGTGTGGACATGTGGTGGTGTGAAGAACAGTGTGTGTGGACAGATGTGGTGGTGTGAAGTGCAGTGTGAAGTGTGTGGACAGATGTGATGGTGTGAAGTGCAGTGTGGACAGATGTGGTGTGAAGTGGGGTGTGAGGATGGGAGCTGGCACAGGAGATCAGAATGTGTTTTGTGGCACTCATCGAAAGAGAGGGAAAAACCAAGAGGAAAGTAGCACAGAGGGCTGGGCAGGGACCAGGGTCCTCTGCAGGGACTGGGAAGTCGGTGCTACTCCCTGGATTTTTCTAGGTTGTGTTTATGTGTTTGGGGAGGTGGGATCCTTCTCCCTGAGAAACCTGGGAGAAGCTTTGGCAATTGATCACATACTGCTTGTGATCAATGACTTTTTCCTCAGATGTGATGGAACACATGGTTGATAGTGATTTCTCTTCCCATAGATAAAACCAGGCATCAGTGTAATTTGGCGCATACTTGAGAAACACATTTGTGCTGTGTTTTGATAGTTTTCAAGAAAGATGGCCTTGTTCTCTAATTAGCTATTGTTCGTTTACAGCTGTTACGCTGCTAAGACAAAGCAGCTGTGGATACTTTTTCCTTTAGAAGAACGCAGCAGCGGTTGCAGTTGGCTTGGAAACTTGTCTAGTCAGCAGCAAGTTCTGTGCAGGCCTGGGGATGGGCCCTGGGTTTATTAAGCCTTCTTAAGATCAAACAGCAGGGAGGCTGGGGGATGCATAGGTAAAACCTTAAGCTAAAAGTAACCTTCCTCATGTTCTATAGCAGGAAGTGCTTGGTGTCTAAATCTTGACACTCTGCTTAGAAAACCTTCCAAGAAAAATCTATTGTGAGATATTAAGTACTTGTTTGCTGTGTAAGTGGTGGGGTCTGTTAGAAAGCAGTCGTGTGATCTAATAACAAGGAAAACGGCAAATAAAGCCCACCACAGCACAGGGCCTGGGGATAGCAGTCTATTTGTAAGAGCCACGTGCTATTTCATCTGAAAAAAAAAATCAGCTTCAGGAAGGCTTTTGTTTTTTTTTTTTTTAGGGCTGGAGAGATGTCTTATAGATTAAGGGCACTGACTGCTCTTCCAAAGGTCCTGAGTTCAATTCCCAGCACCTACAACTGTGTATAATGGAATCTGATATCCTCTTCTGGTGTGCATAAGTACATGCAGACAAAGCACCCATGTACATAAAATACATAAATAAATAAATATTTAAAAAAAAAAAAACAACGTTTTCTTCCATCTGTGGAGACAGCCAAGTAACAGGTCGCCATTCTTACTGTTAAGTATAACTGGTGCAGGCGTCCCTCACGTCATGCCCTCGTGAGCGGACACTGCCTTTTAAAAACTATATTATTACTGAATTAATTTTACTGGCATGCTGGGAGGTGGTGGAGCATGTCTTTAATCCTAGCACTGAGAAGGCAGAGGCAGGTGGATCTCTGTGAGTTCAAGACCAGCCTGGTTTACAGAGTGAGTTTCAGAACAGCCAGGGCTACACAGAGAAACCCTGTCTTGGAAAGCCTAAATAAATATGAATAAATAAATAGTGACTGGCAGGCTGTTGGTCACCCTGGTGCTATGAGAGATCAGGGAGCTGTGGATTGTTTTCAGATGACTTTTCCTGCCCCCCCCCCCTGCACACACACACCACCATCACACACACAGCCCAGGAGCTCCATTCTTCATACACTGAGGATGTATACACTTTGTTAACATGGAACTTTTGCATTCAGAAGCAGCAAATTAAATTTGTCTGAGCAGAATTGCTATGTGCATGGAGGGGAAAAGTAATTTCTTCCCAAGTAGTTCCTTGCCTCCTGCTCCTAGCACAGGCTGTTGTAGTAGAAATGGAGCTGAGGATGGCAGTGGAGACCCAGGCAGAGACAGACGCAAGATGCTGGGTTCTGGCAGCTTGGGTTTGTAAACAAAGTGACGCAAATTGGGACAGAAATTCCAGGGGGATCAGGCAAGAGACTGGAAGACTGGAGATGCAGCACAAAGCCGAGTCCCATCCAGATGGTGTTTTTAATAAATGTATCAGGCTCATATGAAAGACAGCAATGAATGTTCTAAGGGGGATGTCCGATTCCCAGGGCGAGCAGCTGCATACTGCCCATGTGTCGTGGCAGGGAGGGGCGGGGAAGGGAAGGGCGGTGTCCAGTTCTTCCCAGCAGGATGCTTTTTGATCCTCTGTGTTAGTCAGGCCAGGTAGGCGAGCTGGCTTGCATTTCTAGAATTAATAATCCAAGCACTTTCTACTGAAATGTAGGAAGTCACCTCTAAATGTTGGGGTAGTCAGTGGTGACATTCGGGACAAACCTTTCCTGTCACAGTCCTGTAATGTGATTAACTTGGGAGAGGAGAAGGAACACGACCAAAATATATCGTATGAAAAAAATTTAATATAATTTTAAAACAATAAAATAATAACCTGAAAAATGAAAAACAGATACAAGACCTTTTATGTCTGTTGGAGCCTCTCTGTACTCTGTATTGTTATCCAGTGTACTTCACATGGGTGGCCAGACTTTCTGTACCTGGGCCAGATTTCAATGAAAGAGATTCGGAGGACAGAAGGTAGTGACTACATAGCAGCTCTCCTGCTGACCCTGCGGGCCCCCCTCTCTGTCAGATCAGGACCCAGAGACTGACTGTGCCTCACTTTCTTAAAGAAATGACTTGAGATCTGTGTGGCTGTGGATAAGAACCTGGTTAACAAGGTGAAGTTCTGCAGCCTCACAGAGCAGCGGGAACAGGGCTGAAGTGCGGTTTACAGGAGGCGACCCCAATGGACTCCAGACCGGTTCCTGTCCTCTCCATTCCACTTCCCACCATCCGCCGCTCTTTGCTTTGATCCAGACCAAAAAGTAGCAGTGAGAATAAAGAGAGGTAACAGTTTCAACGTCGTGCTCAAAGAGGTGGGGAGAAGGATGGGCACGATTAGAGGACACTGGTGTGTGGGTCTGTGTGTGTGCCCATGGGTTCTGTGGGTCTGCGTGTGTACCCATGGTGTGTGCCCATGAGTTCTGTGGGTCTGTGTGTGTACCCATGTGTGTACCCATGGGTTCTGTGGTTCTGCGTGTGTACCCATGAGTTCTGTGGGTCTGTGTGTGTACCCATGGGTTCTGTGGGTCTGCGTGTGTACCCACAGTGTGTACCCATGAGTTATGTGGATCTGTGTGTGTACCCATGGTGTGTGCCCATGAGTTATGTGGGTCTGTGTGTGTACCCATGGTGTGTGCCCATGAGTTCTGTGGGTCTGTGTGTATACCCACAGTGTGTGCCCATGAGTTCCATGGTCTGCGTGTGTACCCATGGTGTGTGCCCATGAGTTCTGTGGGTCTGCGTGTGTACCCATGGTGTGTGCTCATGAGGTCTGTGGTTGGTGTCTTCTGTAAGGCCTAACTGGGCATGTCTATCCTGACCTGGCTTCTCAGCAATCATAGCGCCAAGCTCACTGTGACCTGTGACGGTCCCTGATGTCCATTCCTAATCATGTCACATCATCTAGGGACAAAATGTTGAGGCAATGAGTACTGTGTAGATGGAAATTGATGCACTCTGGAGTCAGCAAAAACAAGTAGGAACACCGAGTTGTCTCCTGAGGGTATGACCATTTAAAATAATCATGGGGAGGGGAGTGTCCAAGCCTCACAGCCCAGGCTTCCCATGCCCTTGTCTTTTATCATCCGTCTTTTAGTGTTTCGAGAGCCTCTATCCTATTGAACAGGCAGTGGTTTTGTGGGAGCTCTTGGCTTTTATAAATGAGCAGGTTGATGCGGACTTGAAGTGTAGAGAAAGACTTGGAGTCAGGCTGCTGGTTTGTTTTGTTTTGTTTTGTTTTCAAGATCCAGCAGCTCCTGAACAAAGGAAGGGGCCCCTGTGTGGCCTTGCACAGAAAAGCAAACAGTGGAGCCAACTGTGTGTTCAGAAAAGACTCTGATACCACGACCTGGGCCCCTGTCTGCTGGATGGCTGTGTTTTCCACTGCACATGTGTGAAGCTGTAGCTCATTGGCCCAGGTGCCGGCCAGGCACAGCTCAGTGATAGAAAATGTGTGTGGAGTGTGCAAGGCCCCAGAAACACATAGGGGAGCTCCACCTGAAGCGCTGAGTAGTTTCTCACCGAGTTAGGCTTCACAGTGTATTTCTACATTCTCTTATCATGTTCTTAATTACGAAATACTTAAGAATGGATTGCTGCACATGGTTGGATATTTCAGCCTGAAGTTCAGTTTTTGTTTGTTTAATTATTTGGCATAGAAACCCTTATCTGAAGATAATCGAGATGTTCTAGTTCCCTTTCATTGTTGACGTGAGATGCTAATTAATTTTGTTCCGAGCATGCTATAGGGATGAGTTTGGCTCGTCTTATCCTAACGCCGGGTCTTGTGCTTTGGATTCACAGTTCCCATGGAGAATGTGGCAACGATTGCTGATTGTGCCAGTGTGATTGAAGGAGTCAGTCGGAGCCGGAATGCCTTGCTGAATGGGGACACTAAGAATTATGACTGGGACTCTGGCTACACGTGCCACCAGCTGGGGAGTGGTGCCATTGTGGTTCAGCTGGCACAGCCATACATGATTGGCTCAATACGGTAAGATTTCTGTGCGTTTGTTGGTTAAAAGATACACATAGTCACTCACACCTTTGGAGAACAAACTCCACTATTCATTACAAATATTGGAGGCAGGGCAGTGGAACCTGCTGTCCACTTGGATTTTTTTAGTGGGGAGCTACACTGAAAGTAGACCTGAAATCAGCAGGGGGAAGGACTGGATAAGAGAGAGGGGAGGACTGGATGAGAGGGAGAGGAGGACTGGGTGAGAGGGAGGGGAGGACCGGATGAGAGGGAGAGGAGGACTGGGTAAAAGTTGGGGAGGACTGGATGAGAGGGAGGGGAGGACTGGGTGAGAGGGAGGGGAGGACTGGATGAGAGGCCTCCAATTATTCCTTCTGCAGCCTTAGTGTGTGTGGATGAGAGACTCACAGGGAGATGTTGAGAGGTAATGTGGATAAGAAGCTGTTTTCAGCTGCAGTAAACAACTGTGTATGAACCACAGAAACCCAAATATGGAGCCTGGTTCTAGACAGTCATCTTACTGTCCTTGGGTTCGAGTTTCCTCTTCATCCATTTTGTTTTAAGAAAGAAGCTTTAACTTTCTTGACTCGTGGGATTTTATTAGTTTTAAGTCTGATACTGGTGACATCCCTCAGAGAGTCCCTTCTCTGCCCATCTTCTCCCCCCTGTCCTCCATCTTCTCATCCTCTTTTCTCATGCTCTCTCCCTCCCACCCTGTCCCCTCCTTTCCTCTCCTCTCCCATCCTCTCCCCTTGTATCTTCTTCATCCTCTCCCCTCCCTTCTTCACCTCCCATCCTGTCCCTTCCTCTCCCCCTCATCCTCTACCGTCCCCCACCCCCCGCCCCATGCTCACCCTTGTTTCTAAGGGTGCCTCTGAAGGGCTCATATGGGGAACAGTGCATGTCTGTCTCCCTCGGTCTGCCAAGGGTGGATGCTGGCGGCCATGACTGCCCCTCACCTGGTGCTTCTCTACACTTGGCTACTCTTCCCTGCTCTTGTCTTAGTCTGTAGGTAGAAAGAGCCAGCACGGGGGAGCAGAGGCAGGCGATGTAGCAGAAGCAGGCCTGCCGGCGCTGGGACAACCACCTCAGCTGAATGCTGCTTGTGTTGTCCACATGTGCTAGGACTCAGGGCTGGATGTATTGAATGGAGACTGTTAGATTTCTTCATTTCAGCTAACTCCATTTCATCAGGGGCCACATCACAGGCTGAGTATCATAGGAGATGAAGCAGGCCAGGGGCTGGGCACTCAGGCCAGATGAACGCATAGCCATCCTCTTGCTGTTTCCTGAGCAGTGTGCACTCACTACTGTGGTCCTGCCGTCTACCTAGTAAGCATCCTTAGGACCTTTGTCATGGGCGATGTAAACTGTCTGCATCTCCCATTACAGTCTGTCCCTCCTCACAAATGTGCTAACAGTTGTCCTTCTTCTGTCTTCTGCCACTGTCTCCCCGACAATTTCTTGAAGATTACCAATCATGTCTCTGAGATTACATCTGCAATTTCTTGCAGCAGGCTTGGGGTGTAACTCATCTGAGCCTGAAGACTTGAAATCATTTAAATTGACTAGACACTCTCTCTCACTCCACCTATTTGGGACTTCAATTCTCTCTTTATTATGTTTGTTCTGCCATTTCTAATTTGAGGACCAGTCTCCTTACCAATGCAGATGGAAGCAAACGGGCAGTTTAGTACATCTGTCCACTCTCCCTTAATGGCTTCTGAGTCCCATTCACTTACCTAGTACTGGACACCCTTCCTCTGCGCCCCAGCATCTAACTGTGTCTGTGTGTGTCGTAGACCAAGGCAGCTAAAATGAAATCCATTGCCCTCTTCCCATCTCACCTCACCTCACCTCACCTCACCACTCTCCCAGGATTCACCGGCAGTGCAGAGGCTCCACACATCTTTGCAGTGAGCCCAAAGCCTCTGGTTTGCCACCCTCTCTTATTCCCCACTGCCCTGAAGTCATCTCTGAAGTTCAGGCAGTGCTGCCTCAGGCACCCACACCTCCATCAGGCACCCGCACCTCCATCAGACACCCGCACCTCCATCAGACACCCGCACCTCCATCAGGCACCCGCACCTCCATCAGGCACCCGCACCTCCATCAGGCACCCGCACCTCCATCAGGCACCCGCACCTCCATCAGGCACCCGCACCTCCATCAGACTCCTGCACCAGCTGCAGAGCTCCTGTGTTGGTTGTTCCCTTATTGACTCCCCCAGCCTCGCCCACTTGCTGCAGGAGGCCTGAGACAGCTCAGAGTGAAGTTCTTCTCATACTAAGTTGAGTGTGCCCTGAGGTAGTTTTCCAGACAGAAGGGGATTACAGCAGGTTTAGGAGGAACTTTACAATTTTAGATCCAGCAGATCCCTAGGAGATGGTTACCAGGGTGATGGCTCCAACAAACAAGGGCTTGTCCTGGGGCATGACTACTCTGGCCCCCAGCTCTACCAAAGACTTGAATTCTGACTGTCTCAAGAAAAGTGTGTTCCTGGGGCCCTAGGCAGGCAGAATGGGCCCACCTGGTCTCATCTAAGTGTGGGATGAAAATGGTTCCTGCAAACAATTTCGTTTTTCCTGACTCAGATGAAAGATGATGAGCAGGCACACAACCAACAGCAGAATTGTATATCTCAGCACAGTGTGGTGCCTCTAACTTCCTGAAGCCCAGCTATTGTTTCTCCAGTAAGAAAATCCATTCAGCCGGAGTGCTATATAACCAGCCAAGCATTCAGAGAGACACGTCTCGGTGAAGCTAGCATTATGTTGTCAGGAACTGCATCTGCCTCTTCTGTGACATTATTAAGAGGAAAGGGAGGGAGGCTTCCTGGCCACCAATGCCCGTGGACAGCACTGGGTGTCTTGGCAGGCTGCAGTTACAGCCATGATGTACCGAGATAGACATTTATTGATGTGAAACTAGATCAGTGGCCCCTCTCCCCGAGGATGGGTAATTGACCAGCTGTGGTTGATTAGTCAGCAGCACTTGACCCACAGCTTCCACTGCTCGTGATAACTAACTTGCTTTCCTAGTCACTGTGTCTGTAGCCACCCACAGGGCAAGAGCCAGAGCCCAGTCGTGCTCCACAGAGAGGAGGTCGCAGAGCTGGGAGCCTAGAAACCCACATAAACTTTGAAAATATACATCTCTTTTCAGTTGGTGACTTCTCAGGCAGAGGTCTTAGTTGCTGATGTTCTTAATTCTTCATGTGGTCCATAGTGTGCTATGGATAAGATCTTTCATTCCTCCCTGGCCCTTGGGCTAGGCATGCAGGCAGGCAGAGCCAGGTTTCCTGGCGGAGAGAGTACTTGGTCTCCAGGGTCAGCAGAGCCCAGCCCTGCTAGTGTGCCTGGCATGGGTAAGTGCCTGTGACACATCGTGGGGGAGGGCATTCTCGCTCGTCCCATCCCTTCATTTTCTTTCATTCATTCAACAAACAAACAGCCTTTTTCTGTGGATCAAATCCTGTAATAGATGCTAAGGAGAACTGCATTGAGTAAGCAAGCCAAGCACTGGCATGCTCTTGGAGCTGGCATTGAGGACGGACGCAAGCAGGAACTGGGCATGCTTACGGTATGCTAAGTTCTTGGAAGTCAGAGGAGAGGGGGAGAAGGAGGAGGGTACAGAAGGGAGGGAGACAGTTCCGCTCCAGACTGGGTGGTCAGAGAAGGTTCTCTGAGAAGGGGACATGTGAGCAGAGCTGAAGGGTGGTAAAGGAAGCACCCTGGAGACCCAGGGAAGGTGCCAGGGACAGGAGGAGGGGGAGAGAACAGGAGGCAAGGCCTGGGAGATTTGGGGGTGATAGCCAAGAGGGGTCCTGCTGCTGTCTCTGCACTCAAAACCTGGACCCTCTCCTCCCCATCCCAGGCTTCCATCCCAGGCCTGTCATGGGAAAGGAGGAAGAAGAGCCCCGAGGTGCCCCTGCTTCAGCTTCCAGGGGTTATCTTCCGTAGGACATGCCCCCCCCCCCCCAGGCTGTGTGGCTGGAAACAAAGCAGCTGGTCCTTGTTGCCTGGATTTAGGCAGCCAGAATTTACTCACTTTTAGGGGGAAAAGAGAAATTACCTGGAATGTGCCCTACAAGTAGGTAATTGAGTAGTAATTATATCATTTTCATGCCATTTTAAAAACATTAAAATTTAAATAACAGGAAGTCTTCAGAGGCCTGACCACATAAAAAGCCCAGGCTAGAGTCATAATAACAAACCAAATCTGTTGCGTCTTAGTTTATAGTCCCTCTTCACCTTAGTTTAAGGCCGATTATCTGTCTACTTGCTGATCGAGATTCCATGTTAAGCGTCCTCAGATCTGGGAGGGAAACCAAGTACATTCTGCTCTGAGCTCTCTGAACGCCCTCCTGCTTCTCCAGCTAACAGGCAATAGACAGGCTTTACTGAAACTCTAAATGTAAGCTAAATTAACAATCTTTAGCTTGCAAAGAAAGGTTTTGTAATTGATACATACATAGAATAATGTAAGTAAAATGCTCTTGATGCTTTAAATAGTAAACTTAATTGTAAGTAACTAGTCTGCCCAAGAAGGTCCAGTATCAACAGACAGAGCTAAATAAACTTAGAGTAAGGAGTTAGTGACACGAGAACAGTGAGTCTTCAGTTGGAATGTATACATGTGTACGTATACAGCAAGATTAAGACTGAAGGAGGCTAGCCCAGAGGACACTAAGTTTTTATTTTATGTATATCTGTACACTGTCACGGTCTTCAGACACACCAGAAGAGGGCATCAGATCCCATTGCAGATGGTTGTGAGCCACCATGTGGTTGCTGGGAATTGAACTCAGGGCCTCTGGAAGAGCAGTCAGTGCTCTTAACCGCTGAGCCATCTCTCCAGCCCTCAAGTGGGATTTTTAAAAGCAATAAATAAATCCACTACATATTAATCAGTCTGGCTAGATACACTGACATATACCTTTATAAAATAAAAGATTTATTTTATGTATGAGTACACCATTGCTTTCTTCAGACACACCAGAAGAGGGCATCAGATCTCATTACAGATGGTTGCGAGCCACCATGTGGTTGCTGGGAATTGCACTCAGGACCTCTGGGAGAGCAGTCAGTGCTCCTAACTGCTGAGCCATCTCTCCAGGCCCAGAGGATATTCTTGATGTGTATTCATCATCTCTTCAGTCTGTGATGAAGCTCTTTTTGTTTTATTTTTCAATTGGGGGAGGGAGCCCCACCCACAGGCCTGTCCCCTGTACAAGATAATGTGGCACAGAATGACTGAAGCACAAATCAGTTTGTGCCCTGCAGTGATTACACACAGGTGAACATAATAGTGAAGGAAAGGGGATCATGGGAAGAAAGGCTCACACATGAGGCTGCGGCCTTTTCTTGGAGCCTGATGTCTTTTTCCCTGCACAGTTAGGTCCACACTGGGTTCAACTGCCCTTCCAGTACTGAACATGCCCGCCAGCCGTAGGTCACCTATTCAGGCTGTGGTTACCAAGGTCCCCTTTGCTATTTCCTCTTTTTTTCTGCTGCTTACCACCCTGCCAAAGTATTCATCCTCTTCTGTCCTAAAGGAGAGGCACAGAAAAGAAAAAGAGGGATTGGAGGCCATTCCACTTTGTCTCCTACTTAATAATGCCTCTGAATGAAGGCTTTATTCAATAAGGGCGAGTAGAGAAATTGAAGTTTATGGTTCAAATAATAGTTTATAATTATTTAAATATTTTCTGGGGGGGTATTGTTTCATAGAGGACCATAAAAAAATCTCAAATTGAAGATAGGGATTTTTTAAAAAGATTTATTTATTTATTTTATGTATATGAGTACACTGTAGTTGTCCTGTCTTCAGACACACTAGAAGAGGGTGTCAGATTCCATTACAGATGGTTGTGAGCCACCATGTGGTTGCTGGGAATTAAACTCAGGACCTCTGGAAGAGCAGTCAGTGCTCTTAACCATTGAGCCATCTCTCCAGCCCGGGATTTTTTTTTTAATATACATTTTTTTAATGTTGTGATGGACTTGGTCTCTAGTAGACTCCTTGTGCCTGGTACTTGGTAACTCTCATCGATGGCACTGACAACGCTCTTATGTTACTGCAACTAAAGGGAGTTCTATCTATCACCTAAATTGGACATCATATTTAAGTATAGGTGAGGAAACTGCTAAAGACTGGGTCCTGTAGATGACTGAGGGAGGGGGTCAGGAGGCAGGCACCTGCATCAGCACCAGGAAGACCACCTGCTGCCTCATCCCCTTCTGCTTCCATTTCATCTTGTCTGAGACCGCTGGGGCAGCAGCACATCCATTTACATTAAGACAGCCTTCTTTGCAACCTCGAGAGCTAGAAATTTCCTTTTTATAGTCTGAAGAATACAGCAAACATCTAAATATATGACTCCTCTGCTCCGGATTAAGATTGCCTATAATTCTAGTTGAAATTGGAAAGATATTTTACAAAATTTGCTTCCTATCAGTCATGCCAAGCATCGTCTGTCACAGCCCCGAACTGAGAAATTCTCCTTGCCTTGCTGGTCTATGATTTATGTACTAAGTGTTGTTTCTCCCTGAGCCCATCTGCATCACACTGACGTCTCCTCATCACCCTCAGACCTCAGCACTGTGATTTCCAGAAAAAATCATAGAGGAAAGAATTATATCCGGAGTTCCCAACAGATGCTGGAGTCTGAACCCTGTGAACACGCAAAGGCCAGGAACCCTGGACCCTGGCAGCAGAGAGAGTGGGGCCACAGTAAACAGACACTAGCCGTCTTCCATGGCAGAGAAACTTCAAGATGAACGTGAATTACTATGGCAACTAAGTTGCGTGTGAAAAATATAACAGGGCTGCGACAATTCAGATGTTCTTTGGAAACGCAGGAAAGGTTAAATGCCAAAAAAAAAGTGTTTATGTGTGTGATTTACCTCACATGTCAGCCATTTATCTCTCTTGAGTCACTGGGGAACTTGACAGCTAGTCATCACATACACAGCTAGATAATGTGAAGAGTCTTTTAGTTGTCAAAGATTAGCCCATCAAGAAGACATTTTACAGCTGATTTAACCTCTTTCTAGCCCTCCCCCAAATTTCAAGCACAAATACATGCTTTGTTAATTACCTAGAATTGCCGGTTAAAACCCCTCTAAAGTGCCCGTTTGCCCATCCGTTTGCTTGAGAAGATTGAATGAGTGCCGTGCTTTGGCTTTGGCTTCTGGGACCCCACCATGTCCTGGTCGCTTGCTGGCCACTGCTCACCCCAGAGTCGGCCACGCAGTGTCCTAGAGATGCGGCTGCACCTGGCAGGGCTGACGGAAGAACTTTCAGGAAACGGATGGACATTCCTACAGGTTCAGTTGATGAGATTGCTTCAGTGCGACTTTGAGTCTCGAGTGACTACAGCTGCCCTGAAAGCCATGAAGAGCCAAAGCTACCTCAGCTCAGCCCTAAAAGCCCAGATCAGTCAGTCTGCCTTCGGAAGCCTTCACATTTCTCAGGTACCTTTAGTCAGAAGCATTTTTCCTTCTGGGGCCTCAAAGGCTTCACATTTTAGTGTTGTGGTGTCTTATCAGCTCTCAGCATCACCGTGTGTGCTCACAGGCCTCCCCTGCCCTTGCCCTCTTGTGTGTGTTAAGCTTAGCCCCCTGTATAACAGCCTAGCCACAGAGGCACCTGCTAAAAGCCTTCTCACAGCTAGGTAAGAAAGAGCTTCTGAGACCAGGAAAGCCCTGTGCTGCTCCTTTTGCCTGGCCCCTCTGCCTGCCTGCACTCCAAACCATTCAGGTGAATAGCAGGGGCTAGGAGGGCTGCCTGGTGCCCCATCGACTCCTTCCATCTGCCCCACCCCTGCCCCAGGACACTTGGGGCTCCACTCGTGCTGAGGAGTCTCTCTGCTGTACTGCCTCTTTCCTGAGGGATCGGGTTCAGTGAGAGGGCTCAGTTACTAGATACATGCACACTGTGTGCTGACTTCAGTGAGAGGGCTCAGTTACTAGATACATGCACACTGTGCGCTGACTTCTCCCAGGACTTCTTCCCTAGCTTGCCCTTGAGTCCTCATGGGAAGGATCGTCTTTCTCCCTTCTGAACCCACGTCCCTCAGTGATGACACTGACAGTCCTGCATCGTGACTCTTTCCCGTGACCCAGCACCACTCAGGATGGCCTGTTTCCTCAGTTTATTGTTCAGGAATGGCTATTCCTCCTGCTTCCTGGGCCTCCCAGGAGCTCTTTTTATTTATATTTAATGTGTGGGTGTTTTGCCTGCATACATGTCTGTATACCACATGTGTGCCTGGAACCGGCAGAGCCCAGAAGAAGGTGTTGGGTCTCCTGGAAGTTGAGTTTTAGCTGCTGTGAGCCACCATGTGGGTGTTGGGAATAGAACCCAGATCCTCAGGGAGAGCTCCAGTGCTCTTACTGCTGAGCTGTCCTCCCTCTTCTCCCTCCAAGAGTTCTCCGTGCGAACTGTGCTCACAGTCATTGGGAGCTGTTTATATTAATTTCTAGCACACTCATTTACTCCAAGAAGCTCACATTTGAGTTCTGTGTGGCTGAAAATAACAGAGGAAGATTTATATTCTCTTTCGATTTACTTTTGTTTTGATTCTGTTTGCATCTTTTTTTTTAATATGCAGGGGTAAGGTCCTACAATTCAATGAACTAAGCAACATGTTTTTTTCTTTTCCACTTGCATTTTTGCCCCCAAAGAAACAAGGCAATTGTTTCATCTATAATTACAAGTCTGTGTTTAGGCAGGAATAAGGAAAAGGGCAAAGAAATAAGATCTGGAGCCTCCCACGCAAGCCTGCCTGCCCCTTCTCATAGGGAAGCCTTGGGCCTGCTCAGAGCCCTTACAGCCCCTTCCTTGGGATGTGTGCACAAGGCCATCAGCTTAACTCCAGCTTTGCTGGCTAAGAGATTGAGGGCCATGGTGATGGAACGGCTCACCTGGCCACAGCCCTGCCTCAGGGGCCTGCCTTGTGCTGCTCTCAGTGTGCTGTGGATTCTACAACCTGCCATGTTCCACGCGCTCTGTGGCTTCCTGATGTTCAAGAGGAACTTTGAGATGTAGTTTGCCCACGTAAAATAGGTAAAGCAGTGAGGGCTCTTCTATTGAAGCCGGGGCGTGAACCCAGGACTGAATCCCTTAAGTGAGCATCCTGCCACGGAGCTGGGCTTCAGCCTCAGTCTATAGCCCAGGCTGGCCCCCCAGCTCTCCATCTTCTTGCCTCTGCCTCCAAAGCACTAGGATTATAGGCACAGGACACCATGCCCAGCCGCATTCATTTTTAAAAGCTGTCCTTTGAGACCACAGCCTCTGGATGTGTCTAAAGCAGCAGTACAATAATTGTGTTTTATATTAGTCTCAGTTTCAAAACTGTTCTATAAATTTCAAGAACTGTCTGCTTACTGTACTGTTTTCATCCAGAGTGAGGCACTGCTGATTATATGTGTTTGATTTCTTATTCATGAAATTTACTTCTTAAGAAAAACTGTGTTTCTGTTTCAAATATTTAATCAGATTTTCTGTAACTGGTCCCTGTGTTTTGCCAGCATAGTGATAAATCATGCACATAATAAAGTTTGGGAGGCAGGCAAGGTCCCACATAACTTCCAGTTGATCAAAGAGCAGGAGCCAAGGGCGTGGCTCGGTGGTAGAGTTGTTTGTCCCTCATGCACAGGCTCCAGGTTCAAACCCAGAACCAAACAGAAAAAAGTAGTAAATACCTATCATTTTCAATGTTTAAACCTGGGGTTTAAAAAACCATGCCCATCTGGGTGTTATAGTGCACATCTGCAATCACAGCACTAAGTAGGCAGAGGCAGGAGGATGACTGAAAGGTTGAAGCCAGAGTTACATAGTGAGTTCCAGGCTAGTCAGAGTTACATCTTCTCTGAAAAGTAAGTCATGTCTACTTCCCCTGGAATGAAACAGTGAATAAGAGTAAGTAACTAACTAATAAGACCTTCAAAGGAGGTCTGGATGCTGACGTCATACTATCTCTACTCTGTTTCTCTAACTTCTTGGTGATGCAGTGTTGTGTAAGATTGTAGCGACTGCTTCTGACTTTGGGGATTTGGAAATAACAGCCATCGGAAAGGTACTAGAGCCACAGCAGTCAGATTCCCTCTGGTTCTCCTCCTGAAATGTCTTAGTGCTGACCCACAACTGTCTTCAGTCCATGGTGAGGAACGGCTGTGGTCAGCCCACGGTGAGGGACAGCTATGGTCAGTTCACAGTGAAGGATGGCTGTGGTCAGTCCACGGTGAGGGACAGCTGTGGAATTTTCCTTGGCATGTACTTAGCTCGGGACCTTTGTATTAGTTACTTTCATGTTACTGGGATGAAACACCAGGACCAAGGCAACTTACCAAAGGCAGAGTTCCAGGATGGAGAGACGGCTCAGCGGTTAGGAGTACCAGCTGCTTTTCCAGAGGTCCTGAGTTCAATTCCCAGCAACTATATGGTGGCTCACAACCAGCTGTAATGAGTTCTGATGCCCTTTTCTGGCATCATGGTATACATCTGGCATATGGTATACATGGATACACATAAGTAAATCTTTAAAAATTAATGATAATAATAAAATAATAATAATAATAATAATATAAAGTTTAAAAAGAAAACAAAGGCAGAATTTCTTTGACTTTCCATTCCAGAGGATCAAGTCAGTTATGTCAGAGAGGTGTGGCAGAAATAGTCACATGAAGCATGAAGCAGAGGGACTGGAGAGATGGCTCAGTGGTTAAGAGCACTGACTGCTGTTCCAGAGGTCTTGAGTTCAAATCCCAGCATCCACATGGTGGCTCACAACCATCCATATTGACATCTCTTCTGGTGTCTGAAGATAGCTACAATAAGACAGCTACAGTGTACTTACATATAATAATATTAAAAAAAAAGCATGAAGCAAATTTGTCAAGGCTCTAATACTTTCAAAGCTCACTCTGTGAAGTACTTCCTTTAGCAAGGCAGCACCTTCTAAACCTCATCAAACAGCACTACAAGCTAGAGACCAAGTGTTCAAATACTTGAGCCTATAGGGGGCATTGCTTATCCACATATCACAGCCCTTGGGTTATTGAAGCCTGAGATCTTGTTCCCAAGTCCCTTAAGCAGATACCGTTTGAGTGTCCACTGAAGTCCCCTGCAAACCCTTGTCAGTTATCTTCCTGATACTGACCTTTCTGTGTTCATTTCTGTGTAGTTAAAAAAAAAAAAAAGACAAATGCAATCAAATACTGTTTATTGGAAAGTCCATTGTAACCTCGTTAAGAAACAGAAAAGGCATTATCTATAGATAATTAGCAGTAGCCAGGTAAATAATATCTTACTGGTAATAACCTTCCTAGAAAGATAGGGAAGTGGCTTTGTCGTGATTAGGTTACTTTAATGACATTTTAGCTGTCCACGTGAGACTCAGAAGCGAGTAGCGTTTTGTGGAAACAAGTTGGTCCTATTTAGAAACAACACACCTAAGCCTCACATTTACATCGGCTTCATTACAGTTGCCAGATTGGGAAGTTGAGTTAAAATGCCAGTTGCAAAGTTCTTGTGTGTGTTCAACCTGAGGCTGTTCACCGTGGCCACTTACAATCAGATCAGGGAGTGAGGAGGACTTGGGAATGGTCTGTGTTAATTAAGCATCCCTCTCCCTCCCTCTCGTGTTCCTCCCTGCCTTTCTAACTCTGTAACTGTTGGGGAAAGATACACTAGAAATTTGGTGAGAAAGGCAAGGCAAGAGATGCCACTGCTGCTGTCGCCGTGATAGAGATAGAATTGTGACTGAAGCTGAACTCCATGTGGATTTTGCCACATTAAAAAACATATTTTGAAACATTCAGTGAAAGAGATTTTAGACATTTTTAGGTTAGGCTCAACCTTTTTTTAAACCATCGCTCTGTGCTATTGAGTGAGTCTGGCTTCAGTTCTTGGGCTTGGCCAGGTTTCCTGTAAAGAGACAAGCAGTACACACATCATTGTTGCCTGCTCTTAGGGGCATCGCTGTGCTCCAGGAAACCCTCCTTACTAGACACGTGTGGACTGCCCCCCAGGAATCTAGCTGGATACTTTCCCCACTGGCCTCTGTGGGCGTCCGTAGGCCTTTCACACTTCCAAAAGTGAAGCTAATACTTGTAAGCCTACAATTAGAAGCAATACTGAAAATCAGCATCTAGTTTGGGAACCAAACTTGTGCCACGACTCAGTGGCTTTGGGCTCTGCCACCAGAAGAGGAATCTATGGAAGCGCTAGCGAGTGAAGCTTTAGCTCTGGGGCACGAGGTAGAGCCCAGGGCTTTGCACGTGTTTGCAGATCGTCTCTTGCCCTGAGCCCTGGTTTGTTCTCCTTTAGAAACTGAGAATCTTCAAAGACACAGTGTGTAAAGAGGTCCCACCTCTCAAGAATATTTTTTAAAATCTTGTTTTCCTTTTTTTTCCCGTCTTCTGGCTAGACGTATCTTGTGGATATTTTAGAAGAATATCAAAAGATGTATGTATCATCTATCGTTTTGTACTAAAAGGAAAAAAATAGATTAAAAAATAAAACCACAAATTATTCTAAATTCCGTCTACCCCTTCCTTTCCTCCCTCCCCACACCTGCCTACCCTCTGTTTAACAGATTATGTGAGGCTGTGCACTGTTGTAGAGAAAGGCCGAGGCAGGATTGGAGCTTTTGCCCCCCCCCATCTGGCAAGGCTAGACACCCTGTTGTCACATTGAGAAGGGGTGTGTCCCTCGGAGCCTTAAGCTGAGACTAGAGCCCTTTTTGGTCCACCTGAGCTGAGGAAATGTCTCCTACTCCCTCCCTTTGTGGCAGGGGCTCCCATCTCCTGAGTGTCCCAGCCCATTAGAGCTGCTACTCTTTGGAAGTTGACTCAGGATAGTGTCCCCAGTGGAGATCCTATGACCTCTGTGTGACTCACCCAAAGAGCACTCTAGCTAGAGCCTCTTCTGCCCTCAGCATCAATTCAGTGTGGGCTCTTGGGGCTCATTGCTGAAGAGGGAGGACCCCAAGATAAGGTGAGATCTCACCTTTGGACCTGCATCCTTTTTGGATACCAAGTCTTTTCTTCTGTTTTCTACAAGTGCAAGTGTAGGCTGATGGGGTGGTGTTCTCAGCAAATCCCTGTGGGCCCTATTGGCCCAAATAGGAACATTAAAGGGACCTAGCAAGAGGATGGTGGGGCAGAGGGGAGATAAATGTTTGCTCTTCTTGATGAGAAAGGGTGAGGCAACTGAATGGAAGAGACAGCATTTAATTCCCAGAGTGCAGTGTTCTAGTGGTGCCTCCTGCAGCTCCAGTCAGTATGGCCAGGTCTTGCTGCCTGCTACTGCAGAGTCTCCAGAGGAGTGATTTATTCATCATCTCCTTCCCTGTGATTTCCTTCATTCAGCCTTCCAATAGCCATCACTGCAGAGCCTGCTTTCTAGATGGGAGTTTACCCCGGTGGCTTGCCTGGAATACATTTTGAAGGATTAGTGTACCGTGGTGTGGAGACTGGTCCCTATGCCCAGCACACACCGGTGAATATTCATGCGACACCTGCGAGGGTTATTGCTAAAAAGGTAGCTCTTGCAGAGTACACTCCAAAGAGGGGGTGTTTTCCTCTTGTCTTAAGATCCCTCCTCCAAGCAAATGTGGGAGGAGTGAGGGGGCAGGAGTTGGAGGTTGTGAGGAGGACCAGACCCTCCCTCACCAGCCCTCACCTGCATTCCAGCTCTGCACAGAGCAGTGTAGGCAACTTTAGAGGGGAAAGGAGACTGTTCACTTAGCCTTTGGTCCTGTAACCCACACCAGTTTAGTTTAATTATGACTGTTAAGTAGTTCGGAAAGGTAAAGTTGTGAGTGTTCATCTGAAAAGGTTTGGATTAAAACTCGTGGTCCCAGCTTTGAAGACGTGGATCAAGAGAACTGTTCCGAGTGGTCAATGATCAAAAGAATCCCATTGAAAAGCTTAATTAGCCATTTCTCCTCCAGCCATTGCAAAGAAATCACATAAAATGTTGCTTATTTTCTGGCTTCTTGCCATTCTTCAAACGATTAATCACACAGCAACATATTAAATTGATTAATTATCTTTTGTTTATAAGAACTTAGAGTTAGTTTGGATTTTCACCTTTGTGTGCTGTGGGGAAGATGTTGCTATTATTGTTCTCATTAATGTCTTTATTTTAACGGTTAGCCGTGCACTGCATGGGGAGTCGTGATTTATCACATCTCAGCCTTGGAACAGAATAAGCTACCTTTTCTTTAAGACCTTACATTGTATATAAGCACTCTTATGACTTACTGCTTTGGTCTTGTGTTTCTGAGGGTGGTTTTCTTGTGGACTTCACAAAAGAAATCCAGAAAACAGATATGTGGGGAGGAAATTTTAAGACAAGTAGATATGAGAGCCAGCCAGCCAGACTTTGATTATATAGGACCTAGGGGAATTGGTACTGGCTACAGGAGGCGTGGGCAGGAAGGTACAGCCCGCACGGGTGGCAGTGAGAGATATTAAAGTCACTCAGCGAGTGCCCAGGACTTTGTAGATTGTGCCTGTGGGGGAAAGAGGATGCTTCACAGCTGGGGCAGAGGTGGGAACCCAGATCTGACTCAGGTGAAGAGGTCAAGCTGGTAAGAAAGACAAAGAGACATGGGAAAATAATACTGGCTGAGTTAAGAGAGACCAGAAACGAGATTTGCTGAGGGCAGAAATAGAGAAAGGACACAATTGAGTAGGAAGAGTTTCACCTTACACTTCATCTCGACTGGAGTGTTCTCTTGCCCGTGATGGTGAGTCAAGTCTTTGTTTGGCCCTCCATTCTCTCTCGCACTAGGTCGAGAGAATACACAGATCTGCCTATAGCTAAATTGTGAGTTCTTCCACAGGACACACATTCCTGTGAACACTTGACCCAAGGGAGTGGAAAGGAGCTATGGAGTTTATTAAATTTCTGTCTGGCTCTGTTTCTTGGTGCTTTGTGTAGGCTCTGTGCATGCACTAGCATGTGGTGGGAGGAGGGGGAGAATAAAGAGAGGAAGCCACAGCGAGTGGGGCCAGTGGGCTGGGCCGCAGCTCAGTTGGTGGAGCACTTCATAGCGAGTGGAAGGCCCTAGGTTCAGTCCAGCACTGACAAAAAAGAGGGAGGGACAAAGAAAGGAGGATGGATTAGTTAGTGAGGTTTTGTGAGAAATGCACTTCATCTGTAATCCACTCTCTTCCCCCACCCTCTGTAGTCTTAAGTATAAACCAGTTGATGAGGTAGTAGGGACAGTTGGCCCCCCCTTAGGAAACGTCCCTTGGCTGTTGTCATGCAGGGATGTGGAGCCAGGCTAGTCAGTTCCTCCCCACACGTTGGCTGGAGGCCGTGGTGAGTCATTTTACCTTGTAGGACTCATGTATTACAGACTGAAGAAGTCAAACACTTAGCTTATAAACTAAGTCCCTAACACTTTGCTTATAACCCAGTGAGTCCTAAGCGCTTTGTCAGGTCCATTGGCCTTACCCTCCTAATAATTTCATAGACTCCAGGGGAGGGAGGCAGATCACACAAATGCATATTGCCTTTAGCTCATAGAAGATACTGACTATGGTCTTTAAAGTCACAGTGGTACCTGATACTCTCCCCAACAAAAGAAGCTTTAGGTGAGCTGGCTGAAAGTCTAGGAAGCCACAGCCTGTGCTCCTCCTCCTGCTGATCTGGTCCATGCCTGCTGGGAGCCCACAGCACTGATGTCCCAGTGCTCATCCACATTGGGAAGGAGCTGCTGAGGTGGGGCAGATGGTCCTGCTGTAGAACGGGGACTTGATAATGCCAGATTTAATTATCAGGAAAGATCTGTAAAAGCTGCCTACTTGCTTAGTGTGTCTGTGCCCAAAAGGTCTTCAGCAACATGACACTTGACCTTGTCAATCAGTCTTGATATGTTTGATGCCACCTTCTTGCTTAAGGAAGTGCTGTATTGCAAAAGAGTCACCTTCAAAATACAAAAAAAGAAAAGCTTTCCTTCTGAGGGCCCTTGGCCTAGACATAGTTTTCTCACATTCACATGGAAGAAATTTCTTCAAAAATGACTGTGTAGTATGAAATCTAGATCATAAGACTGGGCTGAAACTTAGGTGTGAAATAAAAAATAAAGGTTTGCCAAGTGACTGAATAAAGGTAGCTGGGACAGTGTTTAGCCCATGCCAGAAAATTAACCAATGACTTAGACAAAGAGTTTTGTGTTGAGAAGTAGGAAGTGCTGATTATAAATTGTCACTTTTCCCTGAGTGTGATAATGTATGCACAGATAGCTTGAAGTGGGTGTGGTCTGCACAAATGTGACCACTGCTTAGTCGCTCACTGCATACCCCACAGTCCCACCTGGTAGATGTAGAGCCCCTCCTCGGTTACCATCCGGCCTTGAGTTTGAAGCTCATTATCTCCAAGCAGGAGAGCCATGGTCCCAGGCAGCTGCTAAGCAAAGGTGGCATGTCCTGTGTCCTGTCTTGTCTCCCCCATAGGCCTGCTCTCCATTTGCAGTGCCCTGGATTGTGCTATGACTCTTATTGGCATTTGTCCTTATATGATGGCCTCCGCGGGTGTCTATTTGGCCACCTCCCTTTATTTATTTCCTCCTGAGGCATAAGTGCATACACACAGAGACTACAGACAGCCGACCATCAAGATCCCGAGTGAGACTTATCCCTGACCAGGACCACTGTGTCCAACTTTCTTGGAGAACTCATCTTCTGTGTCTGCTGTTGTCTGAATAGGAAACATCCTCAAAGACCAGCCCATGAAAGGCTTGGTGCCCATGATGCCCAGGATACTTTTCAGAGATGGAGGAACCTTTTAAAAGTCAGGCCTAGTGGAAGTCAGGTCATCTGCAGAATGCCTTAGAAGGAAGACTGGAACCCTGGTCCTTCCCAGCTCTCTCTGTCGGCCGCCTGGCTGTCAGTGGTTTCATTCACTGCACCATGGACCCAGACCAGAAGTAATGGGCTGACGGCCAGGTACTGAAACATCAAAAACTGCTGTGGCCAGGTATGGTGGCACACACCTTTAATCCTAACACTTGGGAGGCAGAGGCACACAGATCTCTGAGTTCGAGGCCAGCCTGGTCTACATGGAGAGATCAAGGTGAGACTGTATTTAAAAACAAAACAGCAAAACCTGGGTACCAAAAGAAAGCTTACCCTTTTTAAAGCTTCTGACCTCAAGTATTTTGTCACAGAGGTGGAGACCTGGCTTTGAGAGATGAAGCCACGTCCCACAGTACGTGGAGGCCTGGATGGGTCCTGCCTAGTGTACTTGCAGAATGCCTTCCTTCTAGTGAGCGCTTGCAGCTCCCTCCTGACGCTAGGAGTCCAGTGTCCCCCCTGCCCTGGAAGGCCAGATCCTGGGGCCCGGCGCTGTGCTCACAGCTCCGTCGGGGATCTTCAGGGCAGCACTTGTCCTCTTCACACTCTTTGCTGAGGATCTCGTTTTGTACTTGCGGCCTTCCAGCAGCTCTGCTCAGCTGGGCCCTGCTCCTAACCTGAGAAGAGGCACACTCTCAGCTGCCATGGCAGACAACAAGGAACCCTTTCATTTGTGGGAAACTCCTTGTCACTCTGCAGCAATATCAGGCGGCTGCCCTGGCTGTCTGCCCCTGATGAGCACAGGAGTCAGAAAGGGGCTCTCACATGGTGTCCTTCTTCCTTGCACCAGAACAGTGAGAACAAGATTCTTCAATGAGGTGAGAGCCCCTTAGATCCCCGCTGGGTTGCACCATCTGATCCTTCTCCAGATCTCTGCTCCAGCTTCCATCTACTCCTCAGCCCAGAAGTACACAACACTTCCCTGGCCCTTGGGTCCTCAGACCTGCACTGTGCCCTCCTTGTCACTCTGGTTTAGTCCCTGCAGAGTCCCCCTCACTGAGCCTGTCCCCACCCCTCACCTTGTCATCCACACCTCAGTCCAGCCTACAGAAACCACCTCTCCTGCAGCAGGAAGACCATCGTCCAAAGAAGGCTCTTCTCCCTTTCTTCCTTTGCTTTCCTGTTGTCTCTCGGGTCCTCCCGCCACCACATACAGCATTGTTATCACACACCTGTGCTCCAGTGTGCTCCTAGCTTAAGCCAAGTGACAGAAGCCAAATAAAGATGGTCTAAGCCGTAAGGGAGCCTTGTTGTGACGGGGCAATTTCCCATGAACCCTGGTGGCACATCGTGGGGCGGAATGTGTCAGGAGCAGCTCCACTGGGTCTCTGTGTCCCAGCTCTGCTTCTCACACCCTTGGCTCCTTCCTTCCTGGTACCTCTGATGAAAGAAGGCCACCCTGGGATGTCTGCTTCCTCATTATCCCATTTAAGGGAGCAGGGCCAATTAAGGCTGACTCTTACTGCATCCTCTGCTCTTGAGGGACAAAGTGTGATTAGCTCAGCATGGGTCTGCTTCCTAGGCCACAACCAGGACTGCAAGACACACTGGGCGCAGGAACTCCCACACCATTTTGAGATGGGGCTGCAGGAGTCTTCAGAGAGAATGCCATGGAACATACAGTCATCCAAGCTCTCCATTGCATATGCAGAGGGCCGTCAGCCATGACTCTGAGAGAACCCCAGGAAACCCACCAAGGCAGACTCTGAAGGTCACAAGGGGTGGGCTTGAGGATAGGTGGCTTCAACGATTTACCTAATGGTGCCTCATGCCTGGTAAAGAATTTTGGAACTGTTTAATGAAAGACAGCTATTTCTGAGGAACTTAAAAGTTCTTTAAGAATACTCTTTATACATTTTTGAGGCTATGAATGCCTGTGACTGAACTTACAAATGAATTCTGTAAGTTATTATGTTGCTAATAGCCTGGTTGTTGATCTTGCTTTGGTTGGCTGTTTTCCACAAATGAGGAAGCTCTTAGCAACAGCAGCAGCATGTCGTGTCTCCATGTCTTCCAGGGAGGCTGCCACAGACGATTGGCAATTAGAAACAGGTAAGCAGGCCCTTGCTCCTGGTCTAAAGGCACCAGTTCAGTGGAGAAGCTGTTGATCTTTCCTGTTAGACTTCAGCCATTGTTCACAGTCTGGCATGGAATTAATCCCTTAAGAAAGGGATAAAAAAAATGCCATTCAGCACAACAGTTTGTCATCGCATGCATAATGCAGGCTTTCCAATTAGAATGCTACAATTCGGAAACTTTCTTCACAGACTGATGAGAGAGCAATTATTTTAAGAAGAGAAAACTGAGTCCACTGGGTTTGCCTCCAGTCACTTCTGACTCAGGCCACAAAGACAAGAGTTTTGAAATCATATTCACTATCGAATTTTGTATCAAAACAGCAGCAAGGAGAGCAATTAGTTGCTGTAAACCGAGCCCCGGGTAATCAATGGTATGCAACCAGCCAGAGCATTTATGGAAGATGTAAGCAGAATCACATCTGTTAATCAATTTTATAAAAAGCCAGCACCTCGCTGCTTTTAGGGAGACTCCACTGTAAGAATAAGGGGAGATGGAGGAGACAGCCCGGAAATGTCACCAGGCGTTTATGCGTGCTCGTTAGGTGATGAGGTCTGTGGCAGTCATTCACAGACCTGGTGGGATAAAGTCAGCCTCTTTGAAAATGGCTTCTGATACTGGGGTGGAGGGGGGAGGGATATGTTTAAGGAGGCTCATCTTCCTTAAGGTCATGAGGAGTGTCTGTGCAGGGCGATCACACTCTGCAAACATTCCCAGCCAGATTACAAGCCAGAAATGTCTCTATGCTGTCAGTGCAAATACCTCAGAACAGACTTTGCAGGTAGACAAAGAAGCGCGGGCGGTGTGGGGCGTTACACTGTGCCTGATGAGAGCCGAGAGCCCGATGCTAACCTGTAGAAAGAAGGGAGCCTGCCTCAGGTTTGCCTGTAGGGTTTAAACTGAACCTGCTTTTTCGGTAGAATCAACCAAAGGACTGATTCCTGATGAAGCCTAAATTCCAAGCAAGTATGCATCCTGGTACATGAATTTGGATCCCTATAAAGCTCCACGGGTAGAAGACAGAGCCCTACACTTGATAACTTGCCATCCATCAGTGTCCCTTCCACTCAAGAGTCACCGTGACCCTGCATTCCCCAGGGACTCTTAATAGAAGAATAGAAAGGAGATGTTTCAACCAGTGTGTGCTCTTGGCTGCAATTCAGGACAGAAAAAATTTAGGCTAGGAAAAATTACTAAGGTAAAGATCGATGGACTAGGCTAATAAAAATTAATATCTTTAGCATGCCAACTGTGATAGGCAGTGAATTAATATCCTTCAGATGTAGAGGACATTTTGTAAGTCATTAACAATAGGATAAATATAGAAAATACACAAAATGTTCAAATTCGATAAGTTTAAAAGAAAACTTGCAAATTAATGAAATGTTTTTCGTCCCTAACACCAGGGTGTTTCTAAGTGCGGGCATTGGTAAGATGCACAGAAAACGGCAATGGCTAGAAGCCACTGGCAGTTTAACCTATTACAGATTTTCGGTTGAAGGTGAGAGGAGAGGTCTATAGCTATTCTATAATACACATCACAGCCTCCAAAGGAGAACTTTTTTGGACAAACGTTCAAGGGAAGTAGTGGGTTTTAAAAGAAGAAGTAGATCCCAGAGATTTTCATGTACAAATGTTTAAGAAAAGTCGTGGGTTTAGCTAACAGTGTTTATTGAGGAATTTTCCTGACAGTGAAATATTACTAAGTACCCAAGTGTTGAACACCAAGAGACTGTTTAAATTGTGGAACATTGGTAGAATGAAATGCTGTGAAGTCAGTTCCTATGATGTAGATGATTCAAGCCATGGAACTTACTCTGTAGCCCAGGCTGTCCTCAAACTCAGATCCTCCTGCCTCTGCCTCCCAATTGCTGGAATTAAAGGTGTGTGCCACCACTAATCGTTTTCTGATACTTCAGTCATTCCCAGAATCTCTGGGGACATTCACAGTATTCCCAGTTGCTCTGCATTCTGTCTCTTCTCCTTCTCGTGTCCTCAAGGCAGTCTCTTAGGAAACATCTGGTTACATTCTGTCCCATGGGACCAAGCGTTTTCTTTGGGTTTTCTGTAAGACATTTGCTCATGTTTTTCTGGAAGGATAGGGGGTTGTAACACTCTGGTTCTCCATTAATAATCCAGAATCCCGATGAGAGTGTGGTATGATGGAGCACGCCTTTACTCCCAGCACTTGGGAGGCAGAGGCAGGTGGATTTCTAAGTTCAAGGCCATCCTGGTCTACAGATTGAGTGCCAGGACAGCCAGGGCTACACAGAGAAACCCTGTCTCAAAACAAACAAACAAACAAAGCAAAACAAACAGAACAGACTTCTACTGAGGATTGTCTTTAGAGAATCCTGTTACTAGAGCTATAAAATGAAGAATTAATTTGCTTGATGTTTTCCTTATCTGTATTGGCTAATGACTATTACTTGATAGCAAGCAGAAATTAGAACTGAAGCCGAGAACTGAAAGGAAAGGAGCCAAGTCATAGGCACAGGCCTGTCACCCAAGCTGCTCTGAGGCCTGAAAGGCAGGAGACCAAACAACTTAAGGTCTACCTAGGCTACAGAGTGGAAGTTCAAGGACAGCTTTGGCAACTTAGACGCTGCCTCATAAGGAAAAATATGAGGGTTATGATCGTAGCTCAGTGGTAGAATGTTTGCCTACCCCAGGTGAAAGACTGAGAAACAACCACAGCAGCGTTAATGCTCCAGAGTAACCTTACACAAACACAACTTGTGCAGGGGATTTCATTGACTGAAATAGCAAGATTAAAGGAGGCACAGAATTGGCTGTTACAGAGTGACAGGTTACAGTAGAAATACAATTCAGATGCCTAAAGTAGGAATATCAGGAGTGTGAGGCAGGGGGATTACAGACAGGAATTTAGATTGGGATGCCAGGCTGCAATCCTGCATCGCTCATACACTGACAGTGAGCTTAGATAAGGTGCTCACAGCTGCAAGGCTCGGTCTGCCATTTATATAATGTGAGGGGAGCAGTTGTGCTTGCTGAGAGGGTGTTTAGGTGTCTGAATAGTCTAGAGCGGACTGTGTCGAGCACTTGATTGTGGCCTAATCCACATAAACACTAAAGCAGTGTTGGCTGTCATGATCATCGTTGCTGCTGCTGTGTTTGCCCCGCTGACATCTTCCGAGCGCTGGCCAAACTCTGGGTAGAGAGAAACCATTTAGGCCAGGTGGTGGTGGTGCACACCTTTAGTCCCACACTTGGGAGGCAGAGGCCGGCAGCCTAGTCTACATAGAGAGTTCCAGGACAGCCAGAGCTGCACAGAGAAATCCTGTTTGGGGGTGGGGAAAGGAGAAAGAAAGAAAATCCATTTAGACATGGTCACTGCCTTCCAGGTGCTCACTGTAGAGGCTGACTTGGAAGCACAGGCATGCGGCGTCCTGTTACACGGGTGACGTTGCACATACTCTGTTTAGGCAGAGATGGCTGAGATAGTGGAAATCAGTAATCTGTTTCCTCTGAGGCATGATCAGTTGACACACACAGAACCTATATTATAGGCTCAGATTCTGTACACATGGAGTGTACACACATCTTTTGTGCATAGCTTGATGAATATGTACAGGTTCCTGTAGCCATGTAACTACTGCTGAGGTAAGACTAGCATGTCTCTGGCCTTCTAGAAACTGCCCTCATCCTGTTTCCCAATCAATATCTTCCTCAGAAGAAACTGCTATTCTGAAACTGGCAGGTGAATGTATTCTGTTTTGAACTTTGAGTAAATGGACTCATATAGTCCATTAAAGTTCTCACCCGAGCAAAAAAAGGGCTCAAAGCAGGATCAAGATAGTACATTCCCAGATAATGAGTATGTTTTCCAGTGCAGTTGGCCCTCACACACTTGGGGTTCACATAGTTGTACATTTGCATAAAACAACACAGAATATTTTTGGTCAATTCCTTTAAAAATACAGAACAAAACTATTCACATAGCATTTACTTTTATTGGGCATTATGAGGCACACAAGGATAATTGGAATTTTGTAGGAGACCAGGTGGGACATTTAACAATCCTGCAGTCACTACACTCAAGAGGCTGAAGGAGGAGGATTGTGGGCTCACTGACCTAGCCTACTCCACAAGACCTTGTCTGTGGAGAATGTGCATGCACACAAGTATACACATCTCTATAGATGTGTATACTTGTCTACACTTATGAGTTTGTATTCACACATGTCAAAGATGTGAATATATATATATATATATATATATATATATATATATGACTGTGCATAGATTTTGTAATATATAAAATATATATGGTATCATGTTACTGAGGTCTTGAGTAGCCACAGACTAGTCTCTTACATATGCTAAGGGATAGCTGTATCTCCACAGCAGGTAATCTTACAAGAGTTATGCACAAACCTGGTAAGAATGAGAGGAAACATAAAACACAGTAAGTGCATGTTTGCAACCATTAGAAGCACTGATCCCATGAGCAGGTGTTTCTCAGACCTTGTCCTCAGCTAGCTCAGATGCTACAGTGATAGCTGGAGAACCTGAAAAGATGACACAAGTCAGACATACGCCCCCCCAAGCCAGTCTGAACTTGGCTGCTAAGGGGACAGAGGCTCCCTGAGAGCCTCCTTGGGTGATTAGTGAGGCAGACTTCCAAAGAGACCTGACACTGCCCTTCTTCTCTTCATGTCTTCATTGGGATTTTCTCTCCTTCTGCTATCCTGGATGCAAGGTGGGGCACAGAGGGTAGAGGAGGGATGACACAAGTCCCCATGACAGGATACAAAGACAACACCGTGTCCTCTCTCTCCTCAGGCTATTACTCTGGGACTGCGATGATCGAAGCTACAGCTACTACGTTGAGGTTTCCACCAATCAGCAGCAGTGGACCATGGTGGCTGATAGAACGAAAGTGTCCTGCAAGTAAGTAGCACCTTGCACTGCTAGGGCAGCCCGCTGTGAGCTCAGAGGCCCTGGAGGAGATTCCTGCAGGGAGGTGAAGTGTGTTCCCAAGAATGGGCCTTTGTTTCAGTTTCGTCTACCAAGCATTTAAATGAGCATTTACTTGATATGAACAAATAGGTTTTACCTGTGCACCGAACTTGAAACTGAGTGACATACTCACACGGAAGTAAGAGGCTCCCTATGCGGTCCTCCCTCTGAGCTCCAAGCTCCTCACTACCTTCTTAGGAACTTGAACTTCCTCAGAGAGTTCTGCATGAGTGGTTACTGTGGGGCTCTGTCTTCTCATCTCTTGCCCGTCCTCATAGCAAGCCTTACCTTGCTCAGTACCTAAACCCAGGAAAGCCGAGGTGCGCCTTCGGCTCTTAGCTGCCTTCGGCACTGGGTGTCTGTGTGTGAGCTCACCTGGCTGTGGAAACACCCGGGAAGAAGCATCCTGTGGGTTCTGACCAGTCTTGAACCGTGACGCAGGCATAGCTCGGAGCCTGTCGGGAGAGTTTCTTCTGGGAGACAAAACAGAGCAAAGCTGAGACTTTGTCTTTAAAAATCAAATTTGGATTCTGTTAGTCAGATTCCCATCCCTGTGACACAAAACTGAGAAGCAGCTTACACAGGAGGAGGCTTTCGGGCTCATGTTAGTGATCGTTCCAAGTGACCTCTGGGGAGCCCCAGGATCCGCCTCCAGACCATCCCTCTGATTGCCTGACTTCCTTTCACTAGGTCTGCCTCCACCTCCATCACCAGCACAGGCTGGTGACCAAACAAGCCTTCACACACAGGCCTCGGAGGGCATTTACACTTACTATAAAATTATAATATCTTCCTGTACTCTAAACTTACCCCTAGGAAGTGTGTAACCGTGCTTTTTAGTACATTCCCAGAAGTGTGTAGCCATCAATCTGGTGTTCAGCATCATTTGTATTTTGTATTACCCCTTCTGAAAACAAACCCATTTCCCTTCATCTGCCCCAGCATCTAGTCACTTTGTCTCTGCATCTGCAAATGATGCCTATGTGAACGGAATCATAAGACATATGACCTGTTCTCAGTGACTTCTCCGTAGCATGTGTTCCAGGTCATCCTGATTGTATCTGTCATTTATGAGGATTTTCTTTTTGTCTGGGTGAATAATATTCCAGTGCGTGACCTCATTTTCTTTCATTGTTCATGATGACAGATACTTGAATTGTTTCTTCTCCTTAGCTTTAATGATTGAGGCTACTTTGCATGTTTCTGTGCAGGACAGTGTGTGAACATACTATTTAAGTGTTCTTAGATGGATCCCTAGGGGTAAAATTGCCACATCATATTTTTTTTTTAAGATTTATTCATTATATTTGTGTGAGTACACTGTCGTTCTCTTCAGACACACCACAAGAGGGCATCAGATCCCATTACAGATGGTTGTAAGCCACCATGTGGCTGCTGGGAATTGAACTCAGGGCCTCTAGAAGAGCAGTCGGTGCTGTTAACCTCTGAGCCGTCTCTGCAGCCCCATCCTTGGCATTCTTGACGGTCTTCTCTGTCATTTGTGTGTTTCTTTACAAGGCTCCATCTATCAAGGGAGCACCACGAGTCTTCAGCAAGAGCACACTTGCCCTACACAGAGGCCTGGCCTAATGGCTTATATTGAACTCACTAAGGTTCTGTGAGGAGAAACTCCTCTGTGCACATTCTCTCAGTGCCTTTGCTTGGCCATCAACATCTTATTGGTTTGTTTCCATTCATCAATGGACTTAATTAAGAAGCTTTCAACTTCAGTTGTAACATGCAGGTTCTCCAGTAGCAGTTTACACATTAATAAACTGTGAACTTTTGATGTATCAGAACAAAAGAAAAGGAAGGCAATATTCTGCTGACTCCGTTAGAATCGGTGGGAACCAACAGTTAGGAGTTTACATGTATAGATGTAATCACAGTTCGCTGTGCCTCCGGCCATCTATGTAGTCACTTCAGTGCTCCAGCAGATGTTAAGAGAAGGTCCTTTTAGCATGTACAGCCGTAGCCTCCTCTTACTGAGAGGTAGCACGGGAGGGTAGCTGGGTGCGCAGGGGTGTGCTCGGCCTACTCCGCCGGGTGCGCAGGGGTGTGCTCGGCCTGCTCCGCCGGGTGCGCAGGGGTGTGCTCGGCCTGCTCCGCCGGGTGCGCAGGGGTGTGCTCGGCCTGCTCCGCCGGGTGCGCAGGGGTGTGCTCGGCTTGCTCCGCCGGGTGCGCAGGGGTGTGCTCGGCCTGCTCCGCCGGGTGTGCAGGGGTGTGCTCGGCTTGCTCCGCCGGGTGCGCAGGGGTGTGCTCGGCCTGCTCCGCCGGGTGCGCAGGGGTGTGCTCGGCTTGCTCTTCTCTGCTTCGACAGAGAAGAAGGCTCTTTCCTGTTGTGGATAGTCTGGCTTTGATATTGGCAGTTTTGTTTTTAAACTTTTTTGTAGCTTTTGTTCTTCTCATATTCTCTTACCCTTGAGTCTTCAGACCTTGCAGTCAAGTTATTCTCTTCCTGTGCTCTTTTCTAAATTGTTGGACCCTAATTGTTTCTAACAATTGCAAACAGCACACAGAACATTAAGCAATACGGACAGACCTGGGCGGAGAGCACACTTGACCTTCCCGTCTTCCTGTCCACTCCTCGGAGGTACTTACTGCCTCTGACTGTTGGTAGGCTTTCTGGTTTGTTTTCTGTTAACTTCTGTACTATCAACAGCATCTTATTCTCTGTTCATTTACCAGCTTTATTAATTAATTACTTCCCTGGTATAAAAAAGGAAGAAACGTTAAAGTTCTCATTTCTGGGTTACGTTTTTTTTTTTTGGTTTTTAGTACTACAGTTTGTCGTTTTTCAAACAAACACTATACCTGTCTCTGTTCTCTGATCCGTCCTTTAAGGACGGAAGCTCTTGACTCCCACTGTATTGATGAAGAAGTGGATACTACGCGTTTTGCTGTCTCTCAGAACTTCTCACTTTTGTCTCTTTTCATTCCCTTCCTTCTGTCAGCTGACCACATTAATATTGTAAAGGTCTGTGATACTTAGTTATAACTTAGAGTTAAACTTTCTGTGTGGCCATACAGCCCCTCAAAGGGAAGCCACTCAAGTCGCTGTTATGTTCTGATTAGATAAACATTGTCTAGAACATATCTGCTAATCGGTCAGTGAGGGTGCCTCTAAGCACCCGTCCTCCTGAAAAGAGCTTCGTGGCTCCGAGCAAATGGGTGGGGCTTTCTGTGAGGGCTCGGAAGGAAGGAGCAGCGTGGTCCGGCAGCCGCAGGCTAACCACCTTTCCCTTGCCTGGGGTTCCGGTGCTCCGTTTTCTCGTCAGCAGAGCTTCCCGAGTTGCTGTTCGTTCCCTGGTTGACCTGGCTGGCTGCTTCCTGCGCCTGCTCTGCAGCTCTGATGTAATGCATTTTCTCCCCTGTCCCAGCTGGCGTTCCCTCCCTGCCTTTTCTTGTACAGCATGGCGAAGGGTTGACAAGGCCCCTTCTCTGTGAGTGAGATACTAACCCTTAGCCCGTGCCCTTGCTTGACCCATTCAGCCACCAGCTGTGCTGTTAAGACAGTGCTTATAGAAAACTGTCCTGGCCCATACATGTCCTCGGGCCTGGGAGGCTGCACAGGTGTGCTTAGAAGCTGCAGATGGGCCGCCCTAGGGGTGATGGCTTTGTAACTGTCCCTCCTCTCCTGGGACCCTGAGGGTCTCCACCTGCCTGGTACTGGGTCACACTCACTACTTACCATGAGCAGGACACGCAGTTGTGTAAGTTGCTGCAAGGAAGAAACCCCTGGTGCTCTCCTGGTGGTTGGTTGCCTTTCCTTTCTCTCGTAGGTTACCTGAAGCTCAGTATAGACCGCTTGGTCTTCTGAGGCAAAACATTTAGTTTAGATACTATGTAAATTTGTAGATTTTTTTTTTCCAGAAATGGTATGCCAAAAGCAGGTAATACGAATTTTTACATGTCTGAATCACAGTTTGACATGGATTGAGTTACTCCAGGAGTTTCATTCCTGTATAAAATTTAGCCTTCCAGAACCTCAGACTTCCTGCCATTTAGTGTCTGATGTTGCTGAGGAAAAGTCTGCTGTTGGCCCAATTCTTGTTTCTTGTAGTCATTTCTCTTCCTGTATAGAGGCCTCTAGGGATGTCTTTGAATGCTTGCAGGCCTTGACGACTCTCGATGCCTTGGCTTAACACGGCTGCTGGCTAGATGTTCTGCTCAGGTGGCTTCAGGTTGGCGATCCACGTAGCTGACAATGCTGATAGCAGAGTGTTGCCCATTTTGTAAAACCGCACTAAGTCGGTCATTTGACCGAGTCTGTCGTCCGGTCGGTGTCACCGCTTTATTGACTTACGTGCTGCTCTTGCATCGTTTACATTTTTTATCACTAGGAACGAGTCCATGGGACAAACCCAACACAAGGGGCCAGGGATCCTGCTCAGGTCCCCGAGCTTGCTGGCAGCCACCTGTAGCTGCTGAGACACCTCACTAGCCTTGTTTACGAGAGGTGGGCTGCCAGTACATAGCCCCAACTGGATTGAAACTTATTGTGAAGACCAGGCTGGCCTCAAATTTGCCAAATCCTCCTCCTGCCTCCTGAGTTGCTAGTATGACAGAGGTGAACCACTATGCCTGGCTTCCTTCTTTATTTCTGGAAGCCATATTTGAGGCTTCCAGAAATAGTGAAAAGTAAAAATGTCTGCGATGGATGCCACCTTTGTTTGAAGCCCCCCAATGCTGCCTTGGGGGTCCCCTGGGGTCAGCCATTAATAATCCAAGGCCTTGAATTGTTTTTGGGTTTTTTTGTTGTTGTTGTTGATGTTTTGTTTTTGCCTAACTCCCCTCTGCCTGTCACGATACTGTCTTTCCTGCTATCTGAGTGTTTCTCAAGTGCTCACCCCGGGACTGAGGACTTAAGGGCAGAGTACAGTATTGTGGGAGTATCATCAAAAGAAGAGGAAGGTGATAGACAAAAACCCAAAGGAATCACACCACCCTGTTCATAGCTATCACCCTGGTGCAGTTGAGTTATGGAAAGTATTTCTAAGTTTCTACATTTTTGACCAATTCACACCTGTTTCATAGAAAATGTTTTTTAGAAAAACAGCTCCGTTTGAGGAAACTTTTCTCGCTGCAGATATAAATGCCTTGTAGCAGTGTGTCCTTGCCTGCATTTGCAAAGCCTGGGCTGGCAGAGCAGCCTGCTTTCTTCCCTGTCAGTGCTGAAGGAAGGACTTGTGTTGCATGGTGCTCTGTCCCAGCAGCTTCTAGGACACTTGACACCAGGGCCCCGAGCAGCACCCTCCTCCCAGCCCTCCTAGAGGCCGGCCAGCCTTGAAGGCTACACCATTTCTACAGCATTCTAATATGAAATCTTCTCTGTGACTTCCCCAGGGAGTGCTTCACAGTCCCTGTGTCTTGGAAAGACCTGTCTGGGGCTCCCCTGGTCTCTGCTCTCCACGTGATGACAGGCACATCTCAGGAGTCCTGTGCCCCGAACTCAGGAAGCACGTGTCTGTCCTGCCTCTGTTTCCATGACTACTGTCTGATGATTGGGAGTCTTAGAAAGAACGAGGAGGAATTGTGTTCTTCTTCCGAGCACTTGACTGGGGGGAGGGCGACAGCACATTTTAGGGTGGGGAGTTCCAGCCTCAGACCTCTTTGAAATTGTTCTGAGATTGAAAAACAGCACATTTAAACCTAGTGACTGACTTTCCCTTCATTTTTCTGTATCATCTTTCCCATTGTTGGTGACAAAGTCTAGAAAGCAATTTCCCCACCTATTTTATTCCTTAGCCAGAAGTCAACTTAACAAAAGCTTTGAGCAATTGTTAGAAAGTCATGGCTAGCCATGCAGTTTGGCATTATATATAACAAACATGTCACAAACATGCCAAAAGGCAACTGGGGTTTTGTTTTATAGAATTTTATGTGTTTGAAAGTCTTGCCTATGTGTTCTATATACCATGTATGCGCCCAGTATCCTCAGAGGTCAGAAAAGGGCATCAGATCCCCTGGAACTGGAGTTAGGGTGATTGTCAGCCACCATGTGGGTGCCAGGAACTCAGCACAGGTTCTCTGCAAGAGCAAAAATGCTCTCTACCACTGAGCCATCTTGTCAGCTCTAGCAAGTGGTTTTTGAAGAGGGGAACATCTTCACCATTGCTGCCTCTGGTGAGAAGTTCCCAGCCAGCATCAGGGTTAGTGTTCTGGAAAGGGCTGTCACAGAGACCTCACTGAGATCCCAGGCACCTCCCCTTCTCATTCTTGCAGGGCCAGACTCCTCCCTCTTCATCGCTCCTGCAATGCTTAGACTCCTCCCCCTTCTTCTGCAGGGCTCAGGCTCCGCCCCTTCTCACTCCTGCAGGGCTTGAAGAATGTGTTTACTTATTCCTTCTGGAAGTGTGAGCCAATTAATGAGTACTGGTTGTGTAATTGTCACTTTCAAACAGCTGGATGAAGATTTTATTTTTTTCTCTTCATACTTAATTCCATTTTTTTTCACACTTTGACAATAATGAAAAAGCCAGCCATGTTCTTTCCTTTATTTTTTAAAGGGCAAACTCAGATGTTAATTCTTGTCAAGACTTTTAGAATTTGAACAATAAAGAAACACGTCCTCATAAAAGAAATACTCTCCCCCAGCAGAAGTCAGGTAAGATGCACAGATCTGGTTCTAAAGGGCATATTCCTGAGTACCGCAGCTTGTCTGTGGAGGGCTTTCTGTGTACCCATCATTTCTGAGCGATGAAAGCGCTGAAACATCAATAGGCCGTTCGTTGGCCAGACCTGTGCTTTTAAAGAGGATGTGTTTATTTCACATACAGTATTGTGTAAAACTTTCCCCATCCAGTGGAAGACATGGGAAGCAGATTCGGGGGACAGAGCGTGTTGGGGCTGTCTGCAGGTTGTGGGGGAGGGTCCTCCCTCCCCAGAACACTCACAGCTGAAGGAACTGGAAGGAAATGGTCCCCTGGGGTAGTACCTGAGTGCCACAGCTCTTACAGGCCTCTCCCTTGCTTAACCGCAGAGCTGTGCTATTCCCTAAGGATAACTTTCCACATGCCCATTATTTACAAAATGATGAAGCCTTCCCTAATGAAACCTTCTTAGCCAGCTGTGTGAGCATAAAGTGTGCGTGATCAGGCAGACTCTTCTTTTGTCATCTTTCCGCTGTCTGTCAGTCTGTGACATGGATACCCAGGAACAGTCTGTCTGTCACTTGAGGTTGGCTATGGGCTGGCCGTCCGTTTCCTTTCTCTTCAGTGACTCTTAGGAAAGGGAAATTCTTTTTGGAAGGCTAAGAGTTTTTAGATCTTATGCCAGCTGTGCCCCTTTCACTTCAGAATTGGATTTGATTTAAAATCCCAACTCTGTCAGGCTAATAAGTTTCAATGGCTTCTCAGAATTTTCAAAGTAATAGGTTAAAAAAATTTTTTTAAAGAATACTGACCTTGGACTACAGAGAGGGACTCCAACCTCTGAGGCCTCATGTGCCTCTCTCTCCCTGCTAGGAGGATCTGACTGCCGCAGAGGACCGGCCCTGGAGTCCTGAGCTCAGTCCCCACCCTAGCCTGGGGCAGCAGAGCATTGCGTCTCAGCGCTGGCTGGGCAGGCTCCATCACCTCCGCTTTCTGCGGTAGGTAGACATTGCTCGGTGTGGGACCTGCCCCTCGACCCTAGAGCATCCGAGCACTGTGCGCTACGGTAGCAGTCATCACACTGCACATTCTAGCAACCCACAGTCAGGATGGTGTCTCTGCAACACAGAAGGACGACTCATGCACTGGCCACGGCAAAGGCACAGAAAGGGAGGGCGTGACTTAGCGTGACCTGCCTCCATTTCCAGACTCGACCCAGAAGTCAGGGCCAGCTTCTAAGTCTCAGAAAGGTTTTCTTAGTCATCACATATTAATGCTGGGACACTCGTGTATTCTTCCTGGGTTTAAGAAAAAGTGTGTGTGTGTGGGGGGGTGTCCCCTGTGGCTTCAGCAGTCCAGTGGGTATAGTCAACATTTGTGACTGAGGAGCCCTCCTTAACCGTCTCAGTGTCTTGGCTTTGTCTCTTCCTTTGATCATTTCTGTGCTCCTCATCTCCTCGCCCTGCCCTGTAGCTCCTCCCATGTGACCTTTCATGGGCATCTCTGACCTTTTTGTCTTTCCTCTCATGCTCTTCACACTTGGTGTTTGATTATTCCGCAGTGTCTGCCCTTCCTCTCTCCCTGCTATTTCTCTCCCCGTGGCTTCTGTCCAGTTTGTTTGTTGCAGTTCTAGAGTCTGTAACCCTGGTGCTGGGTTGTCAGTGCTTGTAATCCCCTGTCACCATTGGACAGCTTCAGCCGTCTGCTGAGGACAGTCAGACTGTACCTAAGAATCCTTCGTCTCCACATGACCAGCTCTTGTCTGAAGCATCGTGGTCAGACACCACATGTATAACTTCTGTATTGCTCTGGTCCACCCAGGCTCCCTAACCTTCCTGCTGTCCTGCCCTCTGCACAGGTGAGGCCCTGCCTGCCTTTTACTACAGACCAGTGACCAAGCCTGTGACTGCCCAGGCATCTTTATCTCCTCCAGCTCACCCCAATTCCTGCCCCCCAGTTCCTCCTAAGACCCCACCTGTGATCAGTTCTTCCCGACCTCCTCCTTGGATACCTTTTCATACCATTTGATAAGGATTTTATATGTTCTTACGTCTGTGTCCCAGAAGGGAACAAGGGAGATAGGTTGGGAGGAAATGATGCTTTAAAATTCCAGCCATTTTTCATTGTAAATTGTCATGGTCCTCTTGAAGGGCAGGGCCTCTGTTGTGTAACCATCAACACAGCCCAGCCAACTTTGATTTGGTCCCGTGTTTGCTGGATAATTTGCATGAGGCAGATGCTGCAGTACTAGGAAAAATCCTGCCTACATCTGGGGACATTTTAATCTCCTCTTTCTCTGTAACACAACAACCACCACCAGGCACCTGCATCAGAAACTGCTTTAAGAGCCTCAAAACTCCCAGCCCAGGCATCCATCTGCCTTGCAAATGTGAAGCTGAGGTGGAGGACACAGTGCTTTCCCAGTCCTTGTTTTGTGGCGGGGCCCAGATCAGAACCTTGGTCTCCTGCTCCGAAGTCCTGCTCTCAACACTGTGTACATGGTAGTCATACCATGGTTTTGTTGTTGTTTGGTTTGTTTTCTGTTGTCTGTGTAGACTAGGCTGGCCCTAAACTTGGAGATCCATGTGCCTTCTAAGTGTTGGGATTAAAGGCATGCGGCACCACCTCCCAACTAATTAGCACCATGGTTTAAAAAGAAAAGACTGCAGTGGTGCTGTGAGGACACAGAGCAGAGCAGGAGCTAGGACAGGGCGGTCTTCCTGAAATGCGAGTTCATTGTCTGACCCCTGCCCTGGTCCACACCACACCTGGGAGAGCCCGTGACTTCACGACCAACGGTCCTGTGAACTCGGATTTTACAATAGGGAGTGAGTCAGAAATAGACTCACTTCCAGAGTTGCAACAAAGCCCACAGACTGCAGAGACTCACCGACATTTTTATATGATTTCCTATCTACAGTCACTATTACTTCTTCCACAGAATGTTAATTTGTACAGCCTATTAGCCGTATCATAATTCATAGTTTGAAATTGGTTTTGTAAAGTACAGTCCCTACGCCAGTACTCAAGCCTGGATCACCCAGGGGCTCATTATCCAGGCTGTACAGCGTACTAGCCTCTGTTTTCCTTCCTTTTTCTTCCTGCTACTTACTTTTAAAACATCATTATGCTGTTCATTAGGCCATTTATTAAACTATTTCCTTCCACCGAGAGGCACTTGCATGTGTTTTTCCTTTTGTTTTAAGCCAAGACCCATAAAGTGTATTTCCCCCACAGTTGACATTTTCTTTTCACGATCCTTTGAAATGGAGTGCGAGTGAATTTCAGCACAGTGTTGTAAATTACGCACTGAGTATCAGTGATAAACATCTCCGTATTACGAAGTTTTAGAGTGTGGTTTCAGGGCGGAGCTCAGCTGGCATTGCACACATTTGCCAGCTGCTGTTGGGGCGGGGGGAGGGAGGGGGGAGGCCTTTTCTTCACAGACCTCGTTTTTTCTTTTATTCGAAGTCATACAATAATTCGGAGCCCACGTTACAATCACAAACAACAAAAGAATGTCTGTGCCTTTAGTGACATAGCTTGGCAATGTGGGCCTGCTTGGTTTTCCTTCTCCTTCCCCGCAGCATTGCACATTAAATTTGTCCAGAGAACCCTGGCTTTGCCCTGCTACAGAAGCCATCTTGACAGCCATTGCTTGCTCAGGGCCTCAGAGTGCATTTCTGCTCAGGACAGGGCCGCAGGCAGGCAGGGCCGCAGGCAGGCAGGGAGGCAGGCAGGCAGGGAGGCAGGCAGGCAGGCAGCAGGCAGGGCCGCAGGCAGGCAGGCAGGCAGGCAGGGCCGCAGGCAGGCAGGGAGGCAGGCAGGCAGGCAGGCAGCAGGCAGGGCCGCAGGCAGGCAGGCAGGCAGGCAGGGCCGCAGGCAGGCAGGGAGGCAGGCAGGCAGGCAGGCAGGGCCGTAGGCAGGCAGGCAGGGCGCAGCACTGCGCAGCTGAAGCAGGCCAGAGGAGCTGCTGGGTCTTCCGACTCTGGCCTCTCCTCCGGGTCACTGACTGGTCAAAGGGAGTGTCCGGGAAGCCTGCTTATTTATGTCATAGTTCTAACTGAAGATCTAGTTCTCTGCCAACAGCAGATTTAAACAAAAGGACCCAAGTTCATGTGCCCACAGCACATTAGCTCCTGTGACTGGAGCCTCTGCCTGTTGCCATCAGTGCTACTGGCGAGCTAACTGGGAGCCCCAGTGCGCAAAGACGATTCTGTTGCCCGATGACCAGGGAACCCCATAGCATCAAGCAGGACTCAGGGTTTTGCTAAAACAAAGCAGCTACAATTACAGAGGCATCTGCGGACTTGTAAGCTGATTTCAAATTTATAACTTCATATCACAGTGGAATGATCTTCCACCATTAATATTAATTAACTATAAATGTCTGAGGAGATGGGGAAGGAGTGGAAGACACAGCCCTCTTAAGCCTTTCACATTTGGGACGAGAACTGCTGATGCTTTCAGTCTTTGTTTTCTCCTGTTGCCACTTCCTAATTAACATCATAATTCAACCGATACCGAACCATTTAACTGGCTAGGACCCCCAGTCTGTGAGGCCTGGACCCAGGTTAGCTCAAAAATCTGACCCGATCCACTAGCTTGGCAGAGTGTTCTGAGCTTCTGCTTTAGGGCAGGCAGTGAGCTGGTGCTCTAGCTACCCTGTGGGCTCAGAGCGTAAGCCCATTCTGGGGGCTCAGGACCCTGCCAGAGTAAGATGCAGGTGCAGTCAGAGGCATCTGAATTCTGGCGCCCTCAGGTAAGCCACGGATTCTCCAGTTGGGTCCTGAGCGGTTCAGCCACATGCCTAACCAGGAATCGTTCAAGTATGCTTTCGAACGCCCATTGTCCCAGCAATGGCAAGACTGCAGCCTACACTCTGCTGTTTGGTTTTTTGTTGCATTGAAACGCTCAGCCATGGGCTGGCTCAGTAGTGGGCGGTGTTGGCTCCACTCCGCTCCACCATTCTTCTGCCCTCCCTGATGATAAGTACGATAGTTCATCTGTAATGAGCACTTGTACTCTATAGAAACTGTAATCCTGTATCATGTAAGCGGTCATTTTCCACTTTGCTTGAAAACAGAGGCTTTCTGCTTGGCTTTGGTTATAGTCAAAATGCGGGGGTTTTCCCTTTGCACCAACATAATAGTTTCAGAGGCATATTTTCTCCACAAAATAGATAAGTTAGCTTTCCAGGCTCGTCCAAAATGTGTAATGGTTACTCTTGTCCTCAAGTGTCAAAGGCAAATAAACAGTGCTAAGACAGCCGTCCGTATACAAGTAAATGATGCTGCGTGTTCTTGAGCTGCCTTCCGCGGTGTCCTGGCTTTTTCTCAAGGGATTAGTGCATCTTGAAGCTAGCTCAATAGCTTGCATCATAAAACTGCCAAGTCTCAAGTTATTGTTTTAAATTTCCTATGGGAGATTGCATCTTAAGTATAAAGGGGACTTACACCGTGACTCAGTGCCCTTACTGATGGGGGGGGGGTCTCTTCATGCTGTGTGTAGAAGGAGACTTACCCCGTGACTTAGTGCCCTTACTGACGGGGGGGGGGTCTCTTCATGCTCTGTGTAGAAGGAGACTTACCCCGTGACTTAGTGCCCTTACTGACGGGGGGGGGGGTCTCTTCATGCTGTGTGTAGAAGGAGACTTACCCCGTGACTTAGTGCCCTTACTGATGGGGGGGGGTTCTCTTCATGCTGTGTGTAGAAGGAGACTTACCCCGTGACTTAGTGCCCTTACTGACTGGGAGGGGGGGGTTCTCTTCATGCTGGTTGCTTTTCTCACCCAAGTAACAGGCTTTCAAGATTTGATGGGTCCTTGCACTGATTTTTAATTTTCTTAGTCACCGGAGAATACATTTAAAATATAAATAGGCAAAAGCTTTACACTGTCACCTTCCTCACCTCTGTGTCAACATGTTTGCTTTTCCTTGATGATCCCAGGACCGTAAGACTGCACAGCTTTCTCTAACAATCTAAGCTTGCTTGTCATGCTGCCCACCCCTCCTCCCTCTCCTCCCATCATTTAGTCATGCATTTCCTTCTGTAGGTCTCTCAATGGTTCTACCCTGAACAAGACCAGCAGGTATTGATTTTGTGATGTCACAGAGGCCTTGTGGATCCCTGTGATGGGAGCCCTGGTGCTTCTGTAGCCACCAGGCACTGTTGTCTGACAGAACCCTCCTGAAGAGGGTTGTCTTGACTCTTACCTTCCTTTGTGACTTGCCGAAACCAGAGCAGATGAAGAAGTTGTAAGGTGACATCCCATGTAAAAGGTGACTTTGCCATCTTGCCTTTTTGGCACGGAAGATCATATTTGTTCAATAGAAAAGCAGGTTGATAAGCTCTGTGTGCTGGAGGAGTCACGAAGGAAAGAGAAGACTGACCAGTACCTGATGGGCTACGTTTCTGTTGCTGTAATAATGCACAGAAACAACATACAGAAGAAAGAGTTTATTTTGCTTTATGTTCCCAGAGGACTAGAATCCTTCATGGCCAGGACAGCCTGGCATGGCAGCAGAACAGAAAGCCGGCTGGCAACCTTTGACCTGTATACAAGGAGCTGAGAGACAGCAGGAAGCAGGGTGAGGCTATAAACCCTGAAAAGGCTTGCCCTGGTGACAGCTACTTCTAGCAAGGCTGCACCTCCTAAAGGGTCCATGGCCTCCCCAAACAGCCCTACCAACTGAGGACTACGTATTCAAGTGTGTGAGCCTATGGTGACCACCACACTCTAGACAGTATACACATCACATACACATACATATACACATCACTCCTGTCCACTGCCCCCTTCTCAAGTAAAAGCAAACTGGAGTTGAAGTGCTTGCTTCGAGTGCCCAGTGAAGTTAGAAGGAAGAGGAAGGAGGGTGGTAAGGCGAGGGTGGGGACCAAGAGAGACTAAGAGGGGACAGGACAGGTCTCATGTCTCCTCTCATACATGGAGTCTAGATTTGAACATAGATAACATGAAGGTATAAAGGAAACAGGAGGAGGAGGAAGATCAGCATCATTGGGAGAGGGGGAAGGGGGTAGCAGAGGGTGAATATAAGCAAACTACAACAATCTGTATAAAAATGCCACAACGAATACGCTTTATTTTGTATGCTAACTAAAAATAATTAAAAATAAAAAACAATCAGTTAGAAAAAAAATGTTCAAATCACAGCACAAATGGCTAGATTACAAGGACTGTTATTAGAACTGAAAGTAGTAAGCATATTTCCAGGGCTCCACTGCTGAGCAGTGAGGTGGGGCAGGTGTCCCATGGAACCCTTGATTGCATCCAACATTTGCAGGGCTGCTCAGGGACATGCCTGTCACCCCCTGGCCAGCCATCTCTGAAACCCCTTGCTTCCCATCTGCTGGGGTTCTAGGAGCTGCTTGCCTCCTCTGTCGTGTCTTCCATTGAAATGGTCCCTCTGCATGCAAGGCTGAGTCTGCCTGTGCCCGAAGTGCACTGGCCCAGGTGGAAACACAATTTTAATCAAATGTCCATAGAACAGCTCAATTGCTACCAAAATCCCGAGAGTCCTAATGCTATTAGTAGCCAGGTTTTCACTTGTTTCCTGGGTTTTGGTTTCTAGCCCAGCCTGTTGTCATGGGGGTTTGTGTAGATCATTTGTATAGCATTAGGATTTCCAGTTCTCTTATTTTTGTTTTTTATTTATATGTATGAATGTTTTACCTGCATCATTTGAGCCTGGTGCCCATTGAGGCCAGAAGAGAAGGTATCAGATCCTTTGAAGTCTAAGGGTCAGACAGATGCTCACCTAGGGAAAGCCTTGGCTAAAGCAGCAAGTGTTGGCTCTGGGTATCTGTGACTATCGTTCCTTGCCTGATTTCTCCTGGGACTATTTGCTGAATTGATGAGCATGCCAGTCTTGTTTCTGTCACTGGCTTTCCGTGGTAAGCCTTAGAGTGTGGTGATCACAGTGGTTAACGTTAGCATGTGCGAGAGCCATGTGGCGTTGCCAGGGAGGCAGCCTTCCCACATCTCTGGCTTCAGCCTGTGTGCAGCCCAGTCCCCTGCAGCAGGGCTGTGACTACAGTAAGCCTGTGTGTGCTTTCAGCTGCATTCTGACCCCCACCCCGGCCCCGGCCCCGGCTACTGACCTTCTAGGATACTTTTCTTTTTCTTTCTTGTTTTCAGCAGCAGACACAGCTGATGCAGACCTCTAACTATTCATCCAGGTTACTTAACAGAGTACTCACTATGACATCAGCTGTGTCAGGCAGAAATCCTGAGCACCAGATTAAAGAGCCCGTGGAAGGGAGCTGAGGTCTGCAGCTGTCTTTTGACAAGAATATAATGAAGTCCAGTCTTCCCTTAGGAGCAGAGCTGCGCAGTTCCCAAGTAGCAGTGCCGTTTGCATCTCCTGGATGTTGGGTACCTGTAAGAGGCCTTGGCGTCTTCCCAGGGGTGGTACGGCCACTTGCTAAAGCGCAGCACATGAATGTGAAGTGCATGTGAGTGTCACACTTGTGTTGACTGTACAGCAAGCTTGTTACGCTGGTGACTGTGCTCTTGGGATGGGGTGGAGATGCAGCACCAGCCCCAAAGGATGAAGCCAGACTTGCCCTGCTGTGAACTGGCTCCGTGGCTCTGGACGGGTCACCCACTATCCCTGTGCCTCCGTCTCCACATCTATAAAATGCCATTCCTAAAACAAAGCCTGATGCTAGGCTCTGGGGGCTGTGTTTATTAAAAGAACGTATTGTTATGCTCACAGTAAAAATGTATAATAGTTACATAAAACAGAAGTCAGGATGGATTTACCTCTGAAATTTCTTTTAATGGTTGCATGCATGGCTGAAAAGCCCTGGTATAATACCATGACTGCATAGATGTAGAGATAACCCACAGACATGTGTGCCTCGTGTGTGTGTGTGTGTGTGTGTGTGTGTGTGTGTGTGTCATGTGTCTGGGTGGGGGGATGCAGGGAATAGACCTCTTGCCCCTTCCTCTCCTGAGCCCAAGCGGCAGCAGGGTCATAGCTCCACTCGAAGAACAAAGCTACAACCTCAAAAGGACAGCCTGAAAAATACTAAACAGCTCTGCTACTGGCAGTGATGGCTGAAACAGAGTCAGCTAGAGCGGACACAGGAGTCGGCTAGAGCAGACACAGGAGTCGGCTAGAGCGGACACAGGAGTCGGCTAGAGCGGACACAGGAGTCGGCTAGAGCGGACACAGGAGTCGGCTAGAGCGGACACAGGAGTCGGCTAGAGCGGACACAGGAGTCGGCTAGAGCAGACACAGGAGTCAGAAGCACAAGGTCAGAGAAGTGGCTCTGCAGAAGGGTCGCAGACTCACCTGTCCTTCTGAAGCACAGGCACACCCTCATGACTGGCTGCTATCTCCTAATGAAATATTAACACCCAGTAGGTGTCGAGTGTGCGTTAAAGACATCCTAACATGTATATTTTTAGCCAGGACACAGTGGTATCAGTTAAAATAATTAGCCCCAGCCTGTAATCTCAAAGCCTTATCTCTCCACTCTTGCTTTTTTAGAAGGCAGATGTTTTAAAACTGATTTGAAAATCAAATTTGCCCTTCAGTGATTTCATTTGGAAGAAACAGAGAAGTAAACATTGTAAAGAAGGCTTCTGGGCACATTATGCATGCAAATGTGGCAGCCAGTCGTCCTCCTGGAGAGGTGGGTGACTGCTCGGGATGGGAAAGGTTGAGTCTAAATGAATCCAAAGGTCACCGACCCCAGATTATGTTGTTCTGTCTTTGGGTAGCACCTCACGCTTCATGCTAAAGTCTACCTGCCAAACAGAAGCAGAGGAAGGCTCTAGCTGGCCTGGAAAGTGGTGCCGAGGCCGCTGAAGGCCCAGCCCTGTGTAGAGTGCAGCAGGGAGGCGGGAGGCGGGAGTGTTCCTGTCAGAAAGTAAATACATGCTGCAGAGAGTCTCTCTGATAGACTTGGAGGTCTGTCTGATCTCTCCTCAGGGTTCAGGCAGGGGGCTGTGTCTGTTCATCCCAGAACCACAGTGCTTCTCCACAGAGGCAGGCGTGATTAGGAACTGAAAGATAATCTCATGAAAGTGAACGGACAGATGCACTGAGGGTGCTGAGTAATTAGACTGCGGGTGCTGTGCTGTCTTTTTATGACATTGCAACACTGTCCCACTAATAGTAATTAGATACAGGTGATTACTGTGGACCAGTAAAAGGTGAGATTTACCCTGGCGCAAACTACATTCTCCTCGTTGTCCTGAAGAATGAAAAGAGATGAGATCTGTCACTAAGGAGACATTGACTACCCTACCTAAAACTAGGATTACAAACTCAGTGGGCCAGCCTCCTGGTCGGGAAGCTTCCAGAAGGTGATTGGCTTTCCAGGCTGAGCCACAGTTGTCTCAGGGTAGGGTTGCTGGATAGGGCCAGCCAGCTGGGGCTTTGAGGGGAGGCCTGGCCTCTTTAGGTGGTATTAACCCATGTTCTAGAGAGACTTGTTTCAGAAGGCCATGTTAATTGAGGAGCACCTAAGAACCGCTAGGGCAGCACTTTGTGTAGCTACAGTTCTCAGGAATGCTTTACCCCGCTTCTGTTTGAGCATCTTCATCACAAGCTTCTTAAGGAACGTGATAGGACCCTCTGTAGGCTCTTCTGGGTTCTCCCTTCCTTCCCAGCCTGAAGACACAGCTCTTCTGGGTGGACCATGTAGCTGAGGCCACATTCACGAGACAGCTCTCACCTCTGGTTGCAGCCGCATGCTGACGGCTGTTTGTGAGCCTCTAGTCACTTCCATTGATTAGAACACGGCCTTCTTCACGCAGGCGTCTGAGCACCTGCTGGAAGTGAAGCAGTCAGACACCATGTCCATGCTTGCTGCTGTGTTCAAGCTCAAATTCTCAACTTGAATTCTGGAAAGCAGATTTTCTGTGCCGCTGGCCTCCCTAGGAAGTCTGTGGAAGTAACATTCTCAGCAGCCATGCAAGGGGAAAAGGTAATTTGACCAAAATCATCCATGATCTCTGGCTTTCTTAAGAATATAGCTATTTAGCTTCATGGAAGACATGTTGGAAAGACTATAAAGAACTGGGGGCCCAGAGGGAGGCCTGTGAAGCACTGTCTTCAGGACATGGCATAGCTGTTGCACCCGGGAGTGCACAGTAGCAGTGGCTTCCCTGCATAAGATATCAGCCATTGTGGGGTGGGGGGAGAGGCTCGAAAGGCAACTCATGGTTGCCACAGTCATGTACCTCAGTGGTGTAGCCACTGGTAGGTTCCCTCTGCTCATGTAAACAGCCACTGTGCTCAGCAGACAACCTTAATGAAATCCATTTGGCTAAAAGGGAAAGACATGAGATGGCAAGGGTTTTGTTGGGAAGAGGGGCCCAGTGGGAGGGGTAAAGAGGTAATGGCAGGCGCATGTGCAAAGGACATTATATGTAACCTATAATGACAATTTTTAAAAGAATACAACTGTTCAGGAAAGGAAGGCAAAAGGGAGCTGAAGTTCACCTGCCACCCGTGTGGAAGACAGGTCTGCCTTGAAGAAACTGCCAGACCCAGGCACATGCTCACGGGCTTAGTCATCATGGCCCCAGAGTGGGAACAGGTCAGAGATTCCTGGATAAGAGCGGCACACAGAGAGGGCTACGCTGATCAGATATCACCTGCCAATCAATTACATGGAATAAAGCACCAGCGTGTGCGATACTATGGATGTCTTTCAAAGTGTTTGCTGGAGGATAAAACCCACAGCTACAAAAGACCATCAGCTACATGACTTCCTGAACAAAGAGCAAGCACCTAGGGTAAACCAGTAGACACTGAGCAGAGCCCCTACCCCCTACCCTCCTACCCCTACCCTCTGACCCCCCCTACCCCCTGACCTCCTTATCCTCTGACCCCCCCTACCCCCTGACCCTCCTACCCCCCGACCCCCCTACCCTCCTACCCCCTACTCCCTACCCTCCTACCCCCTACCCTCTGACCCCCTACTCCCTGACCCCCCTACCCCCTGACCTCCTTACCCTCTGACCCCCTACTCCCTGACCTCCTTACCCTCTGACCCCCCCTACCCCCTGACCCTCCTACCCCCTACCCCCTGACCTCCTTACCCTCTGACCCCCTACTCCCTGACCCCCCTACCCCCTGACCTCCTTACCCTCTGACCCCCTACTCCCTGACCCCCCTACCCCCTGACCTCCTTACCCTCTGACCCCCCTACCCTCCTACCCCCCGACCCCCCTACCCTCCTACGCCCTACCATCCTACCCTCCTATGCCCTACCCCCCTACCCCCTACCCCCTACCCCCCTACCCTCCTACGCCCTACCTCCTACCCCCCAACCCCCCTACCCCCTACCCCCTACCCCCCACCCCTAGTGCGGGCTTGGGAAGAATGCCTGGTGACTGGACTCATGGCACAGATTGTTTTCTGCAAGAGTATAAAGGTTGAGCTTCTGAAATTGATTGTGGGGACACTGACAACTATGCTAAAACAAAACCAGGATATCTTTAAAGAGCAGGTGTCATTGTATGTGAATCACATTGCAATGAAGTTCTTACTAAGAGCGGAGCATGGTCCAGGGTTGTTGCTGCCCTACAAAGACTCCCTATGCCAAGGGCACACTGACAACTATGCTAAAACAAAACCAGGATATCTTTAAAGAGCAGGTGTCATTGTATGTGAATCACATTGCAATGAAGTTCTTACTAAGAGCGGAACATGGTCCAGGGTTGTTGCTGCCCTACAAAGACTCCCTATGCCAAGGCAGCTCCGTGCAGTGGGAAGGCCAGCATCTCTTCCATTTTGCTTGGAGGGCTGGGTTGCAACAGAGACCTGGTTTAGGAAACATGAGCTCTTCCCTTCCCTCCTGCTTTCTGCTCCTGTCCTTTTAGTTCCCATGATTTCTCTCCACCACTGTGTGTAGACAAGGCTCCTCCTTAGACACCCCTCACTGTCCCTATTCTGATCCAGAGCTCTCGCTGTGCTGCCTTTGGATGACAGGAAGGCTAAGCACTGTGCCCTGTGCCCTCCTGTCTTGGAGCTAGCCCACTGCAGTCCCCTGGGAGAGTCTTCTCAGTGACATTTGGCCCACACACTGCTGGGCTCTTGATGGGTATGCCAGCCCCTTTTTACAGCCCGCTTTATATGTTGGTCAGGAGGTCAGTGGTGTAAGCACCGACTGTAAAGAGACTCGTGGGCTGACAATGGAATGGTATTCTAAGTCAATAAAGCTCAGATTTTAAAAATCAGAGTGAGCCGCCCTTGATGTTACATTGGGCATAAATGTATATAAATGCAGGAGTTGGAAGCATTTGCATGAACATGGCCTGGGCAGCAGCTCTCTTAAGTGGTTCTTTTGATATGAAAACAGACTAATTCTTTAGCCACAAAGCTGCACCAGCAATGTAGAGGTCCCTCAAAGTGTGTGGTTATAAATAGCATGTCTGCGCTAGCCCACATAATGCAGTTTTACTACCAATTATTGTCTGACCTAACTCAGTGCAGGTTAATTCAATTTGATTCCTTGATGGCATCATAAAATATTGATAAAAAGTAGATAATAATGGTGTAATAGTGGATCCAAGAGCCATTTTTATGAATACCACTGAAGTTACAGAAGATAGATTTAAATTTTCCCATTTCTCTACCTCTTACCACCGTGTGCTCATTCTCTAAATAACCAATGAGCACCTACTAAGTGTTAGGCAACAAAAGGACACACAGTAGGGCCACTTTCCTACTTTACATCGTAATGGCAGAAATTCCAGGTAATTATAAAATTATGACTATTGATAAACTCTCTGAAGCGAGAGAAACAACAGATAGTGGTTGGGCAGTCAGGGCTGGGTAAGAGCTGCCGTAGTCCAGAAAGGCTTCACCGAGACCTTGGAGATCAGTGTCGTCGTTAGGGTGTGATGAGACACCATGACCAAAAGCAACTTGGGGAGGAGAGGGTTTGTTTCACTCCCAGTTCCATACAGCAGTTTGTCATCAAAGGCAGGCAGGACAGGATCTCAGTCAGCTCTGGGACCTGGAAGCAGAAGCTGAAGGAGAGGCCATGCAGGGTGCGCGTACTAGCCTGCTTCCCATGGCCCATTCAGCCTGCTTTCCTACAGAACCCAGGACCACCAGCCCAAGGATGGCCACACCCACAGTCAAGCCCCTCCCACATCACTCATGTAGGAAACAAATGCCTTACAGCCCCATCTCATGGAGGCGTTTTTCTCAGTTGAGGCTCCCTCTTTTCTGATGACTCCAGCTTGTATCAAGTTGACACAAAACCAGCCGGGACACTCAGGGACAGATACCAGCCTTGCAAGGCTGAGGAAAGACCTTCAGGAGGGGTTAAAGTCCTGAAGCCAGAAAGAACGTATGCAGGAGAGCGAGCTGGGTGGTGCTGAGGCTTGGAAGGCAGCAAGGGTGAGGGGAGGAGGCAGGAGGCCATGGTGTGGACTGAATCTGGATCTTATTCTAAGAGCAATGGCGCATTAGTGGGGTTTATGCAAGGAAGCGCTTTCTTGTTTGGTTTGGTTTGGCCTCCCTATGTAGCCCAGGCTGGTCTCAGAGTCCCCAACCTCTTGCTCAGCCTCCTCTGTGCTGGGATAGCGGAAGTACGTTGCCATGACCAGCTTATTTCTGCTTTAAACGTTTTGTGTTATCAGTGCTAGGGACAGACCCCAGGCCCCCAACACAGCTTAGCTCACATGTTCTATCCCTAAGCCACACACTCAGCCTGTTTGTTCTTTTTAAGGTTTGTTGTGGTTGCTACGTAGAAAACATTGGACAGGGGTAAAGGTAGCCCTGGGAGAACCCTCAGAGTCTGCTGATAACTCGGGTTCCATGTGACAGGGACTGTGGGCAAGGCAGCGACAGGGGAGATGGTAGTGTGCGTCCTCACGAGTCCACATGTGCAGTACACAGTGCAGGGAGAAGGGGTTGGCCGTCCAGGCCAGGGTCTAAGCAGGGACAGAAAGGTTTTGCACGGCTCCTGTCCCTGTCCTTGGTCCTGAACATTTTGTTGTTCCGTGAGCTCAGAAAGCATGCTGCTCAGGTTTGTACATAAGACAGAGTTGAGGGGTGGGTAGGGCTTACTAATGTGGTAGATGACTGATGTGATTTTCTGAATGATCTCTGCAAGCCCTGAAGTGGGACCCAAATAACAGGATGGGACTTAATGGCGTAAACATGATGTCCTCTGTTTAGGTTCAGAAAATCAATTCTCTAAGTACAGGATGGTTCAGTCAGGCCGGAGAGAGGTTTATAGGAGAAGAGCAGTAGTTTTTACCCAGCCACAAATTCAATATGAACTAATGGTTGCCCTGGGCTGCCACAAACCCTGGGTAGCATGGTTCCATGTAACCATATGGCCTTCCTGTTGGCCCTGTGTGTTGGTTAAGACACACCTGGGCACGTGTGTCCACACTTACAGAGCAACAGGAAAGTGGCCAGACGATGAGAGTTCAGAATAATGCAAGATCCAGGTAAATCCCCCAGTGTTGTGACCATTAGCTTTAAGTATGCAAAAAGCCACCATGAGGGGCTGAGATCCTAATTCTGTATGGTAATCCTGGAAGCGAGCACTAGATTTGTTCCTCTCACTCGGCATGTTTCTGGAGCAGCCCTCTTCTCTGCTGGTGATTGTCTTGTTATGTGAGCTAAGCAGATAAATATAACCCCTCCTATAATCCTATGTTCAGAAGGCAGAGGCAAGAGGACCTCAGCCTCCAGGTCAGCCTCAGCTACCTAGTGAGTCCAAGTCAGCCTGGACTACAGAGTAAAGCCTTTGACTTTTTAAAAAGCAAAACAAGATCAAAGTATTAATGGTTTTAAAGAGACTCTTTAAAACGGTTTTAGGCTTACAGCAAACCCAAAGGTACAGAGAATTCCTCTAGACTCTGACCTGGAACGGAAAGGCACCTTCAGAGCAAAGCCCCAGACCTCAGTGTGGAAAGGCCACATGTCCCACACTCCACGCCACCTTCCCTGTTCACCCACCCAGAGCTGTATCAGCAGCAGGAGTTGCAAACACAGAGGAAACTGATACCTCGCTTGTCCCTGGACCTGGAGCCTCGACCTTCTGCGGGAGCCGAGGTCAAGCTGCTCTGTGCAGGCCGGAGCCCCGGCCGGTGTTGAAAGGCTCAGGGTATGAGGCCTTCAAAAACCTTTAGGAGGAACCTGAGGAGCGTGCAGCTAAGGTGCGGCAGCAGAGGGATGTCCTCTGCCTGTCACCGGGTAAACACGTGTCCCTATACAGCACCAAGTGGCAGTGCCGAAGCCTGCTGCTAGGACTTGAAAGGGCATTTTGGAGAGAAATCCAAATCCCAGAATGCTTGGTAAACTTGAAAGGAGTTTCTCCTTGTAGTAAAGCCCCCGTTCCCCCTGTTAAGGGGATTTTTATTTTTACCAGGGAGACATAGGCACAGGCTGGACAAGATCCACTCTGGGACACACTTGTTAAGTGGTAACCCTCACCTTGGCCCAACCTCTATCTGAGCTGTAAAATCCTGGGTCAAACTGGTTACTAAGTCGATTACTTCCCGAGCCAGCCTGCCGTCTTTGGTCTTTGGCTCCTTGTTTTAGTCGGGGCTGCTCCGTCCACTGCAGGCTGGCCTTTGATAGGCCACAGCAGTGCCTTTCATGTCTTACTAGGTTTGTAATGTTTGGGAAGGACCGTGCTTAATTGGATCCCCATGGTACCACAAGTGGCTTTAGAAGCCTCTTGAACCAGGGGAGAGGATGCTCTGTGTGTGTGTGTGTGTATACCCTGTATCTGAGCAAGCAATACAAACAAGGTTTAAGTCTTCTTCAGCGCAGATTGAGATATGAGGGGAACTTGTTTTAAGGGGGGCTCATTTTTGGTTCACAGTTTGAAAGGTTTCAGTTTGTGGTTAGCAAGGGCCATTGTTTTGGGGCCAAAGGCAAGAAAAAAAGAACATCACAACAGAATACACGATAGACCCAAGCTGCTCCCCTCCTGGTGGCCAGGAAGCACAGTGAGTTGTTTTTTAATGGATATGATTGTGTGGTATCCCTAATGCTGCATATGTTATATAGTGATCAAATCTGAGTATTTAGTGTGCTTATATCTCATGTACTTATCGTTTGATACTGGGTGTATGAAAAAAAGTTTTCTCTTCTAGTTATTTTGAGGCGGTCAAAGCAACAGTGTTAACTACAGTCACCCCACAGCACCCTAGAACAGCAGAACTTAGTCCCATCAAGCCTGTCGCTCAGTCCTCTCTCATCCTCTCGGCTTCCGTGAGGTCAGCAGCCTCTCTGGTTCCACATGAGGTGACATCATGCAGCGTTTGTCTCTCTGTGCCTGAAGTATTCTACTTTCACAGTGCCTCACAGGTTCATCAGTGTCCCTATGATTATGTCTTTTTGGTTGCTAACTCAAGTAGATTACGGTCTGCACACCACCCTCAGACTTGTTTTTCCAAAGTCAAGGCCTTGACATCGCCCTTACTCCTAGTCCTCCTCCCATCCACTCTTGACATCGCCCTCACTCCTAGGCCTCCTCCCATCCACTCTTGACATCGCCCTCACTCCTAGGCCTCCTCTCATCCACTCTGGGCGAGTGGACTGCTCAGCCAGGCTTCCCACAGCACAGCTGTCGGGATCCTCCGCCGCCTTGTGACTCCTCCCGCAGAGCTGCGGCACATACTTCCATCTGGGATGGGAAGGCCCGCTCACATCCCTCACTCCCCTGCCCCATCTTAAAGGGGTGAGGTAATTAGCGTACCCGGATGCCATGCTTTAATTGTCCGCACATCAGTGCCTCCTTGGGCTTCAGTGACATCTGTCCATAGGAACTCAACGGAGCCTATGGTTGCAGCAGAAATTCAGAGAAGGCAAAGTGAGACAGGTTTTGTTTTTTTTTTTTTTTTAAGGAACTAGGTGGCATACTAGTAAGTAAGTGCTGGACTAGAACACACTGAGCCGCCTCAGACTCAGGACCCCTGGGAAAGAGAGATGTCAGGGTCCATGGTAGACTGCACTCACTCAGCACAGCCATTGTTAGTCTTCTCTCTAGGCTGTGTTGGTCGTAGCTGGTGGACGACATGGTGAACCCACGTCTTGAGTTCTTAAGTTTCTGCCGCACTTCAGGTCCAGCTTTGCCTCAGGTTCTCAAAGGACATCCCCAGTGTCCCTGCGAGTGACTCTCCCCGGCCAAATAGTTGGTCTCTGTTGTCCTCGTGCTGCGCTCCATGGGCATTGCAGCTCTCTATCCGTAACACTATGCGGCCTGTAACGAACATGCTTCTCTCCCACTAGGCTTGAAGTCCATCAAAGTGGAGGTCACAGTTTGTGGATAGTTACCTTCTTAGATCCTCTTATGTCTGGGCGATAGGAGTATCATTCAGTTACTAAAGGAATGGCTCCGAGAAGGACATCTGTAAAGTCTAAGACCCGAGCATCTTATTCTCGTGGATTTGCTGTCACCTGGCCATTCTGTCTCTTCGGGGGAACCTCAGAGTCTCTAGGACACACCATCCGGCAGGAGACAGCAGCACCTGCTGATACCTCTCCGCCACCCTCCACTTACTCACGGTGTGGTGGAAGGAGGAACAGGCGGCCTTAGGCCCCCGGTGCAGAGATGGGCATGTGGCATAACAGATCACCTCTGCCCTTCAAAATGCTGCTGTAAAGACAGAGGCTGCCCCACCCGGGACAGTCACTCCTGTCTGTGGTGAAGCATGCTCTTCTCTCACAAGAGAGTCATCCGCTGTAAGCAACAGCACTTCCATTGGAGAGTGACTCCTTGATACTCCATGTGCCTTTCCAACCTGTATATGTGAATTCGCCTAACAAGATCGTAGAATTGCAGTTGTGTTCTGAGAACCGAGCCCTGTAAACAGTGTGGGGCACACTGACACACTGACACGCTCTGAGTTAGGCTTAAGCTTTGCTGTGAGTAATGTCTGTTTGGATAACCGATAAGTGCACAAGCATGAAAACCCAAAGCGGGGTGATAGGTCTCTGCTTGGAACATCTCTCTGCTGCCCTCCAGTGCGCTGTGGGCCCGGCCTGCCTCTTGAAGCTCTTGGGCTTATGCTAGCTGTTCCCTTTGCACTTTATCTTTCAAGGTCTGCCGTTACCTTTCCCAAATGACTTTCCAGAAGACAGAGCATCTCCATTGCTCTGTTTACACATGGAGTGTGCGTGGCTGGTAATCTTAGAAAGCCTTTGTGGACGGCTTTAGAGCATCTTCATTCAACGTTGGTTTTGCCCCAAGGATCCTCTTCCGCCAGGCAGTGGTGTGGATTTGGAAGGTCCTGCTCTTTCTCTTCATGATAAGATGGCCCTCATCCAGAAGTGTGCCCGTGCCCTAGCTGAGATGAGGCATGGCCCTCGAGGGGCCAAGGGCTTAGCAGCTGAGCCAGCAGACAGCAGATCCGGAGAAGGAGCGTGCACAGGCCATGAGACTTCAGGCTCACCGTGGGTGGAATCAGGCCTGTGCCTTTAACGAAGCTCCGGTTACTTCAGTGCTCTGGACAGCAGTAAGCCTGGTTAGTATTGCCAGAGACAGGTGAGAGCACAGTAAGGCTTGGGGAAGTTGTTGGAGCCAAATGTGACCAAGTTTCTTTTTAAAGGGAAAGGGGGAAATCAAAGGGAGTTCAAGAAGACATCTGGCGTTGAAACTGAGCATGTGTGGGGTAGGCAAGGGCACGCCTGCCCTATGCCCGGGCTCCAGCTCCTGCGGAGGACTCGTCCCTGACTCCAGACGTGTGTGCTCTCAGCCTGCCTGCTGTTTAAAGGGAGGTCGTCGTTGCTGTCCTGGGGTCGACTTGAGGGTGATGTTCAGTTGTTCTTTGTGCAGACCTTAAAGTCAGGGCCAGAAGTTCATTTCTGTGGACTTGCCCAAGTTGGTGATTTGTCAAGTGAAGAATTAGTTTAAACAGCAGCAAGAGGGAGACTAGAGTCTTGTGCCAGAGAGAAGCAATGCGTTCACACCTGCCATGCATAGGAGGTCAGCCATAAATGTTCGCTGTCCACGTCTGTCTGATTACCTTTGCATCGGACTCATGGATGTTTCTGTTCTTGCCTGGGCTCCACGGTACCGTATGATCCACCCCTTGTCTGCTATCTTTTGCCTAGCGAGTGAGTGAGTGGTGCAGGATATCAGTGCAGCTGGTCTCTCCCAAGGCTCCGTCGGTGTGCTTCCGAAGCATTTATTAGGGTGCTTTCTCTGAGTGGCTAAAGTCCTGTCATCTAAGGCATGTGCTGCATGTCAGACGGATCTGATTCCCGCTCAGTGCTCAAGCCCCTGTGTTCCTTCTCTGACTTCATTTCTTCTGAGCATCCTCCCCTCTCTGTAGGGATGTTTGAAAGGCAGATGAGACCGCAGCTCAGACAACATGGCTGGGTTGAGAAAAGCCGTCCTATTCTGACAGGTCCATTGCTCTCATCTGCCATACACTGCACCCCACATAACGCCTGTGGCACCTACAGCCCGGCCAGGCAAAAGGATTTAGATACATGTCCATGCCCTGGCTGTGCTCAGGGCTCACTGTGATGTTAGGCAGGAAGGCAAGATGGCGGTGATGGCTTCCTGTGGGGAGGCTTTGGACGGAAGTGACTTGAGTAACCACAGGTAGACAGGTGCTGATTTACCTGTTTGCTAGTTTATTTTCTTTTGGGAGTCAGTGTTCCAATTTACTGCATTCCTTGGAGGTTTGACATATCAATTAGATATTATCGACAGTAATAGAGGGGCAGTTGCTGTAAATGTGAAGTTTTTACGGGTAGGCCATGAAATGACACCCCAAGGGACTGTAACAGAGAGGCATGATAAATATCATGTTACCTAAACAGCGGCAGAAGGCCTGATTAATAGGGGAGAGTGACTCTGTCTCCAACAGTAAAGTGGTATTTATTCATGTGCTGTCAATCAGACCTTCTGTTCTAATTGGCTAAAAGGCTAAATCAACAATATCTGCTCATAAACCAGGCTAAGGTAGGAAGAAAAGCAGAGGTAAATCATAATCAGTAGCTTGTTTACTGACGGTGCCCGCGCATCCGGATGACCTTGAGAGCCGCCTGCTACCCTCTGGACCCAGCAGCGGCTCTGACATAGCCCAGTGCATGGGGTGGGGGTGGGGGGGAACTGCAGAGGTTGAGATGCTGCCACGCCCAGGAGCACAAGTGGAAGCCGGAGATTCTGGGCTCAGCTTGGGGTGACAGAGCTGAGTCTCGGCGTAATTAGACTACAGTGTCTCTCGCGGCTGCGGTTTTAACGTATAGCTCTTGTTTTGCACGACACTTGTAAAAGGAAGAATTACTTTCAGAAAGACAAATATATTTCCACACTAACGGTTTTATAAAGATGTCAGCGAATATGTATGAGCATCATTAAATCACATTTTAAAGGCAGACACCTCGTGATAAATCTGCATTATCAAGTCGCCTTTCTGAATGGGTCATACACTGTAAGGCTTTATGAGGGTTGAGGGAAAGATCCCCATTGGCCAAAACAGTGTGCATTGTCAAACCACACGGGAAGAATAGCTGAAACCCCACTGAGAACACGAGAGGGGACACCCCTTCCTCAGGTAGCTCAGGAGAACACGAGAGGGGGCGCCCCTTCCTCAGGTAGCTCAGGAGAAAGCCAGTGGTAAATTCCAGTACAAGGGTTTTCTACCCTGCTTGTAGTGGAGCAAGCAACGATCAGACTTCGGGAACCACAGTGAGGGAGGAGGTGTGTCCCGGACGGCGCTCTGACCCTTCAGAACAGCTGCTCACCTCGTGCCACCTACCAGATACCCCGGCTTCCTGCCGTGCCGTCCACCTGCCAGAGGCACATCCCAAACTGTGACACTCTTGAGCCGGAGCATGTGGTGAGCTGTTATTACCCCGACAGTCAGCGCGTTCATAGCCATAGGTGTCTGGCTATTTTAAGCACACACAGCCATTTCAACTCATGCATCTGATATATCACATTACCATATTAAACAACACGGGAAAGCAGCATATATGTCATATTAAATATACATTAGCAAAGAGGGTCTAGCTGTCAGCCCCTGGAGAGGAGCTCAGAGGAGAGGGGCAGGAGATGGCGGGGAGACACACCTTTCTCCAAAAGAGTGTGAAATTTGGGTCATTGAGGAGCAGGAAGGCAAAGTAAATGCTAGTGGCTTGGGTGGCAGACCCACGCCGTTTTCATTTGTCCTTTGTGTGAAAACTGAGCTCACCGATGAGCAAAGCCCTCCTACCCCAGCTGCCTCTCTGTATTCTTGATAAGTCTGAAGCGGCGAGCTGTGGGCTGCACAGTAAGATGACAGTGAGGGCTGGGTCACCTGGGTGGGAACACACAATGGAAGAGTTGGGGATCGGAAGGATGAAGTTCAGGTGGGGACCTGGGTGGCTAACATGGCGGAGAGAATGATTAGCCTGAGAAGACCAAGTGCCAAAGCAACAGTAAAATACCATTTCTCCCACTCACCTGGGAAGCAGGCTCGCTGTTCTTGGCAAACCAGGCATCATCTCATGCTGTACAAAGGGCCACTGAGCCTGGAGCCTGATATCAATACAGAGTAAGGACAGAACAGACAGCCTGTCTAAAGCCGTGCTCAGTGGGTGGATGGCTTTCCCAAACCTGATGAAAGAAAAATGTCCTTTACCATTAGAAACTCTCACTAAGTTCTTGTGCTAAGAAGCACAGTTTATTGATCAATTGAGATTTTAAATTAAGGATCATTAGGTGAAGACAACCAGCACTGTGTTTCTGAAATTACCCTATAGTGTCTTCCATTTTTGCCAAAGTTTGGCCCTGTCACACACTCTTCTGCTGAGGGCCCCTGGTAGCCAGCAGTCCAGACCAGGACAGTAGGGATATAATGTGGGCCTCAATAGTAGGGCAGTCTATCTCAGGGGCAAAAGTCAAGATAAACTGTCTTGGGCAGGGAAGCCTGCCAGGGCCGGGGGAGGGGTTATTCTAGAAATAGCACAGCCTAGAGGCTGGCGCTCAGGGAGAGTTCTGGCTAGCCATGGTAGGTACATGAGCTTGAGATAGAATGCGTTAACAGACTGCACAGCACATTCCTGTATCCCAGCACTCCGTCAGGACCATCAGGAATCTCAGGTCCGCTTGTATTACACAGTAAGACCCTGTCTCAGGCACACAAACCAAACAGAAACCCAGCTACAGCCCAGGAGAGACTGAAGTCACCTTCGCTGGGTGTGGGGCTGGGTAGAGCCAGGGCCAGAGTTACCGCTGTCTCCTTTGTATAGTCCCTGAGCTAGGATGGTTTTTATGTCCTTAAAGAATTGTGTAAAAAAAGTAAATACCGTGTGACACAGACCTTTGTGTCCTTCAGAACTTGAAATGCTGCTCTGTTGGTAAGTAGTGAGCTAACCTGGGATCGACGTAGTACAGAAGGATTACTGCAGCCATAGGGTGTAACGCCAAGAACAAGTGTGAGCCAGACCCTCCAGGTCCCAGGACCCAGCCACCCACCAGGGCAGGGCCCAGGCCCAGGCCGTCTCTGACCCTGTCCCTGCCTGCACTCTGTTCTCAGGAAAGAGAGACTGCAGGCTGAAGAGCCTAGGGCAGAATTGACAGGGAATGGAGGGTCAGCTGGGGCCATCGGATGCAGAACGTCCTTCAAGGACACATGGGTAGCAGCGGAGCTGTCTTACAGCTGCAGTGGGGGCCACAGCCATTAGCTGCAGCACCTCCTGTCACTGGTGGTGCCCTGCAGGAGTGGGCCCGGCTCTGACAGCAGAATCCAGGGATCATCTGACTCAGCTTGTGCCGTAGTTGCGGGGCCGATCTGGGCCCAAACCCCGGAAGACTGAATCTGATTGCCCTCTTGCCCACACTGCCGCTTCCCAGCCTGTGCCCCTGGGGAGGCCCGTCTGCCACCCTCAGCCAGGAGTCTGCCTCCGTGCCAGCTACTCAGCTTCACAGCCACTGAGATGATCTTCCTACGGCCTTTGGTTCCCTGATGCCAACACCTCTGGATTCCTGAGCTTGCAGCCTCCCCCCTGTGGACATGTTACCTTCTTTCTGTTGTGGACTAGAGTAACTACCCAAAGTGTGGCCCCAAGGCCATCATCCCCAATGCTAGAAACTGCCTGCATTACCCCTTCTCTAGCTTCCAGTCACCTCTGTTCTCCCCTGCTGAGACACAACTTTTCTCCTTTACCTGTGAGGACTTCAGGGATTTGGATATGGGGAACCAAATGCAGCTAGACAGGAGGAAATTTAAAGAAGACGTAGGATCACAGACTGTGGTCCACACCTGTGTCTGCGGGTGGGGATCCATCTATGTCCAGCACAGCCTCCACGTTGAACCCCTCAAACTTGAGCCCCGGGGCGGTGTCTGAACATACATAGCATTGAGGTACAAATGGTCTATCCCAGGCCAGTGGGAATCCCAGGCTACAGCGTACCATGTGGCCCCTCTGGAAGGCAGTTACTATTCTAGGCATCCATTGTGAGCTGATGGCTTCCACACGTGGGCCATCTCAGGAACCAGTGGGGATGTGACTGCCTAGGTCTTATTTTGTGCTGATAGTGTAAAGCCTCCTAGGTATAGAATCCCACAACTGCTGCTGATCTGGGGGACGAGAAAAGCAGTTGAGCCGCAGACAGCTGAAATTCAGCCATCTGTGCATCTCACACCCGCAGGCCTGCAGGATGGCCCGGCACGACCCCACTGATCTTGATGGCGCACAGAGGGAGAGCCACCAAAATCATCTGGCAGCTTCAGGAAAGTCTACTTTGTGCCTCCTCACACTTGGTTGAACTTTTCAAAAATATTGACTAAACAACTTGCCAGCTGTGATTACCAACAGCTCTATTTGACAATCTTTGACAGAAAGCCAATGGGCACATTCGACGTCATCCGGCACTAACAGGGCCTTCATTAGCAGCTTTGGAGGAGACGTGTGCTCTCCTGGCCCTACAAGAGTGATTGCTGTTCCCCGGTGCTGTTCACTCAAGCATTGGCAAGCGGTTTGCTTAGCGAGCCCCGGGCAGACGTGCTGCCTGCCTCTATGTCTCCATCACTCTGGGGGTTTTTATGTTCCGATCTCCAGGAACACAAATAATGTTCTTTCTAAGGTGCTCCCAAATACAAGTGATAGAAAAATATCATGGACAAGGTGAGTTGCCAGACAGCAAGCCCTCATGACTGAGCGCTTATTCATAAACTGTTGACAAATTTATCGCACACACTCACTGCCGGCTTTCCAAGATTAATAGCTGATCTCAATCTGATTTTAGAGCCTGACAATAGAATCAGAAAGAGTTAGTGGTCAGTTTTCTCACCCACCCCTTCACCCAGCCACCTTCCTCTCCAAGAAATAATACGGAAAAATAAGCTGATTTAGCTTCAGCAACAGCCTTGCAATGTTTTATTGCAGGAGATCTCCATGTGCCAAGGCTGACTTTTAACCTTGTGTAGTGCAAGTTGACTTCTTGGCACCTGCCTTCAACTCTGCAGACCCTCAGGGCAGGAGACTGGCACTGTGCAGAACAGGGGCAGATTGGAGCAAACCCAGAGAGGAAGCCATGTCTCTGTGTGTCTTGTAGCCATCTGTTTACTGTGAAGCATTAAATACCTCATTTTTTGATGTCTTGGTTGAGGGCATCAACAGATTCAAAGCAGGTGTTGAGAAATACATCGCACCGCATCTTTGGTGCACACACAAAAATGCAGGCACACACACGTGCACATGAGTGAAGCCTCAGTTTGCAGACACATGGGTAGGGAGTCTGAGGTTGGCAGCCTGAGACAGGATTTCTTACAAAGAGCAATGCATCCTGTGTAATCTACCTGAGGAGGAGAAGATCTGGTGACCCTCTGACCTATTTGGTCAGTTTCCCAAAGTGCCTAGCTAAATCCACGACAGATCAGCTTCTGCACCACACGTTATTTCATTCACTAACTTCACTCTCTATTAGCATGCCCTGTTGCCACCCATCCTCGGTGTTTGTCCTCGGTGTCTAGATGCGTCGTGAATGCATAGGGAGCCAGCAGGCTTCCCTGGTGCTTCTGCAAGCTGGCGCTGAGATCAGCAAGTGGGGGCAGTATTGGGGAAGCCAGTTCTTGCCTGTGGTCAGGCCAGTGCCTGCAAGACCAGGGAAGAAGTAGCAGACTGATTCTGAGCCAGATACTGGCCAGCAGGGCACTCGGAGGCCAAACTTTCTACCAGTCCACAAGAGATCTGGCAGCAAAGGGAGGGTCCAGAAACTCAGCCGCGCCAAGCAGAGGCATGGGCATGTCTTTTCGTTTGTTTTCAATAAAGCGTTTGAAAGGAAGAAGTTGAGGTGTGGACATAGCTTAGTGGAGACTGGGGTGTAGCTTAGGGATAGAGGTTGTGATTGGCATAAGCTTGGACCTGCCTCCCACTCCATAAAGCAAAGAAAGGAGAAAGTCTCTTACCGAATCAGGCCAGGCTGCCTCCCCCAGTTCGTAGATGAACCTCTGTCTGTTCACATTCCAGGCCCTGCCTTAACTGTGTGGAGTGTGGTACTTAAGCAGCCTGGAAGAGGCCTTTACAGGACCTGCCTGGAAGACCTGTCACCTTTGCGTTACAGGAGCTGCATTCCGAGAGTCAGCCGCTCTAAATGGCTCCAGGCTGATCCTGGGAGGTTTGGGGCTAAGATGGATAGTTTTCTCATCACAGAGAAGCCTTCCTTGCGCTCTGTGGACTTTTTTTTTCTCTCCCTTGTGCTCCCAATTTCTTACCAGTTCAACTGCAAACGCCTGGGCCCTTGGTGGCTGAGAGGGGAGTCTATTTTTAAGTTTTTACTGACTATCTGTCATATTAGGTACCGAATACCACATGTCATCAGATCTGGAATACCCACAGGGCCTTTGTGTAATTTTTAGGTATAAAATTGATCCGTTTTGATTGTGAAAAGGCCTGGTAAAACTTTAAGAAGGCCTCTTCCTTGCTTAGTAGGGTGTGCGTGGGAGACACCTGAGCTCCAGCAGGATGTTGTTTGGCATGGGCTGTGGAGCATGTATTACCATAAAAGTGACCCTGGATTTTAAAACCCCAAACTCAGGGCACTTGGTTCTCCCTGTGCTCTGAATCCCTTTGGTATTTAAAACACCGGGAAATGAGCCGGTCACATGTGTAACATATGAAAATCGGCTTCTGTCCAGGCTCACTTCGCCAGCATGAGTCTGGGAGGGATTGCACTCTGGGACAACCAGGTGTGATGCAGGGCCTGGGGGGGGGGGTCACAGCAGAGACAGCAGCCGCTTTAAAGGAAGCCCAGCTTCACTTAATACCTGTGTGAACATTTTTTGCCAAGGACAGCAATCTCGCTGGGCAGCAACAGACTGAATTTGCCCTCTCCCTTTTCCAACCTCAAGAAAGGCCTGCTGGCAGAGGTGTGGGCTGCATTTTCTGCTGTCGCCAGACAGTGGAGACCGAGACACTGACTGCTACTAGATTTCAGGCATATTTTAGCTCTTTTTTGTTTGTTTGTTTGTTTGTTTGTAAGACAGGGTTTCTCAGACGTACGTGTTCTTAAGCCAGACCCAGAGAAGAAACCTGGGCCTTTCCTGCCTCATCCCTCTCTAACCACGGACGCTGGCGCACACGGGTGTGTGTTCTCAGTAGAGACTCACACACATGAAAGCAAGCAGGGCCCCACTAGGGCCCTTTAGCGGACATACCTCTCACTAGGTCCTGATCATCTTCTCTATCTGTCATGGCTAAGGAAGGCGTACGATTATCTGTGCATCGGAGGAAAGCCTTGGTCTGAGGGTTCTTTCTGGTCTCTGCTTTGCTTGGAGAGCCATACCAGGAACAAGACCCCATGGCCTCCCCTATCACCACCGTGAGTGGGTTCTCTTTTCTCCAAAGGCAGAGGATACCACTCATGCCCCACAGCACTGATTTGGCTTCTGCCTGTCAATCACCTGTAGGGCGGTCCGGTGAGAAGAACCAGACCTGGTAGTACATACCTGTAATCCAAGGCCCCAGGGTAGATAGCAACACCTTGTCTCCGTAACCCAAGGCCTAGCCTTGGACACAGAGCCTTTAAGAGCCTTCTGGGTTGGCTATGCCAGCACACAGCAGAAGAAAGGCCAGACTAACATTGTTGGTTGCACCATGTCGGCTCAGACGTTGACTGTCCTGGGGTTTACTCTGAGTATTTATTTCCAGGAACAGGTAGGATCTGGGGCTCCCAAAGGTCTCCTTAGTTTTTAATGTTACACACTCCTGTCTACCTCCTAACTGTCCCCACAGTGCAAGATCTACTTGGTATTAGTATTCTTTAGAAGAAAAAGAAGGAGTTTTAGCTTCAGTGGACATAGAACAGTGTTTCTCAACCTTGGGGTGAAACGACCCTTTCACAGGGGTCACCTAAAACCATGGGGACAACACAGATATTTACATTATGATTCATAACAGTAGCAAATTACAGTTATAAAGTAGCCACAAAAATAATATGGTTGGGGTCACCACAACATGAGGAACTGTATTAAAGGGTCACAGTGCTAGGAAGGTTGGGAACCAGCAAATGGTTAACTCTTCAACATCAGGCAGGTTTGAAGCCAAAGAGAATTTTTTAAGTCCAGGATCTAGACTTACTGGAGTCTTCCTGAACTCCAAAGACACAGACAAAAGCAGAGAGTGTGGGAGTGATGACTCGCCCCCCATCGCCGTGCCTTGGGAATTGTTCTTTGGGGTTTGTTTCCTCCCTGAACTCTGAAGAAGACTAGTTTAGATGGTAGCTATTCCTTTGTATGAGAGGCACATGTTGCTTGTGTGTAAGAAGTCAGACACCTCAGGTATTGACCCTGAAGTTTCCTCTACCGTTAGTTTGAGACAGTCTTTCACTGGTCTGGAATTTTGCCAAAGAGGCCAGACTGGCTGGCCGGAGAGAGTAAGACTTTACCTGTCACTGCCACACTAGTGCCTGGATTACAAGCACAGGCCACACCTAGTGCTTTATGTGGGATCTGGGCACCCACGCTCAGGCCCTCACACTTGTGAGGCACGTGCTTTGCCTCCCGAGCCTCGCCAGCCCCATAGTAGCTATTTCTGAATTCCTTTCCCCTCATTAGCTCAGAATCGTCTTAGCTATCTGAACTTTACAGCATAAGAATCTGAGAGAGAACTTAGCTGTAACCTGTTCTTCTAGAAAGCTGAGGAAAGAGGCTCCTGGGATCTTCCTTCTCAGCTCCTGGGTCTGTGAGTGGACGAAAGGCCAGGCTTTACGGCAACTCGGGTGTCTTGTTACGTGATGGGGCCCTTGGGACTTGTGTGCACTGGTGTGTAGAAGACACATGGTCCATGGGAGAATTCCTGATTTCTGCCTCTTACCTGCTGGTGTCCTGGAGAAGACAGTTCATTGGCAAGGACACAGAGCAATTATCATATGACCCACACGTGTGTGACAAAAACCCTATTCAGAACAATGCATCTCTTCAAAAGTCTTCCCAGACATTTAGGACTGTTTCAGCAGAACTGAAAGTTGTAAGGAAAGCCATTAAACCTTGTAAGAAAGAAATACCAGACCAAGAAGGTGCTATGCAGACACCCCCTCTGTGTGTGGGTCACACAGAAGCTTCTGCCCAGGCATGTGCATGCAAATGTGCACACATACACACCCACCAGTCTTGCACAGACATGAATGTGCAGAAAGAAACTGGACTTTGCTTTCCCCCTGCGCGATCCTCCTGCTGTGGCTGCAGAGAGGAGAGCACCCGGCCCGAGTCTGTTTGTGTGTTTGAGCCCAGAAAGTGATTTTTGAAGCAGAAAGCTCTAAGTGAGACAGAGTCAGAGAATGAGAGAGAGAGAGAGAGAGATAATTATCTAAATTATGTTCGTGCTATTATCGAAGACGAATATAGTTAAAATGTAATTAAATATGACGGGCTAGCAGGATGTAAGCCAAGCTTTGGAATGCTAATCATCAATTACCACATCCCCGGAGGGGAATCAAGGAGTGCTCCGTGGCAGAGTGGGAGTGAGGAACTAGGGGTGGCGGGCAGCTGAGTGAGATGCACAGAGTAAAGGCAGACCCCCCCCCCCCGCCATGCTCATCCAAACACTCCACAGATGTCCCTGGACACTGCCTTTCTGTAACTGCCACAGGCGTTAGAAGCTTTCAGTGCAATTGGTAGGATGAGCTGGCAGGAGGGTCCTGACCTTTCCTTTGAGAGGAAGCTCCTCTAAAAGGGAAAATTATGATCTGAACAGAGAAGGTAAAACCCAAGGCCAGACTGCATTAGGGTATTAAACGCGTGTGCGTCTGCCAGGCAGAAGGCATCGGGTGCCCCCCCAAGACTGGGACTCCCTGGAGGGACGTCATGAATGGACCTCAGATGCCTCTTGTTCCGGGCACCTGTTCTCTGCCCTGTCCCTCCTGGAGCCCTACACCCTGTCCACACATAGAAATCCCCTGAGGAGGGGGAAAGACACACACACACACACACTCCACACACCTGGGATTCTCAGCTTTCGTTGGCCTAGTTTAGGTGCAGACTTGGCTTTTGATAAGTGAGCAGGATGGCAAATGGCTGGCCTGGCAGAACCCGGCTTCAAAGCAGACCTGGAGATTGAAGACCAGGCCCAGTCGCAGGGTTCTACCAGTCTCACTGCATGTGTCATGAGCCGAGAAAAAAAGGCAGGGCATGGGGAGAAGATGCATGTGTGGACTCACACGTGTGCATGCACACTCTTTACTGAGAAGTGGTAAGTCCTGGTGCTTGCTGACACATGTTTCCATCTGGACCTACTGAGGTGACCGTGACCAGGAGAGAAAAGTAGCCAGGCTCCAAGGTGAAGGCAGGTGAGCCCAGGTCCATTGTACCGCTCTCAGTTGCCATGCTGCTGGGTCTTCTGAGTTTCAAGAGAAACCAAAAACTATGTTAACGTGACATCTCCCGATTTACAAGTGATGCTAACTGAACTTCTAAAGTACCCAGAAGATGAGCAGAATAGCTCTATGTGCCTTCTCCAGTGGGCAGCGCAGGTCCTGGTGAGTGCAGTTTCCTGCCACCTTGATCTGTAGTGGAATTACACAGATGCATCCCCGTTTGCCCAAGCCTGGCAGGTCCAAGGTCCTTAACAGACAATTGTCGAGCACACAAACAAGGAGAATGGATGGAGGCCAGAGTGGCGTAGGCATTCTGCACAGTGACGTAGCTGTTACATTTAGCCAAGCGTCAAACACAACAGAAGCACTTGTGGTTAGACCAGGCCTACCCATGAGGCCTAGTGTTCTATGGGATCGACGTGCCGGGCCTGGAGCTCTCCAGATTGAGAGATGTGGGCTGCTGTCACTGAGGAGGACGGGCTGGAAAGCAGGCTCAGACCGGTGAGGGGCTATTGGAGCAGGCAGAGTCCTGCTTCACCCAGTGTGTGCAAGTGCTCGCTCCCTCGAATTGCTGGTCCGTAGATCATCTTTAGATATGATTAAAGAGATGAATGTGGTCCTTGGCCTATCACACAGCCGGACAGTAAGGGCCTCGTGTGCAGAGGGCTGTCAGGCAGCTTGTGGGGTCAGCACAAGAGGCACACTCATAAAGAACTGTCACAGACACCTCCACGAGTCCCCATGCTCACTCTCAGCCTTAATACCCGTCACATCTCAGTGCCATCAGACTTGGAGAGGGCACCACTGTCACTGCCGGAAGCTCAGTTGACAGGGGACAGCCTTTATTATTTCCTCCCTTTTGAAG
>BTHU01000021.1:6860741-7123241 GCA_036184795.1 Tokudaia tokunoshimensis | reverse complement strand
CTTCACAGGCCGTGTGTGGTTTCCTTGCCAGCTGTGAAGGCTGAGAGCTCAGCGTTCTGACTCACTGCTGTCCAGCTCTTGTCATGGACATTGAAAGAATTCAGGGGCAGACAAGAGGCTGAGAGGAAGTTCTACGCAGTCGCAGGGTGGATGTGGGCTCTCACGAGAGGTATGGCTGGGCATTCGTGTAGCTCTGCACATGGCCGACGTTAATGGAAGGGGGATTCCTCATGAGTTAGGGTGAATACAAGCCGGGGGTTCCTGGAGTGGGCTGAGACTTCTCTCAGAATAGACTTAACTTCCTCCCTTACGTCTGTGGGACCATGGCACCATCTGCCCATGGAGCTGCTGGTTCTGCAAAGCTAATGATGCAGAGACACCCTGTCATGACGCAAAGGACAACCGTGTTGGGACCTGTTGGTGTGGAGTAGTGTCATGTCTTGTCACATGATGTTCTGTAGCAGGACCGTTCCACCCACACGTAAACCTCAAGGCACTGGTAGTCTGTGTCTACCCCGTGCGTATCTGCCCTGTTTACGTTTTATGTGGAATGTCATGAAATGTGCGCTGCTGGACTGGGCCTGGCTTTGTAGGCCCCTTCCAGCCTTGGATATGGCTCCTGATGATACTGGCCTTGGAGGGAGCCCCGAGCGGAGAGTCTCTTTTCTGTAGGCAGAGAAGAAGTAGGAGTAGGGCTGGGTGCAGCTCAATGGGGGAGCGACTGCCTGCCTGGCCTCCTGCCACGCTCCTGGTGGTTTCTGGTTGCGTACACGCAACCACATGTAAGTACTGTGCTACGGTGGCCATTGCACATAGTAAATGAGACTTCAGTGGAAAATGACCTTCCTATAGCCACCTTGTGATCCTGTGTGTGTGTGTATGCACATGTGCCCCATGACTCAGACCTCTGATATCCAGCCCTGTCAGTAGCTTGTGGGGCCCCAGGAATAAGACCAAGGAGCTAGTGTTCCAACCACAAAGGCACTTGAAAATTTGTCATTGTGCCCTTTAGTGGACAGAGACAAACTAATTGCAATTGGGTCCTGGTTCTGTTGTTGCCTGTAAATCGGCAGCCAGGAAATACCAGTTTCCTGATCCTGTCCTGCCTCAATCTCCAGGTGCGTAGCACTGCCTTATTCCCAGAGGCTTCTGTCAGGAGTGAGGTGACAGAGTGGCTGGGACCCATACTTTCTGCTCCTGTTGATGGACTCTCACTGGGCCCCATCGTAGATCCCTGACTTGATATTCGTGATGGTTTGTAATCCTCACTCCTCAGCCGGGGCTTTAGGAAGATTGTCTTAATCTCTTGTTTTCTGACTTGTTTAATCAGCACTGTGGCGGCAGCATCGCTTTCCCTTTCTAAAGCTTGTGTGTGTGTGTGTGTGCGCGCACACACACATATATGCATGTGTTGCTTACACCCATGTGCATGTTGAAATCACAGGACAGTTTACAGGAGCCCTTTCCCCCCTTCCTGAGTCGCAGGCTTAGGCAAGCACCATTATCCACAGAACTATCTCACTGTCCCAATAGAACAATAGAGAATCTTATTTTTTTTCAAGGTGGGGTTTCTCTGTGTAGCCCTGGCTGTCCTGGTACTTGTTTCTGTAGACTAGGCTGGCCTCAAATTCACAGGAATCTGCCTGTCTCAGCCTCCTGAGTGCTGGGATTAAAGGTATCACTGCCTGGCTGGGATTTCTGATTTGTAAGAAATCTCAAATGCAGACCACATCTGTTTTCTGGCTCATTGCTCTGCTCAGACCCTTCACCCAAGCCTAGGGAATGCAATAACAAATGTATCCTCACCCCAGACAGGGAACCAATTGGCAAACCAAAGTAAAGACACCACCAAAGCCAACGTGGTGAACCAATGAGTTTTATTGGGGTTACGATAGGAGCAGAAATGACTCAAAGATGGCTGCATGAGCACAGCCCACCCCAGAGAGGTTGCCAGCTACAGAGCAGGGAACCTGGAGCTCACGGACAGCAGGTGTCCTTTCCAGACAGCCAAGTTTTCTAGTCAGGAAGTGTCTCTGATCAGTCCTTTCTGATTTTATACAATGGGAGGGAGGGCCCTTTTGAATCTGTTCAGTTTCAGGGATTTCCTGAAGCCTATGTATTGGTCACTTCCTGAGCTTAAGGAGCTTCCCTGAGGATGGACTGTCTCACCTTCCCATAGAACTTAGAGCTTCCCTCCAACATGAAGGTTTAATCTTGGAAAGAACCGCTGCCCATCAGCCTGGTTCCGGTTAGGGGGCTGCCACCCTGGAGTCATCTTGCCCCTTCCCGAGATGTGCGGCTCAGGCAGTGCGTCAAGGTGGCCATGACACAGCTGTCTCTTTGGGAATGGCCACAGCCTTGGCTGGTCTGGCATCACGGTGCTGGGTCTTTTGCTTCTGTGAGATCTTACTCCAAGCAGTGTCCTCTGAGGTCACACAGCAGTTATAAACAAGGTTTGGGTGACATTCCAAACCCTCCATTTCCTCGAGGGGATTCACATGAAGTTATTTTGATAAAGTCTAGGGAACACTCTGGAAGCTGGGGCGGGGCAGGGCTCATCTCTGAGTGCCCTGAGTGGGCTTCCTTCCCACTCTGTTCTCCAGGTCGGTGTCTGGTTCTGCTGGCACTGAGATCATATATTCAACTCTCAGGCTGTGTTAGTGGAAATGAAGTCTAATGTGATTAGATACTAATGCAATGTAATGGAGGATTGGTATTAAATTGAGACCTTCTGATCTTATTACTCCACAAACTCTGGCTCCCTTCTGCTCTGCCGTTGCCCTGCCCAGAGCCCCAGGCCAAGCAAAAGCCTGAAATGAAGAGAAGAGGGCACCTGTCTGCCAAGGACGCTTCACAGGACTCCACTTAGGAGCTCTGGCAAGAGGCACAGGCCTGACACTGGGCCTGCCTACAAGCTTGGAGCCCTGTGCTCTGTGGGGCCTGGGAGGCTCACACGTAGTCTTTACCTTAAATCCAGAGTCTCTGGAACAATGAGGTGCAGGGCTGGAAATGTCTCCTGTACTCTACCTCCTCCCCCACGAAGGCTCCAGCTGTGTCCTGGCCAGCTGGAACATGCACCCTAAGCTCCTGTAAGGCTGAGGCCGGGGTTGTGATGTCCTGCACAGCCCCTAGACTCAGAGCCACACTTGTGGGACCCCACAGCTATGTAGACTTCTCCTTCCCACATGCAGTGTCCCACAGGAAAGTGAGAGCCCCACCTACACACTACACAACACACACACACACACACACACAAGAAAGCAGAGAGGCATGTGTGGGGGAAGAGCAGGTGAGTTGTCTTTAGGAGTGAGTAATAGTGTTTTTACAGAGAGAGTAATTTTTCTTACTCTGTTTTCAAAAACCTGCTTCCAAAGGCAGCGCCTTTGTGCCCAGGATGGTAATGATTTTTTAATGACCTTAAGAGGATTGGTGTCCAGGCAGCAGTGAATCCGGCCCGGCTCAGTGGGAAGTGCATGGTGAGAAGGATGGAGCACCTGAAACCAAATGGGGAAAAACCAACTGCAGATACACATATTTCCTTTGCTAGCATTACTTGGTAATTAGACAATTACAGGAAGCAGCTTCACAGCAGCTGGTATTTCTACAGTGGGAGGAGGGGCGGCAGCAACGGTGGGCTGCTCACGTAGATGGTGGAAGACAGGACCGGAGCGTGCGGGCACAGTGCATCCCATGAGCCGGGGAGTGCCAGGCCAGGAGCAGGGCTCCGCCCGCATGCGTGGTGACTTCTAGGTGAGCTAGCTCAGCCCAGACAGAGGAGGAGGAATTGTCTTTAAACTGTCTGGGTTGCAGCTGGGACGATGGTGACAGTCAGTGGGTAATGTGCTTGCTGTGCGACCTTGAAGACCCAAGCTTGTGCCCTAGCACCCACTCCAAACCAGGTATAGCAGTGCATGCCTGAACTCCATTGGGAGGTGCAGGGAGGGTTTCTGGAGCTCGCTCACTAGCTAATCTAGCTGAAAGAAGGCAAGCTCTAGGTTCAGTGAAAGACATCTCAAACAGTAAAGGTGGACAGCAGTAGGGGCTTTTGACCTCTGACATCACCGTGCGCATGAGTACTACACACATGGGAGAGGGAAGAGAAAAACACTGAGATTCGAGGCCACCAGAGCTGGGCCAGTCCTGAAGGGGAGCCTGTGGGGCTGTGTCTGCAAGCAGCAGAAGTTGGAGCCTTGCCATGCACTTGCCTGCCCGGGGGCCCAGCTCTGGCGTGGAAGTGACCCCTGCAGCTCCAAGCTCATGTATAGAACCTGCCTCACCCTGGTCCACCCAGCTGCTCCCCTTCCCTGTTTCAAAACACTCCTCTCGGCCCCTTCCAGGACCCCTACCCACGACTCAGGTTTGCCACATGCGCTGAATTACCTACTGCTGCCAGTAGCAGCCCAGTGAGGCAGCCCCGCCCACACTGTGCCGAGGACATCTCTTCCATAAACTCCCACGACCCTTGATTACATTCAGACATTGTCTTGTCACCACACAGACATGGTCCGCAGTCTTGCTTTGTTTCCTGATGGCTGTGCACCCTAAGTCACAGTTACAGGCAGTAACCGTGCCTGTCCTGGGAGACGGCAGATGCCCCAGTGGGACGCTGCACTTCCTGCTACCTTCAGTGTCATCGTAGGGGAAGCCCTGCCCCATCTCCAACCCCATCCCCCTGCAGATTGGGTCTCCTGGCACAGAAGCTACAGTCCGCAGGGCCCACTGTACCAGCTAACCAGGCAAATTGTCGTCTCCTCTCAGGTCCTGGCAATCGGTCACTTTTGAAAGACAGCCTGCATCCTTCATCCGAATCGTGGGAACGCACAACACAGCAAATGAGGTAAGGGCTCTCTCCTGAGAACTACAGTGGCATGTCCTGACAACCAGGTAACCACCGCTTCCCACGTGGGCTGTTGGCCCTGCCTGCTAATGGCGCTTCACCACAGCTCCATGTAAGGGAGGTCGCCGCCCTTACCGAGAGGGGCTGTCAGATCCCCGTGTCTACCCACTGGCAAGTGAAAGCCAACAGGGGCTGCTTGGCTTCTCGTGCCAGCCTGGGCAGCACCAGCATGAGAGAGAGCAGCTGACCCTTCCTCCTCAGAGTCTCAGCCCCCTGGATAATTGAGGCAACCTTGTTCTTGTACCTGTGACCGAGCAGTTGTCCCTGTGCACCCTCTCTCTCTTGTTCTGTCGACATTGTTCATTAGCGCACACCTCTGAACGACTCGGATTAAAGATGGAAACCGAGAGCAGAATGAGAAGCCTAAAGTAATGGCCTCACAGCGTCCACGGCCCTTTCTGCTTCTCCCAGAGCCACCAGAGCACTCGGGGGCCTCTGTGCTTGGCCTGTAGCTAGCCTGCCCTGGACTCTGGCCACAAGTGCCAGTGTTTTCCTGGGTGGGTGATCGCATCGAGGGGAGACCTGTGGCATTAGTGTCCACACCAGTGAGCCACTTGCTGGCCTCCTGCCCTTCCTCTGTGAGGTGGGGACTCCTGTGAGTCTGAGCGCAAGTCTAGGATAGAGTCCTGGAGAACTCGGGGGCTGCCCTGGCCCGAGTGTCCCCACGTGTGAAGGGAAAACATGTGAGCTAGCAAACAAAAGGACAAGACAGATGAGGGGAGTGCTGCGAGGGGGCTTCTCCTGCTTCCGGGGAGGAGGACTCCACATCGTCATTTGCACCTGACCCCACTAGAGCTGGCCCAGATGTGACAGTTGCTTTCACGATGTCCCTTCTTCCAGAAAGTATCCAGGTGTGTCGCACTTCAAATGACACTTTCAAAAGTAGAAATGTTGCAATTTAGATCTGTTTTTGCCTTTTTGCTTATTTAGGATACTAATGATTCACACCCACAATGGTTTCTTACACAGATCAGCTTGTAAATAGAAACCCAAATGTTTTCTCCTACTTCTGCAAAACTAACCTGAAAATTTCAAAAGAGTAAAGTCCGCTGACACTTTTACAGATGTCTGAACCTTCTGTCCTAAGCAGGTATGGTAGCCAACTGGAAAACATCTTAAATCGTAGAATGCATGATGAACAGGGCTTCAAGGTAGAATCCTTAAACTGTTATCCTGAGAGCGTACTGAAGGCATAAGAAGCCTGCCTCTCCCTGGAGACGTGAGGATGTAGCCCACTCCCACACAGAACGTTTCTTGCTGCCCACTGGGGTTTGGGGGTACCCATTGGGAAAAGCAGTGTGCCCTGTCAGGGCAGAGTGAAGAGAGGAGGAAGGAGGATGGCTCAGCTGGAAAGCAGAACTCCTGGGGACAGCGCTGAGGGACAGCTGATGTGGCCCAGGCAGGAGCAGTTAGCTGATCGCTGCCAGCCAGAGGAAGCTAGGGATGAATGTCCGGGAAGGCACTGTTCTGCCAGCCCAGGGGAACCTGAAGCATGCAGTCAGAACAGATATCTGTGCTTCTTAATCTCAGGGGCTAGCCCTCCAGGCCCAGGGTGCACACAGTCTGCCTGGTAGAGAAGACGGCTCATCCGTCTACCCTGGCGTGGCCTTTCTTGGGACGTATACCGGGAAGTGGGGCTAACGTGAGCTCTGGTTCCCTCTCCCTTCCTGTGAGGACACTAATCACAGGGCTCTAGCCCCATGATCCCTTCGAAACCAAATGCCCTCAGTCAGAGGCCCTGCCTTCAGATGCTGCTCCTCAGGGGTGGGGCCAGTTACACATATGAAGCTGGGGCGTGCAGACTTGGAGTTCCTACAGTGGCCTCCATTTAGACCCTTCGGCTGAGTTCTTGTACCCCAGGCTTGCACTGATGCTCCTGCTGTCATGGTGCACAGGATGCTGCTGTTGCCATGGTGCACAGGAAGCCCTGGGTCTTGTTGTTTTACTGGCCTTAAAATATACACTGTGCTTATGAAAGAGAGGAGCCCATGAGCACCTTGCTGCTTCGGCAGGGAAGTCTTCAGAGAAGACAGGCAGAGTAGGGTTGTGAGGAGCCCGTGTGGGGACAAGGTGTCCTAGTCAGTATGGATGTGGCCGAGACGATACTTGTAGGGGCTCCTCTGTTGTCTCTACAGTCAGGAGCCTTTGAGTTAACAAGTTCTCAGCCTCCGTGGATGATTCTGCCTTAGCCTCCAAACCTCCAACTGGCTTAGAATACCAGCGGGCAGAGGAGTCTGCATCCTTGGCTGGACCGTCTAGCCAAGCTGTCCTGAATCCAGAGGCTCAGCGCCTGTCTGCTGTGGTCATTTCCCTTCCCCGGGCAATGGCAGCTGTGCGGTCTGTCAGGGTTCCCGTCTCTTAGTCACCCATTTGAGCACGCTTCCCTCCAGCCTTCTGCAGTCCTCTGGGAACTTCTGTTTCTTCCCCGTTGGCCCAGTTCCCACCTAGCCACAGAAGAACTGGCAGCCAGCACAGTGGGTCCCATCCATGTTGCATCGCCGTGTGCGGAGGGACCCCAGGAACCCCAGGTAGCAGAAGCCCCTTTACGTATGCCACGGACCAGGAGAGATTTCATGTGATAAACCCACTAAGGCAAAGGCCAGGGGACAGCCACTGTCTCCGCCAGCCTGGAGTCCCTGGGGTCGGAAGGCTCAGCTCAGGCAGGAGGGGAGCCCTGCCCTCACCTCGGCTGTGGCCAAGTGTGTCTAGTTCTCGTGAGCCATGGTGTAGCTAAGGTGCTCTGTCCCGGGATACACACTCTTCCCTGTCCCAGCTCTCGGAGCTTCTGAACAGTGGACTCTTGATGGTGAAAAGTCACTTTCCTAAGAGCTGGGACGGGGCCAGGGACAGTGTTACATCCAGTCAGGCTGCTCCTTAACATCTGACTGCTGTGTCTCTCTGACAGATAGTGAGGTGCTAAAGTGGGCACTGTCCCACCCTGACCCGTACCTCAGGTAACTGCATCAGACGCCCATGGACTTGCTTTGTGCCAGGTCCAGGGGGGAACTGAGGGTGATATCTGCAGCCTCCCCCTCTCTGCCTGGCAGAGCGTCCCTCTTGAAGAGCCCTGTACTCAAGTAACGTTTATTTCTAAGTCATGTTTCAAGTGGTGGACAGGGGTACAGGTGTGCCCAGGGATGGCTGAGGGGCGGGGTCCCCTCCTCTGAGCATGCTAGGAGCATCTAGATGAGGGGCTTGCAGGTCACCCCACTCTCGATACCCCATGTCAGGAATAGTAACCGGCTATGAGCTCGCCGCAGGAGGGTCTCACTGGCAGCAGCAGGGCAGGGTCTGCATCTGGCTGCCTGAGCTGCCTTCCAGGCTGAGGAGGCCTGTGAGTGGTCCTAGGATCCTAGTGCCACCTCGTTCCCATAGCAACATGTGGCTTTAGTGGGAAAATAAAACCAGGGAAACAGACTCTGGAGAAACTAAATAAATGTTCATTGCTGGCCTGGGATAATTATTTTCCAGACCTCCTCTGGCGTGTGCCCTGACCCCCGAAAGACTGTCCTCAGTGTTCTCCAGAGACATCTAGGCTCAGAAGCCCCTCAGTGCAGGGGCAGGCATGCAGCAAACAGCAGGTGGCTTAGGTAGACTCTGAACAAATAGAGAAGATAGCCCCGCCCTGCAGAGAGCCGGGTGCTCCTGGAGTGTACAGTGCTCCTGAGCGACCCTGGCACACAGTTTCATGTGGGACCACGGGCAGTACTGCGTGCTAGGATTAGGCGCTGAGGCAGAGGGACCGTGGAGTGAGGGCAGCGTGGCCTGGGACCCAGACAGTTGGACTTGGGGAGCAGTCGTAGAGGAGTAGGCCAGTGTCCTGCACTGCAGCTCTTGGGAGTGGAGACCATGGCATGGCCACAGCAGTCCTCCACAGGGTGGGCGGGGTCAGTGGTGCGGGAGTCGGGGGGTCAGCTCTCAAGGATCACTGGTGAGAAGAGTAGGCGTCTGGAGGAGAGAGAGCGTCAGTCTTGCCCAAGGTTATGTCTCTTTGTCCTGGGAGAGGGCACCATGGCCCCTTGTGAGAAGATGGAGGGGGGAGGAGTAGTGCAGAGGGGGGTCCGGGAGGGGTGCAGACTTCAGCAGCACGAGGCCCTGAGTGGAGGTTAGGTGCCTGTGGAAAGGCCAGAAAGGCCACACGAGAAACAGCCGGCATGTGGCGGGGAGGCGGGAAAAGACAGGCCCCACTGTACCACCTCCCCTCTCACCACTCTGTGACCCCAAGTCATTTTGCGGTGTCCTTTGTAGGAGTAAGCCCTGGCCAGGCCACATCTGCCAGGACTGTGTACTCAGGCATCCCAGAAACCTGGGGCCAGGGATGCTCCCCACTCCTGTTGTGTGGTTTGGTTTGCTCTTAAATGACTTGAAAGTTTCCCCACAAACTAACAAGAGTCCTTCACTCACCCTGGCTGGGCTTTGTGTCCTCCACAGCTCTAAGAACAGCTCCCGGAAGGAACAGCTGAGCGTGCTCACTGCGCCACGTGCACTCCTGCATGGTGGCAGGGAGCTGCGTCATTGCTCAGCTAGGTCTGTCTGGAAATGCCCTCACAGGACACCAGCGCTGTATGTGCCTCACCCGTCTCCTCGGTGAAACACGATTGTAGCTCTACCTAGGGAAAGGTTGTTTTTTCCAGAACTTTCCAAACAGTAGGGTTGTAGCTCTCTATAGATAGGAAGAAGCAGGTGCCACGGCTAAGCATTGTCACCGGGATTTTAATCCCTACCTAGGGATAAGTACTCAGGGAAAATACCTGTGTCTTAATACTGAGGTGCATGCCTTTAGTCCAGCACTTGGGAAGTAGAGGCAGAAAGATCAGGAGTTCTGGGCCACCCTCAGCTATGTAATGAATTTCATGCCATTCTGGGCTTCAAGAAACCCTACCTAACCCTTCTCTCCCAGATGTCTCCCTGTTAAGTGGTCCCTTGTCTGATAATCGCATTGTGGTGATCTGAATAAGAATGGCCTTCTAGACTTGTGTATTTGAATACTTAGTCATTGGAAAGCTATACTATTTGAAAAGATTGGACTGATTAGGAGGTGTGGCCTTGCTGGAGGAAGTATGTCGCTGGAAGGGGGATTTTCGGGTCTCCAAGGTGAGCAGGAGAGAGGTCACCGGCTACCATAACAGGGCTGGCTCCCTGCTGATGGTGACAGATGTGGTCCTGGGATGGAGGGGCAGCCTGCAAGCCTTCATCTACCTGTGGGCAGCCGGTGAGAGGAAGCCATCTGTTGTATAAAGACGTGGCACCTTGGACATGCAAGTCGGAAGTGTGGATCAGAAACGCTGTTCCTACTGCTTGGCAGAGGCGTGGTCTGTGCAAATTACTCAGCTGCAGAAACAAGTCATTGATAAGCATTTATTCCTTTTTCTCAATTTCTACTGCAGTTCACAGTGGGCTCTTGGACTAATAGGTTCCCCCTCCCCTTTCCTCCCCCTCCCACTCTTCATCCTCTCCTCCCTCCACCTTCTCCTGTAAAAACATTGATAAAGTAAGTGTGTGGTTTAACTGAAAGAGCAAGGAATCCTCAAAATTTCAGAAGAGGCCAGGCCAGCCCACATACACCACACAGGCTCCCAGAAGGGGCGTGCCAGGCCATTTCAGACACCAGGATTACAGCTCCCAGAGAGGCCTGGCATCGTGATAATAAACAGCAGCCACAGAAAGGACACCGGGTGTGAGGAAGGCTGGGCCCGAGCCATATACATGACTACATTGCAAATTGGCCGCTCCTCTCGGGGGAGAGATCTGGGCCGCTGAAGATGGCTCGGCGAAGGTGCCCCTTCCGAGCAGGGCAATCAAACAGGCTAATGGGATACACGATTGCCGAAAAGTTGAAGGGAAAATGACACGGAGACCATGGTAATGGCTTTGCATAAATCACAAGTGTGCCTCTGCCCGGTACGCCTCATTCACTTTTGGTCACATCCTTCCTGAGGAGTATTACAGTCTAGGGAAGGCTCTGAGGAGAAAAATTGAATCACACCAGCTCCTGAGCACAGGGGAAGCCAGGGCTTACCCATTTCACCTTGTGCAAAGCTTACAAGTGCCTGGTGGGAAGAGGAGAGGGAGTGTTGGGTCAGGAACATCTCTTAGGCCTCTGTGGGGCCACAATCAAGCCATTAGCAGCCTCTGCCAGTTCCATATTAGTTACAGAAGCAGAGGGCTAGCCGGGCAGTGGTGGCGCACACCTTTAATCCCAGCACTTGGGAGGCAGAGGCAGGCGGATTTCTGAGTTCGAGGCCAGCCTGGTCTACAGAGTGAGTTCTGGGACGGCCAGGGCTACACAGAGAAACCCTGTCTCGAAAAACCACAAAAAAAAAGGAAGCAGAGGGCTGCCTTCCCTGTGTCAGGCCCAGCACGGCTGCCCTCCAGGGTAAGGGTTACACCTCTATGTTGAGACCAGAGGCCCAACTCGAGGCCCTTGTGGAGGTCCATGGACAGACTGGAAGGTGTTTGGGGTCAGAGGGAAAGTGCCCGCACTGTGGTGATGCTGGGACCGCAGGCTCGGGACATCTACACGCGTTCATAAGCATCTTTGGGGTACAGTGATGGCTGCTTGTGACTTGCCCTGAGCTGGGAACATTGCTGGATGACTGAGCCAGGCCCCAGCCTAGATGTCCTCCAGTGGTCCCCTGTCTGTCTGAAGGCCACGCTCATCCTGTAGCCTTGTAGCTCTTTCGGGCCTGGTCCTTGCAGCCTTCTCTGTAGTATGAGTAGCAGCTCTCCAGAGGCTAACTCCAGACAACTGCTCCTGACACGGGATAGATGCCGGCACCGCCCCACTGCCCGGACCCTGTACACAGCAGCATTGCAGTAAGCTAGGCCGCCTCTGCTCGCCGTGGGAGTGCACTCCCCAGCCCTGGACTACTGGGCTCTACCCTAGGACCAAACTGGTCAGAACTGGTGCTCAGCAGTTGCTGTACATTGAGAACACCGGCCCCAAGAGGACCCGTGAGCCTCTGTGGGCATCCGTGTGAGGGAGGGACAGGTGAGGGCCGCCTGGAGCCCACGACTTCCAGGGCCTGCCAGAGTCACTGCAGGGTTGTGCTCTCTGCAGCTCCTGTCGCTGCGTCTGTCCCTGTCACTGAGTCTGTCTGTCCGTCCGCATCATTGCGTCTGCCGCTGCAGCTACTTTTCTTTCTTTTCAGTTTTCTTTAAAAACGGTTCCTTCCGACTGACTGTAAACTGCAGCCTACCTCATGGTGCCCGAAGGTTTAAAGGTTTGTCACCAGCTTTCTCTAAACAGCATTTGAGTTTGTCACACACACTTGCGTTTCTTCTTTTTCTAGCAGTTTGGTTTTCAGGAGTCGGCCGTGTCTGGAAGTCTCTGGCTCCAACTCCAGTTCAGGCCCTGCTACACACACACACACACACACACACACACCTCCTGTACACACACACACACACCTCCTGTACACACACACACACACCTCCTGTACACACACACACCTCCTGCACACACACACCTCCTGCACACACACACACACACACACACACACACCTCCTGCACACACACACACACACACACCTCCTGCACACACACACACACACTTCCTGCGCACACACACACACACACACCTCCTGCACACACACACACACACACACCTCCTGCACACACACACACACACACACACCTCCTGCACACACACACACACACACACACCTCCTGCACACACACACACACACTTCCTGCACACACACACACACACACCTCCTGCACACACACACACACCTCCTGTACACACACACACACCTCCTGCACACACACACACCTCCTGCACACACACACACACCTCCTGCACACACACACACACCTCCTGCACACACACACACACCTCCTGCGCACACACACCCCTCCTGTACACACACACACACACCTCCTGCACACACACACACACACCTCCTGTACACACACACACACCTCCTGCACACACACACACACACACACACACCTCCTGCACACACACACACACCTCCTGCACACACACACACACCTCCTGTACACACACACCTCCTGTGCACACACACCTCCTGTACACACACACACACACCCCTCCTGTACACACACACCTCCTGTACACACACACCTCCTGTACACACACACACACCTCCTGCACACACACACACTCAACCTTTTACTTCCCAAAGCTAAGCAGCAGCATGCCCCCCCCAAACCTCCCCCACCCCTTCTCTGTATGGCCACCTATCCCTGACGTGTGCCTCAGACACCTCCATCATCCGCAGAAGCTGACCTGTCTCACTCCTGCTGAAGCCCCTGACTGCTGAGGACAGGATCCCCACCGTCCAGAGAGCTCAGGCTGGGCGCCCCATGCCACCTCGCAGCTCCCAGCATGTTGGAGCCTGTCTGCCCCACCCACACCGTGGATTCACTGTGGGCCAAGTGCACTGCTTACAATCGGTGCCGTGCACTGCTTACAATCGGTGCTGTGCCCTGCAGGCCCTGTAGGCCTGGAGCTCACTGCTGCCCTTAACAGGAAGGCAGGCTTTGTCCGGAGGGGGCAGCATTCCCTCAGCCGGGTGACTCATGCCTCAGGTTGGCCCAGACCAGGTCTGAATAAGGCTTAGTCCCTGGCACAGACGCAAGTAGGGCCCTTTTGTCCCTGCAGGGCCTTGTTGCATATGGGCAGGATATAAGTATGGGGTAATGCCCTGCGGCTTGTGGGCAGGGCATGGGTATGGGGTGATGCCCTGCAGTTGTAGGTAGGGTATGGGAATGGGGTAATATCCTGTGGCTATGCCCTGACCTCCCTTTTCTTGGTATTTTGAATCATGGCTGGTGTAGACCTCAACGATGCTCCTGCCTTTGTTTACCAAGTGCCAGGATTATAGGCAAGCACCATCAGGCCTGCCGTTACCTGGTGTTTATTGAGCTGGACTTCCCACACCATCCTACTTCAAGTGTGAATACATTGACCTGTGTGTGTGTGGGGGGGGGCGGGTATTTAGGTGACGGAGCCAGCATCATTGCAGCCCTCCTACCTGACTTCCGGGTGCAAGAGTGAACCAGGGGCTGGGGAGACAGCTCAGCAGGAGAAAGGCCTGTGCTGAGGGTCCAGCCAGGGCACTGCTGATGCACCCATGCTAGACATGTGGAACTGGGACCATCGTCTGTGTTTACGTATCACATCTGACCAAATGCTCTAATCCTCCTGACTGCTTCCAGGTATCCGAAGCAGGCAAGGAGTGAGCCCAGCGGCCGGGGGTTACCCAGCACACCAGACAGGCAGGCCCAGCCCCAGCCCCAGGCCCCAGGCCGAGCCACCTCTCACCCACCTTTCCCCTCTCTCACCAGGTCTTCCACTGTGTCCATTTTGAGTGTCCGGAGCAGCAGAGCAACCAGAAGGAGGACAGCAGTGAGGAGCCAGGGACAGGGGACCTCAGCACCCCAGGCCAGCAGCTCGACCCTCATGCACCGCGGCCACCCAGCGCCAGCTCCCTACCGCCGAGTCCGGGCCCCAACTCACGCTCACCCAACCAACAGAGTCAATAAAGCAGGCAGAGGATGTCGTGACTCGTGTGGGCCTGGACGGAGCAGTGTCCTCCCCGTCCCTGGGAGGGACAGACCTGGCTGCAGAACCCACCCCAACCAGGTCTTTTCCATCCAGGGACAGAAGGGGCCTGTGTTCTCCCCACTCCTCACGCAGTCTCCAGGGAAGGAACTGGGTCTCGATTCCTCAAGCCCACCATCAACCCCTACCTCTACTCTAACCCAGGTACCAGCGCTGAAGGAATCTGCAGACAGGCCCCAGCTGGCATGGAAAAAAAAAAGTACCCAGGCCTTGACAAAACCAGGAGAGAGCCCAGCCCTCCAGCCTGGAGGCCCCGGCCCCAGAGTGCCCCTCTGTGGCTCGCGACTTGACGGTTTGTAGTTCTGCAGGTTTTCCACCAGCTAAGTCAGGGTGTTGAAGGCTCGCGGATTGCTCTGACCCCTACGAAGGTCTTCCTCGGTCTCCGATGCTTGCCCTTGGGCAGAGCAAAAGCTTGTCCCTCCTAAATGAGACCAGATGTAGCACCCAGCCTGACAAGGAAAATCCTTGATGTTCAGCCAGACACACAATGTGCAGATCAATCTGTGGACACTGGCATTAATGACTGATCAGATGCCGCTGTTAACCTGTTCTCGATGTTTCCCTGGGAGCGGTTACCACGCCAGCGCTGGAGAACCACCCCGAAGCCCATGTCAACAGACACTTGCCCTGTCCACAGCTGAGCCTTCCGGACCCCGTGGTTCAGCTGCCCTGGGACTTGGATCAGCCGACAGATGGCGTGACAGGAGCACAGGCCTGGGTCTAACAGCGCCTCTCCACACCGGGTCATCCACCTGGCATAGCAAAGAGCAGGTCTCAGGTGCTTCCAGTTTTGACCACTGCAGCTCCACTGGTCCCTTTGTCCCTCCTGTGGCTTCCATGAACAGCTCCAGCCTCTGCACCATCCCAAGGCCCCATGGGGCCATCTTAACGTGTCCTGTTAGCATGCTCAGAGGACGACAGGTCTTCGGGCCTGGGCCAGCCAGCTTTCTGAGTTTCCCTTGGAATGGCTGGAGAGGCCTTAGCTGCGGAGGAAGCCATCTTCCTGTGAGTTCAGGCCTAGGGTGGCAGAGCTGGTACCCAGGAGACTAGTCAACAGGCTGAACCTCTGGCTTCATTTCGCTGTGTGGTGTGGCTGCCTTTGGTACGGAGGCTCCCATGGAAGGGGGGCGGGGTGTAGCCACTGTGTGGGGCGCTGCCTTTGGCAGCATTTGGCCCGGAGCTGCCAGTATCTCTAGCAAGCGATACTCCCAGCCAGTGCAGGAACCCCAGTCCTGTGGAGGATGTAGTTTGTTGCTTTTGGAAGATAAGTGTGAGAGCTTGTTAGTTTTGTTGGTCATTTGCTTAAGCCCAGCAAAAGTCCTTCTGTAGCCCAGGTTAGCCACACTCATGGCAATCCTCTTATGTCAGCACCCCGAGTTCTGAGCTTATTGGTATGAGATAGCACTTGCTGCCACAAAACATTTTTGTGAAGACAGAAGACAAGATGCAAGCTGAGGCCTGGAGCCCAGCAGCTTCCCTGGGGCAGTGGGTCTGAGCTAGCAAGGAGCCCCTGGTGTCCACCCCAGATGTCACCATACACCTATCCTGCTGCTGGCCACTCCAGTCCTCTCAGCAACCTCATTTCCCATCTGGCTAACCCAGACTATCATCCCAGCCCCAGGCCTTGTCCTTCCTCCCCCTCAGACCCCCCCGGACACACCCAGCCCCCAATGCTTGTGCATTCAGGTTGTTAGACCATAGAGGCTGGTTTCCTTCAGTGTACGCACTGTTCAGGCTGCCGCTTTAGCTCTCCCTAGACACAGCAGTGAGCGTACCTTGGCTGGTGGCGTGGGGTGTGCCCAGATGCCACAGCCACGTCTAAGGTGCGGTTCATGTTTCCAGGGGACAGAGAGGAGCTAAGCCTGCCTTGTCCCCTGCAGGATTATCCTGAGCCAACAGGCTGGAAGTGACTCGAGTGCTGAGCTGAGCAGAAGCGCTGAGAGTCTGCTGGTTGGACTGGGGATCCCATGCACAGCAGCCCTGGCACCCGCCGCGCAAGGTGCTGCTGACTCCAAGGACCCTCTGGGTGCCAGGAAGGGCCACAGTCAAGCTATGGGGGGCTGAAGCAGTGTGAACTGTTGCTCCCCCAGCCCTGCCCTTGCCCCTAAGGGCAACAGTGTGGATAAAACCCCCGTGGGCTCAGCTTGAAGGGTGTGGCTCCCACCGGATGCCTCGTGCCAGCTGTGGAATTGATCATGTTCTTTAGGACGGCAGATGTCATCACTGGGACTTTGAGAAGTGTTCAGTCTCACCCACAGGGACTCCCAGGGAACAACTGGGGTGCTGGACAGGGAGGCTTGGACTGTCGGGTGGGTTGGAGGGTAGCTGCTTCCTGCACAGCAGCCTTAAGCAGCCACAGAGGTGGTCCTGCGCTTAGGCTCACAGTTTCCTAAACCCTCGGTACTACTTCCGTTCTGATCTTAGTGGGTCCTTTTCAGTGGTTCTTCCAGCTGTCACTTTTCCAGTCTTATTAAATGAAGTGTCGATTCCTGACAAATACATCACAAGTGTTTCATTCTTAGAAACGTTGGGGAAAAGAAATTCTTTTCAGCAGGAGAGGACGTGTTTGTTAGACTGATTCCTCCCCACCAATGAGTTTTGAATTGTGCAAGGAAAAAAACTGCTCAGTAGTTAAGCTGTCTCCAGCAATTGTCAGCTCTGAGCGCACAGCTGACCAGCCCATCTCCCACTCGAGCTTAGAAGGTAACAGGATCGCAATCACAGCCTCCGCAGACCACGGGGAATGGGGTGAAATCTGTGTCTAAAGTGGTGCCTGGCGTGCGGAGGCCGCTTGGCACCGATGGACGTGGCTCAGTCCTGCAGACCTCCCTCTGCATGGGAACAGAGGGGTCAGAGCAGGGGACTGAGCCTCCTAGGAGGTCCCTCATTAAGCTTGGCTTTGCCACATTGTCCCATCACCTTGCCTCCTGTGTGGCACTGGGCAATCACTGGTTATTTGGCAGCATGGTTATTGACTTTATCCTGACAACAGTCTCAGGAGGAGGTGGTTGCCACCAGGTAGGACGCCCCATACTCAGGGTTCTGGGGTCTCCAGAAGAGGAGAGTGGCTGAGGTAGCCAAGGGCAGATGGAGGCACCCCAACTCTCCCCTGGATGAGGGCCTGGGCATCCCTGGCACTGGGTGAGTGAGAGGCCTTTGAGCCTGTGTGGGCTACACTTTGCTTCTGTAGGACATGGAGCCCATCCCCTACCCCCTCCAGTGTCTGTCCCTCCCTGACCTCTCATCCTTCACGCTGAAATGCACAGGCCTACTTGTTCCGGATAAGCATTCAGTCTAGCAGAGGCTGCGGATCGCCTCTCTGGTTGCGCCACTCCTGACTCGGGTCTGGAGCACCTGGTCCTTCTACTGTTCCCAGTCTCTGCTGCTAGAAGCCAGACTGAGTGGGGCTTCTGGACAGACAGGTCTACCCTCAGCCCCCAGAGAAGGGCACAGCCACTCCTGTAATTTACGATACATCTCCTCCCAGGACTTGCCACTAGCAGCTGGAGTATTTACGGTCCTGGGCAGTTAGGTGGAGTGAGTTGGTGGCCCAGGGCCACACACCTATCCCTGCCACGTCTCCAGCCTCTCAGTCTACCCGAGAGCTAAGAATGTCACCTTTGAAAGCCAGTGGCAGTAAAGGTGCAAAGCAGGGTCCCCAGCACATTGAGGGAAATCACAGTCTAGGGCCTGTAATTGGGTTCCATCTCTGAGCCCCAGGGGTCAGAGCTGTCCTGGAGATATGTGAGGGGCCTCTGGGGGCTGCTTCAGGCCTATGTTCCACCCTCCTGTTGTAGCCTGACATGGGGATATTACTGGTGTCCAGCTGTCACTGAAACAGTCTCTTTAAAATTGGCTTCAGGCCATAGTTCTGCAAGAATGACAGAAATCTCAGCCAGGATGACTGGGGGTCTTGGAGATCCAGGGCTAGGGTAGCTCTCAGGATGGCCTTCCAAAAGTAGCCTTCTAGGACACCATTTGAGCTGAGAGTCAGGAAGTTCCTTGTCAAACTGGCTTGGGCTGATGTCCCCAAGTCACTCCACACCCATCCTCAGCACCCGGGATGGTAACTGGCCAGCGTTGTGCCTTTGCAGTGAAGGCAGGTGACCGCTCCCCATGGGCGGCAATGCACAGTGCCCATGAGCTGCTTTGGCCAAACTTGTGTAGACTGGATCTTCCAGAGACAAGTAGCCACTTCCCCTCTATGGCTACCAATTCTGAGCCCCTGGAGATTGTGCGTGCCATCCCCATGTGGTGTGGGTCTGCAGTGTTTGGGATGTGTTCCTGAGGTAGCATCTTTGTTTAGCAAGCTGTGTTGTGACCCTCAGTTCATGTGTGTGCAAGGTCACTATAGGTTGACCATAGAAATAAAGCAGTGACTTCCATAACGGAGTTTGTGCCCCTGAAGCCTTCCCCAAGGTTCCCAACCCAGTGTCTGCCATGGGGACTCTGTTGGCTCCCCCCTCCCTCCTTCCCCTCCCCAGCACACCAATCTTTCTCTGCTGTCTGTTCAGAACTCATTTCCTGTGTCATGAGGTCAGCATGGCACCAGTGCCACACAACCTAGTCCAGCAGCCCTTCTCTAGCCGTCCTGTGACCTAGCTGATATCATCTGACCTCACCTTGAACATAGTAGGTTCACTTCCTTCTCACTTTGGGCTTTGTGACAAGCTAGGAGCTGGCAGCTGCGTGTCTTGCCTCAGCTCTCCATACTGTCACCACTCTGGGTCCTGCCCCTGGGTCTCTTCTCCAGTACGTGCGTTGGTGCCAAGGGTCACCTAGAACCCTTGCTGAACTGTGATGAACATGGTCACGGCAGACCTCAATGGGAGTTAGGTGACTGTGTCCCACTTAGAAGCATCCCTGGGGAACCTGTGCTCGTGTCACTTCCTGTTCACTTCTCAGATGATTTGCCTACAGTGAGTGCTAGGCGCACCCAGGTCCAGGCAGACTCCACAGGTGACAGCTGAGCAGAGCTCTGAGTCCCCAGAGTGGGAGCCAGAGTCAGTTCTGAGAAGGGACCAGCCCCATGGGTCATAACCTACAGATGTCACTGTAGGGGACAAGAGGAGACCACTGGGAGGCTCTTTGAGTGTGTGTGTGTGTGTGTGTGTGTGTGTGTGTGTGTGTGTGTGTGTGTGTGCGCGTGCACATTAGGATTGGTTGCTTGTAGCTCTGAGCGAAGGCTGCCCAGGAGCCCCTGGAAAAGGCAGATGAAGGCCCCAGCAGATACTGATGGAGACCCACAGGAATGTCACCAAGTGCTCCAGTTCCCATGGAGGGGATAGAAAACTCTTCCCCGGGTTACTCGTAGTCAGATGAGGACACTGCCCGCCTCCATACCGGCGTGCTCCAGCCTGCAGGAAATGATCACCGCCTTAACAAGTTTCCACCCAGACCCTGTTGTCTGTAGGAGTGCAAGCTGTAGCTTGTTTTGTTTCTGAAAGGTTGACATCAACCTCACAGCTTATCTACACCAGCAGAGGCAAGACAAAGAGCAGGTAATTGGTGTCCCACGTCCCCACCACTTACAACCTCAGCACCTGAGGAGAGCCCACCCTAGGCAGGCCAGGTTGCGGACGCCCAGGAGCGATGCACCATTAAGAGGGGGGTCCAGGTTGAGCCCTGCACCAGGTCAGCTGGAGCCATTACCTTAATCCCACTCGCTATGGGACCGGTCAAATGCAGGGTTTGAAATGGTACCCTTGGTTGAATACCGTGTACCACATATTGGGATATAGAACTCACCTGTGGTCGAGTTGGCCCCCCCCACCCCCAACAGGCTCCTTAGAGGTCTGGCCTTCTTGGAGGTGCGTCACTGGGGAGGGGCTTTGAGGTTTCAAAAGCCCTTGCCGCACCCAGTCTGCGTCCAGCCGGTGGACCAGGATGCAAACTCTCGGCTACTGCTCCAGCACCATGCCTGCCTGACGCCGTGTTTCCCTCCATGATGGACATGGGCCTCTGCAACTGTAAGCCAAGCCAGCCCCAATTACATGCTTTCTTTTATATGTTGACTTAGTCATGGCATCTCTTTGAGGTGTAACTGCGTGAGAAGCCGGTACCAGGTTCTAGGGCATTGCTGTGACAGACTTGACCACGCTGCTTTTTTCAGACTTTGCTGTTAAGCAGGGCTTAAATGGGCCACCCTAATAAAAGTCTGGAAGACAGGGATGCTGAGACCCACGTGGATGGTCACAGCCCAGTCGAGGGGACACTTATTAGCAAATGTCCAGAGGCCATTATTACATTTTGGCAGAATGCAGGTGCTTTATGCCCTTGTCCTAAAAATCTGCTTGAGACGCCACTGAAGAAGTTTGGACTAAGATCAAGGGCAGAGGAGATCCAAGATGGCCCAGTATTGACTATGTCATATGGCCACTAGAAATTACTCACGTAGATCTCCAATGAAGGAGGACAAAAGATAAAAACGTAGTTTGAGAATACCTGACTTACCACCCACCGAACAGCCTGTCCTCAACTCTGTGATACCCCACTCCCAAATCCATGAGAGGAAGCCATCCATCTCTTAGAGCTTCATGAGGTCACCAAGTATTTCTCGCTATGCCAGGCTTATGTCACTTGGCATTCTGTCCTCCAGGCTCACCCATGTTGCTACAGGGACAGGACTTACGACTTTTAGTGATGGCTAGCACGCCACTATGTAAACATAAACTCTGCACATTCATCTGTAGATGGGCACTGGCTGGTGTCTGGGCTGTTGGGAACGGTGCTCCAACACAGCCTCGGGTGTCTCTTGGATCCAGTTTCATTTCTGGGGACTGCTGATGACAGGTCTGTCTGCAGTGTTCCCCAACGGGCTGTACCAGGGCTCTGCCAAACACGGTCTATCAGGTGAGCTAGGGCATCACTGCTTTTGCTTTCTATTTCCACATCTTCTCACCTGCTGGCCCCTTTACGTCGTCTGAGAACCATGTCAGGTAGTTTAGCTCATTAAATTTTTTTTATTTCATCTAAATTTAACCAACACAAAAACCCCCGTAAAGTGGTATCTACGGGTGCATGTGCTGCTGTTTGGAGCATGGGTACTCTGGGGCAGACAGTGCTATCCCGTGTCTTCCACCAGGCACGTCTCGGCGTCCTGCCCCCCTCAGCTCACCTCAGTGGCTGTCCTTGACCATGCATGCCGTAATTCTGAAATAGAGTCGTTTTCTTCTGATTTCAGTTCTTAAGTGAGGGTTAAAGTCTTTGTTGGTCTCTGTGCGGACAGCTGCTTTTCTGTCCACTGGAGACCATCCTTTCTCTAGTGGTGGCAGCTTCTCTGAAAATCTGAACTAAGGCCCACATTGTGGTGAGGCTGGACAGCTTGTCTCAGCTCCACTTGTGGGTGCTGGGTTAACCTGGAGGAGGGTCAGAGCTCGCTCCCCGCCTGTGTGAGGCAGGTTCTGAGGGACCTCTGAGCCATGGTCTCTCCAGCATGCTGGCTTCAAAGTGGCCAGATCCGAAATTCTCAGAACATGAATTTCAGTGTCGAAAGCGGCAATCTGAAGGGTTGGCTGTGGCTCACTGTGTGAGAGAGCCCTGGCTCGGCACGCAGGAGGCCTGGTCTCCATTCCCTGACGTGACCCAAGAAAGGCTGTAGAGGAGGGACGTGTTCTAAAAGCGGGACACCTCCATGACATCTCCCAGACACCCACAACAGCACACATCCGTGTACCTGCTTGAGTCATCCCGCTGGTTCCTGCGTGGGGCACGTTGCGAGGGGGTTGTCTTCCCTTTACTGCAACCATCCCCCAGCACCCCCCTTCCCGCCTTGAGAAGTACTGTGACCCCAAGATCACTTGGGTCCAGTAGCCCTCTTCCAGGTGTCATGGCCTGAGGTTCATAAACTAGGACCTCTTCCGGAGAAGTCAAGGGGGCTCCAAGGCCCAGTATGTACCGAGACCTGGGTTCCATCGTCAGAATAAAAAATGAAAGATATGACTATAAAATTCAATGACTTCTAAGGTGAATACAATGAAAGAAAATAATTAACAAATTATAGTTTTTAAAACCTAACAAGTACCTAGACAGAAAAACCTGCAGAAAGGCACCAGGACATGGTGGCATCTCCAGCCTGTGCAAGCTGCTGTGTTCCTGTGCTGGGCTACGTCCTCCCACGACGCCTCTGACGTGGCTGAGTTCGGTCTAGAATCCGACAACTGGGAGGCCGGCAGCCCGCTAGCCCGTGGTTAAACTGCTGTCCAGAGCGGGGCCACAGCAACGGCACTGCATGCGGCGGGAGGGGCTTTAACACATTCTCCGTTTTACTTAATATTCTACATAGACTTCAGGATCGGAGACTTTCCCCAGACCCTTGGACTAGAAGATAAGTTAGGTGCCCCCCTTTCCAGTTCAAGCGGCCTCAGACAGGGGTTCCTCCTCCCTCGGGCGGGCAGCTGTGAGGGGCTGCTGAGGACAGGGCCTTCCTGCACTACACTGTCCTTGGGTCTCTACTGTGCCCGTGGGGGGTAGGGGTGGAGTGGCGGGGAGGGGTGCTTCTCAGAGTTCCCCAGGGCGTTTTCTCCCCGTGGCCATCAGACTAGCCTTTGTTGCTGTCTGCAGGCTTTCCCCTGCCCCGTGCCAAGCACTCTCAACTTCCTGGCCATTTTTTCGTCTGGCAACTATGGGGTGGTGTAGGTGCCATTCCTCTGCCTGAGGTAAAACTTTCAAAAAGTGTTGAGTGTATCCCGAACGTCAGAGCCACATGGTCATCCCTGCAGGCGCCCTGAAGTAGGGGCAGCATTCATCCTGCCTGCCCTCACCGCGCTGTACTCAAGTCCCCCAGCACCCAACCCACCCGGGGTCCTCAAGATACGGCCCCGGAGACACAGCACCCCGCCATGCCTGCACTAGAGCCTTCAGGCGTCCAGACGGATGCAGCTGCTGACCTGGGCACTGACTGGGCAGATCACCCCAAGTCCCAGGCACTGCACTACGGACATTTGCAGAGCTGCAGCAGGGAGGCTCTGCGCTCCATTCCTGGCCGTCCTCGGGCACTAGGAGAGCCGCCAAACAGACAAGCCAAACGTCCATACGATTGGTTTAATTTGTTTCAGCAGGAGAAAAAAAGAATAAAGTTACAAGATTCTTTTAATATTTTCACAATGTTAAACTAAAACTGAGCTCTAGGCTATGTGTGTAAGTCAATCTAGGACACAAAGGGTTAAATAAGATTTCCTCTTTAAAGATACAAGAACTTCAGCTTCCCTTACATTTAACAAACGTCACAGAACAGACACTGTAGGGACAAGCCCTTCCCCCAGCCAGCTCTCCCAGCAGACTGAACCTGGCTGTGGTCTATGGGCACAGGGTCCCGGCGCCCCCTCCCAGTCTATGGGGACCTGAGGGCCTAAGAAGGGTTCATGGCACCTCACTGAGGATGGCCATGTGGCGGCCAGAGGGCTGTGGCTTAACAACAGTGGTAAACGCTGGGCAGACCCGGCCCCTGTGCCCTGGGCTGCCTTGAGTGAGGCGCTGGTCTGGGTCCTGAAGCAAGACTTAAGGCTGCAGCTCCTGCCTGGGCCCCTGGGCTGGGGTGCAGACTGGTGCAGGGTGGGAAGAACATGATTTCCTAGTTGCTATTTTGGATCAAGACACTGTCCGTGCAGATCTGTTCGTCAGGAGAGCAGACCTTGCTCAACTACACAAAGGAAAGTCACGGGGCTAATCCGTTCAGCAGCAGCGAGATGTGGACAGCTGCACGCCACGCCACAGCCTGGGACAGGTGGCTCCAGTGTGGCACTTCGACCTGACCCAGACTTTCAAGGAACTCCTAGAAGGTCCCCGGCCCCGCCCACCTGGCTGCTGTGGCTTCTCACCAGCCCCACGTACCTGCCCCACTCAGACCCAGGCTGAGCCCCTCCCACCCACAGCCACCGCTCACCACGTTCTAGAGCGCCACGCCAGGGTCCCGTGCAGTCCACTGTCTTCCCTTCCTGAACTTGTCCTGAGGTGGGTGCCTGGTTGTCCTCGACTATGGCTGCATAGACACAAGTAGAGGCCCTGCCAGGAAGGGCACAGCAGCTTCCCTGTGCACTCACTGACTCCTGCGATCATCAAACAGCTTTTCAAACTCCAAATAAAGAAATCTGGCTGCCAAGGCCCAGGAGCAGGCCTCAAGCAACGCCACTGCCCTTGGCAAGCGACAGCCTGAGCCAGTGGGGCACCACGGATCCTGTGCAGAAAAGGTGGGATCATGCGTGGACTAATCTTGAGTGGATCTAATTTTCAAAGTGAAGTTGTCTCTTCTTGTGTGATGAGTTTCCCCGTAACAACAGGTAAAAAGCTTCCTCCATAGAATCTGTCCCCACCCCGATTTCCAGCGCTGAGGGAAAGTGAGGGCGCAGCCCAGCCCAGCCACGTGGCCAGTCTCGGCAGCTTCCTGTGGCCAAGGCACGCGTGGCCATCAGGTCCTGCTGGGACCAAGCGAGAGTGAGGAGGTGAAAGGCCGAACATGGAAGAGTTTCTGTCAAAGCTGCCCGCGCGGGCCGTGAGGCCTGCGCCTCCTCTACTGACTCCGTCTGGTCTGGACACTTTCCGCTTAAGGCTTTTGTAAGTCTGACTCCAGCAGTGACAGGCATGTGTTGTTGTAAATCCACTAGCCATGCTCAAAACAAATATTCTTCATGTTTTAATTTTATACAATGGCTAGCAGGCACCTTAGTAACCAGCCAGAAATCAATTTCATCCACCATCAACCCCTAAACTACAGTACCAGGATGGCTGGCTAAAGAAAGGAAACGGCCGTCTGTAGTCTGACGCGTGCCCAGTACAAGGTGTCTGGCTGACTTTGTCCTAAATAAGGCTAACATTAGTGAACTAAGAACAGCGTCGTGTGGTGGCCGTGCCTGGCCTTCAGGAGCACCCCTCCCCGATGCGCTGGCAGGAGCGCCCCACTTTCCGGTCCAGTTTCACCATTTTCATGATGGCTTCCTCGCGGCCGCGGCCCATGTGGTCAAACGTACAGTCGTGCTGCTCTGGGAGGCGATGTAACATACAGAACACGTAGCCTGCAGGCGGGGAGGCAGAGGAGACAGTTAGGGGCCTCACTGGCATCCACAGGACAGACTCAGTACAAGGTTTCATGTAGCACCCCACCCTTTAGCATGGGCCTAGCATTTCCCGTGCCCGGCTTCCTGGTACAGCGGGATCTGCAGCAGATGAAGTGGGACTCCAGGGTCACAGAAGCAGCTCTGCACCCATGCCAGCAAGCTCCAGTGGGGATCAAGTCACACTCATGAGTGAATGGGGCTCCTATCAGAAAATGGATGCTTTGCAACCCTGGAAAAGGTGACACACAGGAGAGGAAGAACGGCAGGAGGGCTGAGTGTGATGTCATCTGGTGTGACTATGCTCTAACACCCCAAAAGGGCAGAGAGCAGGGTCCTCTTCTCAGGGCTCCCACCTGGGCTGCCCTCCGGGCTGTGGAGGCAGCTGTAGGGCCAAGGGAGACAGGACAGTCGGACAAGGGCTCAGTGGGAAATGAGGAAGAGGCCACGGGGTCAAGACCTGAGCTCGAGGAATAAAGGAGAACTCAGCATACGGAGGTCACCTGGCCCCTCCTCCAGGGTGTAAGGAGACTCTTCAAGAGGAGCACGGCCTGAGCCCAGCATCCTTCCATCCTCATCCCCGTGGGCCTGGGCAGAGATGGCAGGCCTGGATGGACCCAAATACATTCCTAACCTGCTTCCCTGTGTGTGCGGCAACTCACAGGGCTGCTCTACGCGGACTGCTTTCCTTCACGCTTAGGTCCAGGAACCAGCAGGTGGCCGCCCCTTGGCCTCTGTTCCTCTGCAACTGTGCAGAGCCTGGACACCAACTGGCCAGAGAGGACAAGGCCCTGGAGGCGGAGGATTAACTCAGGACTCAATGGCCCCAGGCTTTACAATGAACTTCACCGACGTGATGCTGGAGGCAGGTTACGTGTGAGAAGGGCTGGCGGGGTCTTACAGGACAGAGCCACCATTCGTCCTGAGTGGCAGCTGTGTGCTTAGGCTGTGTTAAAGGGTACATGCATGCAGCCGAAGGTGGAGGGGTACAGCCCTAGCCATCCATTGTTCGAGAAACACATTATTAACTGCTTCCCAGGGAGAGCAGGGCAATATGTTTGACTCTAAATTGGGACTGGGTTTGAGGAAAAGAATAGAGATGAAATTTTTGTCTCTTGAGAAGCTAAGCTCCCACTTGGTCGAAAAGCAAAGTTAAGATTAATGAGCTTGTGTGTTACACTTACTGATAAGTTCATTACTCCCAGATATTGGATACCAGTTGTCTTCTCCTGAAGGGCTCCACAGCAGAGACTTATGCACTCTCAGTACACAGCCCCACCTAACAAGCTAAATCATCTTTCAGGATCAAAGCCCTCACCTGTGGGGGGGTGGGCGGTGGGGACCAAGCCCTGGCACAGCCCTCTACACGCAGCACTCACAGGAGGGCGGCGGTCCTGCTCCCCTTCCTTCAGAAGGGCAGCTTATCTCAGACCATAGTCAGAGCAGACCCCGAGGGCAGAGTTCCAGTGTGTCCCTGTCCGTTAGATTCTTAGAGCCAAGAGCATCCAGTCGAGGCCGTGCTCCACACTGTCAGATGCAGCCCGAGTCTGCTCTGAGCTTTGCAAGCAGCAGCTGTACTTCGGGAGCGTAGGTGTGTGGGAAAGACGACAGGTAACACCAGGGAGGGGCCTGGGGACTGTGCCCACGTCTCACGGCCACACCGAGGCTAGGTTATTAGATGTAGATTACACTCCAGTCCCGGCTTGATCACTCACCAGGCACAGGCCAGCTACTGCAGACCGGTGTTGCCGTGCGGGGCACATGCTCTGTGGGTAAGTGCTGACTGGGAGGTCAGTGGAATTTCATTTTTAAAACAAAAGAACATGGGAAATTTCTTCCAAAAACAAACTAGAGATGACACACAGGCGGAGCAGATGGAGTGGTCGATGGGAAACTTCGTGGGGACACTGACCTGTTTCCAGAAACTGCAGGGATCGCGGACTCTCCACCACTCTGGAGATGGACATTCTTGAGTCATAAACAAAAGGACTTGAGGTTATTGCCTGCTTTGGGCTGGGCTAGCCTTGGCATTTCTCTAAGTCATTCATTAGAAAGTAGAAGGCAAGGCAGGAGAGCTGCAAGTTCTAGGAGTCTCAGAAACAGAGGAGGGCAAAACAGTCTTCGGTCCTTTCTTGAAAAGGCCAACAAAGAAAGTGGCACTGGATGGGACAGAGGCTCAAGCGACTGAGCTGTGATGCCGCCACTGTGACTCCCAGGGCGTCACAGAGATCTTTTCCTCCTGTTACACACTGAGTGCTCATCCCACGGAACCCCGCACCCCTTCTTACAGCATGCAGGGGTTCACCTCACTACGGGCGGGCGGTCTAAGTGCTTTACAGGGAGGGACTGGAATGGCTGACCTGCCAAGCGCAGTCGGACCCACACGCCCGACGTGCAGCACTGTGCCTGTGCTCCACAGCGCCCACGCCCACGGGGGCGAGCTCCTGCGAAAGCAGCTTCAGGCTGGCCCTCCTCCACGGTATAACTGTACAAAGTGCTCAGGAAGGAGGACAATGTAGGACACGCCCTTCATTAGAAGGGGGGACGAAGCAGCAGCTGGCCCTCCCCCCCCCCGCCCCGTGCCTGCCTTGCCCCTCTGGACTGCACCCTTCTCTATGTGGACCAGCCACTGTCCCCAATTCTGACAGACCACTCTGGACATGGACAGAAGAGCTAGAGAAAGCCAAACACACGTGTTCCATCCCCACAACCTAGGATGTGGGCTGGATGGTCTCCAGAGGGGCTCAGCAGCCCCTCCCTTAACCTGAGAAGACCCCTTCAACTCAGCAGACAGCCAGGAAGACGGGTGGCCATATCACACAGGTCCACCAGGCCTGCAGACTGTGGGTAGCAGGAGAGGCCTGGGGCCTATTACAGAAGCTTCAGGGAAGCCTGCGCAGCGGAGGACGGCAGAGGCCACTGGCTGACTCCCCCAGAACAGAGGTGGATGGAGAAGCAGGCTGGAGCGATAACGGCTCCGTGGTTAAAGCACATACAACTTTTCCAAAAGGCGACCTGGGTTTGTTTCCCAGCACCAACCATGCCAGTCCCTAACTGTCCATAGTCCCACCTCCGGGGCATCCAACGCCTTCTTCTCACCTCCATAAGCACAGACACGCCTGGGGAGAAGTGGAAGGAGAAGCCATAGAGGCCCAGCACAAAGGTCCAACACATCTGGATTCAGACACACAACACATGGTCCTAGCCAGCCAGGTGCTACAGATGTGAAAAGGACGTCCAGTGACTGATGTGTAAACTTGCCATCTGGCAGACTTCTCCTCCCCTTATAGCCTTTGGCGCTCACAGCCAGAGCTCACCCTCTTAACCCAGGTGCTCCCGGCCATGGCAATGTTCACAGGAGGTGACTGTCCAGCCTGGACACTGGAAGCATGCACAGTGCCACAGTAGCTGGTCGGCCCTGGCTCTAAGTGTCCCTAGAGCAGCAGCCGTCCTGTTCTGCTCCTGTGCAAACACTGACAACAATCACTGCCCAAGGGACACCTGACTGTCACCCAGCCTAGTGCGGAGGAAGCCTGGGGCAGAACAAGGCAGCCAGCTCAGTTCCCTGCCGCTGACCACTCCGAGGATCTGAGCAGGGCTCTGTGAGATACTGAGAGCAACAAGACGACAGCACAGTCCACTCGTGGTGTTTGCACCTGACCCACACCTGGAAGAATGCTGCTGACCAGCTCATCACGGAGCAGAGCCCCCGCTACAGTTAGCTGGGCCAAGCAGTTCCGGACTCTCGGGTGGTAATTAATTAGGCATGTGCTTTCCTGCACATCTATCTCCACATGCTGTTTTACTAAAGACGGGATGGGACAAGGCTCAGCCCAGCTGCTCAGGGTTTCTACACGTCCCTGATCATCCGAATTTCAAACTGTTCCAGGTTCAAGCAGACCCTGAAGATCCTGACAGGCTGGGGGACCGAGACATCTGCCAGTGTGCAGTGTGAGGGGGCAGCACCAAGTCCACCACACCAGCCCCACCCCGAGGCCCAGCACTGTGGTCAGACTTTACAAGGACAAGCAGAGCCTATGAAACCCCTTGAGATTTCATGAAGGCCATCTCCAAATCACAGCATTGCAGGGATCAAATATGGTATCTAAAGAATTGTTTTAAAGAAACAGTGCTGGGGATGTAGCAACCCCTCCCCCATCACCAGGGCGTAAAACCAAGCACGGTGGCACATGCCTGTCACTCCTGCAACTAGGAAGGTATAAGAAGATCAGAAGTCCAAGATCATCCTTGGCTACAGACTAAGTACAGAACCAGCCTGGGCTACTTGAGACCCTTGTCTCAAAAAGCAAAACAAAGTCTCTACCTTCTGTATCTAAAATGACCAGGATGCTCCTTGGGAAAACAAATCCTGTTTTTCCAGCAAGGAAGTTTCTTAAGCCTCAGGACAGCTCACCATCGCCGGCTCATTTAGGGACATGTTGGGAACATCAAGTGGTACAGGCTGTGCTTGGTGGAAAGCATTAGTTGCTTATACTCCCACCAGCAGAAGTCCCTAGATTACATCCCATCCACTGACCCAATGCCCAAGACGGAACCTGGAGCAGAATGTGTGGAAGGTCCGCGAGGCATTTATGACACCAGGCCCCAGCATGCGGGGCAGCCACAGGCGGTTGGGGAATGGGACGTAGCGGCTGTGCATCCCCCTCCAGCCCTGGCCTCACGTGGTAGACGGGAAGCCATCATCCGAGAACCACAACTGGAGCCCAGCTCAATGGGTCCAGCCTGTGCATCAACCGTGGTCAGGTCACCTGCCAGGGCCCTAGCACCAAAGCCACAGTGGCTCACCAAGCAGGCCAGGCCGCCTTGGTCTCTCCCGAGGGAAGGGAGGAGCTGCAATTTAGAGCAGCCCACAGCTCCTTAGGAGGTCACCCAGGATGCTGAACGAGGGAGGGGCTAGCGCCGAAGCACACACCTGCGTTTCCCCAATCCAACACCGAAACCTACAAATGCTACCTGGACCAACGAAAAGCAGTGTGGGTTAGGGGGACAGGTGCCTCCCCAGCAGATTCACCTCAGTCAGCAGTGAAAGTGAACTTGTCACAGAGCAGCTGGGTGAGCAAGCATTTCAGACGAGCCCCACACTGCCGGCGGCTTCTCCACCACCTCGGCCTGAAACTGTCTGCAGTGCTTGAGACTAGTATCTTCCCGACTCCTCTGTCGGCCTCTATGTCCCATGGATCCCCTTCCAATACTGAGTGCACTTTTTCCAGAGCTACTGCCATGGGGAGGCAGTTCCCAGAACCCTGTACCATGCACTGTCTCCCAGTGGTCAAAGCCTCCTCACGGACTGAAGGTAGATGCTTCCTGCTGCGGCACTGGCCCCTCCAGTCCCACAGCCTGCCGTCCCTTTGCTCCCTCAGCCCTCAGATGCTGGGTCTCTTGGTCGCGAATCGCTGCTAGCCTCCCGTGGCATCCTGAATGCTTATTACAGCTCTAGTTTCAAAGATACTTGGCAGCTTTTGCACTGGCTAGCCCGCTTCATGAAGCCAAAAGACCAACTTTTATAATTTCCCATGCACCCCTGCTACCACAGACAGTACTTGCTTCTTTCAAAGGAATGAGGAGAGGTCACAACCACACTGTGTTCTCTCAACCTAAGGGACAAGCAAAGGCCAACCATGAGTTGGGGGGTGGCCGGTCCTCACTCTCCTCTCAGCAGCTGCCACCAGCCCAACTCCTGGCCTCTGTGCTCGCCCGTGCTTTGTGATGCCGCGTGTCCCTCCTCACTGGCTGCTACTCTAAAAGCAAGGACCCTGCATGACGTCCCTGCAGGACGTCCCTGCATGACTGGCACCCTACGCCGAGCCATGTCACCGAAGATCCAACATCAAACTGCAGGTTCCACAGACTCTGCAGTCCTGGGCTCAGAGCAGAACCTCAACCCTCCTGAGCCTCCATGGACCGACCTAATCTTTCCTGCCTCATAAATGGCGACTACTCACCCAGCTGTGATTCAGGTTCAATCCCAGCTTCCTCTCCTTCCCTTCTCTTCACACAGACCTTACTACCCTCATAAGTGGTTTCTGCAGACAACCTCTAGATCAGGCCCTGATCCCCACTGCATGCGAAGGCTGCACGCAGGAACCAGGGCGGCGCGCCGAAGCAACAGGCACAGTGGGGCTGGAAGGCCAGGGCTCCACATGGCTTGCCGGAGGTCCCTCTCCTACAGCGTTTAGAGGTACTTTGGGACCATTTAGGATGCTCTTGTTTCATATGTTAATTCCTCTTTGAATATAATAATGAATATAATAAACTTCAAATTGTATAAAATAACAATCTCCAAAAAAAATCTCTCATCTCATTTTCTGTTACCCTTCCTGGAGGCCAAGCCACCACGGCCACTAGCCTCTAAGTATTCTCGAGGGCCTCCACACACCAGCATTTCTGCTTCTCTACCACAGGGGGATTTTTACAATGTAAATCAGATGATGTCACTCTGGTGCTTTAAAGAAAACCCTTCAGTGCTAGAAATAATAAACTTATCAAGGCTAACAACCCCCAGCTGGGCGCTGCCATCCCCAGTCTCCTGCACTGGGCTCCTGCCATGCCATCAGAACCCACAGCACCGGCTGTCCCACATAGACCCACGCCGTCGGAACCCACAGCACCGGCCGTCCCACATAGACCCATGCCGTCGGAACCCACAGCACCAGCTGTCCACATAGACCCACGCCGTCGGAACCCACAGCACCGGCTGTCCCACATAGACCCATGCCGTCGGAACCCACAGCACCGGCTGTCCACATAGACCCACGCCGTCGGAACCCACAGCACCGGCTGTCCCACATAGACCCACGCTGTCAGAACCCACCGCACCGGCTGTCCACATAGACCCACGCCATCGGAACCCACAGCACCGGCTGTCCCACACAGATCCACATTGTCGTCTTGGTCCAGGATGACTCCTCCCAGCCTGCTGTGAGTTCCACGCTCCTCACCTTCGCAATGCTTCTACCTGAAGTGGCTGAGTGCTCTGTGTGCCCTGTGTGCTGTACATCTCCCCCAAAGAGAACAGCACAGAGGTAGAGTCTCATTCTGTTCTTCCAGAATTCAATGAAGATGGACAATAAATAACTTTATCTAATAGACAACTAAAGGCAGAAAGGAATTACTTCTAGCATAAAAGGACATAATGTTAACAAAGGTGCCCACCCCCACCCCCAATAAGTCCAGCCAGTGCACTTCTAGTTCCAGGAGTGACCAGGTTGTCCCAGCCATTACTGACTGATACGGACATGCGTGCTTGTGCACTAACATTTATTTTTCTACTCCTTATTAATCCAAGCCTCTGCACATAGATTCCCATGCAGACATGTAAAGGACAGCGTGCGAGGTCTGGGGTCACAGATGAGCGGGATGGACAGTACAGCCTCCACTCCTGCTCGCTCCTCAACCTCGCACTAGTACTTTGGTCAGTTACTTGAGATTCAACAGAAAATTAATCCTGGTACAACAGCTCAACTCCAGGGAAGAGCAATTTAATTGAAGCAAGAGTATTAACATAAATCTGGCCCCTTAACTTGTAAATCTAGAGCCTTCCCTCTCTTCCTGGACAAATCTGTAGCTTGGCAGGGCAAGTACAGAGAAGCACGTCGCCCTATGTATTAATGAGAAGGACTCACAAACCTTCCTGTGTGAACTCAGCTCCCCCTCCCAAGGGCCAGGGCTGACCCAGATCAAGGATGCTGGCACGCGTGGAGGGAGCATCCTGGTAATGGAGGAGGAGGAGGCTTGCTGGGCCTTGCAAAGCTCCAATGGCATCTGCCAGACTGCCTCTAGGACTTGTCTTAGCTGGAGCATCCTATCTGCCACCCCCATACAGCCCAGATCCAGTCACTTCCCGAGCAGCAAGAGCAGGCATCCTGACAACTAAATACTCAACAGAAACGTCTAGCTTGGGAGAGCATTCAACACTGGCACAGACCTGCTCCCTGCAGCCCTGTAGGACCTTCTAAGTGAGTGAAGCCTCTGAAAGGCAGCTCCAGAAACAGCTGGGATTCCTCACAGGCCAGCCTGACTTGTCTTCCAGACACTGCACGGTTAAGCATATGCTTGGGTGGTGGTGCCTCTGTCCTGTCTGAGAATTCGAGCTCCAAGGACGCCAACCCTGGGAGAAGAGGCTGAGAAAGCCTCACCCGCAGGTGTGGAGGGCCACTGAAGGCCAGCGCCTGGTCCTTCTGAGTGCCCCAGTGACCCACTGACACAGTTACTTTTTTGTATCCGTCTCTGAACTCTGCTGGGTCAAATACATCTCAATAGAGCTGAAATGTGGTAAGTCCTCCTCCCCATCAGTCAGCCAGGGTACAGCTTCTCAGCTCACCCAAGCCCAGCCCTCTCAAGGCCCTGTGCTCCTGTCCCAGGGGCGTAGCTCCCCAGCAGCCTGGCTCTGAGTCTCACAGGCTGAAGAGCTGTGGTGCCAACACCACCCAGCACCATGAGAGCTAGCAGCCCAAGACCATGCCACACAGGCAGCTGAGGCTTGTAGAAGACAAGCTGGCCTGTAAGATGCAATCAGGGCCAGTGGTGGCGCACACCTTTAATCCCAGCACTGGAGAGGCAGAGGCAGGTGGATCTCTGAATTCGAGGCCACACTGGTCGACAGAACCAGTACCAGGACATCCAGGGCTATGCAGAGAAACCCTGTCCTGTGCCCTATCCCAAAAAGATGCTCAGAGAAACCAGTTTCCCCTGCTGTTATCACAGGGTGGTGTTCCGACTCCTGCTGGCAAACAAGATGAAGAGTCGGTGGGCTGCCTTGTTGGAATCTGTGTCTCCAGGACCTGTGTTGTGTGATCTCATCCAGACTTTGGCCTGCTTAAGTAATGGCACTTTCCAGAAGTGGACACAAACTTCACTGATACTGATCCTGGAGAACACGTGGCACTGAAATCCCAGCTAACAAAGGAGCCATGCTCCAGTGTTGGGCCATCGCCCAGCAAAGGAAGCGACAGGCTCAAGGAGTCATCAGTGTTTACTGGTCATCTGCTTGGTACCTGTGGTCTCTGCTGGGGCTAAGCAGAGAAGGAAAGAAACTGCTACACCTGTGTCTGAAGAGTACTGAGACTCACAGAGGGAAAACAGCTTCAGGTCACAGGAAGAAAAGCAAGCAGCTTTCTGCAAATAACTCAGTACACTCAGGCCATGTGTCACAAACAAGGGGCACCCAGGGAGGTCAGCGAGAGTGCCCTGCAAGAAGCTCATTTTCCTGGTCAGTGAGACATGGGTCAGTGCTGGGAAACAGCACATGGTGGGCAACGTTGCAGACCCTGCCCTGCACACACACAGTATTTAGGTTTCAGGTGACACAGAACACAGTAATAGCACGGGGAGCGTGGAGAGGAGGCACACATCTACTCAAGTGTCAGGGGAGCCAAAAGCCTCTTCTGCCTTCAGTGGACAACAGGCACTCACACAGCGTACATACAAATATGCAGGCAAAACACTTGGACTCATAAAATGAAATGCATCTTAACACAACCCTTAGCACACTGGGGAACTACAAATAACCCAGTGACTGCTGCTCACACAGCAGGTTTCTTATAATCACTAACCTCTAAGGGCTGAAAATATGGTATAGCCTGGGCTGCAGTCACCTACTCAACATTTAGGATGCCGGTTGAGACAGTTTGGAGGGGAAAAAAAGACATGAACTCAAATCTCAGGCCTTATCTTAACATCTCTGATACTTAATTTCAAAGCCTGAGTTTTAACTCTAAGAACTGAGGTGTCCTTGTAGGAATAAAACTGACACAACCTTCAGTCCTAACTGGGGACAGATGATCAACAGCACTATTCTTATGTCTTCCTCAAGATTCCCATTCTGTTCCCACAGTAACTGCATGTCACTGTACATGGAGGATGGAGTTGTGCTTCTGAGCCAGGCAAAAGAATAAACATGGCCTCCTCCTAAAGTGCTTGCAGTCTGCAGAGGGGGACAGCTATGTTCTAAAGTCACATCAATAGAGGCCCCCCATCATGGATTCTAAGGAGAAATGTCTAAGCACCTAAGGACAGTGAGGCCCATTAGCAAGAAAGGTTGCATTAAAAGAAGGTGAGCTTTGGTAAGGGCCTGGACTTAGGACTCGGCTGGAAACTCTGACACACCATTTCTGCAGTCCCTAGGGACTAGGGTGCTGGGAAGCCACTGTACTCCAGTTGGTGACAATCAAGTTCAGAAAGAGGAAGAGGCAGAGTGGCCACTCTGGATGGCAGCATGGGAGTGAGTGGGAGTGAGGCTCGCCACAGGACAGCATGCGTGGATGCCCCTCCTCTGCCGTGTGCCCAGATGCTGGGTTATCCCAGCAGAGTCCTAACACCCTCCCTGCTTGCATTCTCGGTAGCAGACAGAAGACAGGTGTGCTCACACAGCAGGCTATGACCTTGCGTTTTCTGCACCCAAGGTAAAACACGGTTTTGTTTATGAAGTGTACTTTCCCCCAAAGTTGAGAAATTATATAAAACCGTTGGAATTAAATATGTTGTTAGTCTCAAAAATGTACACTGGGACAGGCCCAGTCACTGCCTCACCGAAGTGGGTCTGCCTCCAAACAGTGCTGACAGCAAGTTCTCCCCACAAGCGGCAGGCTCACTGGCCTCACAGGTAATACCAGAAGCCACCCAGCCCAGCAGGGTCCAAGGGGCGGTGACCACACAGCCCAGGTCCCTGAGACTTTAAGACAGCTGAGGAAAGGGACAGAGAAAGGAAGGCTGATGTTAAACCAACACTCAGGAAGCATGACGAGCTCAAGTGAAAGGAAACAGGATTGACACCGTTTCTATTTATGACATCCAGCTCCCCAGATGTTTGCAGGGAAAAAGGAAAAAAACCTCACATACTGAAAACTTCATCTCCAAATTCATACACTAATAGTATTTTGGAGGGGAGACCTTTGGAACATAGGCTCATGCGAGGCTATGAAGCTGGTTAGCAAATGAGCAAGTCTGTCAAAACTGACACAGAATTCGCACTACTAGTTCTCTACTTGGTTGAAAATTGTAGTAACTGTCTTTAAACCTCCTTTATGTTTCTTTCCTATGACACAATGAGCTTATTAAAGTAGAATGGGTTCTGGACACATTAGGATTCCCTAAAGCAGGGCACCCTCCCCAGGGATGCACTGCCGATCTGAGTCACAGAAGACTGTTCCAGGGGCACTAGAGCATCTAGTGGCAGATATTCAAACTAGCTTTAAGCACAAAGGATACCCCTCTTGCAAAACCTTGTGGATATTTATGTCATTAGTCTGTAAGAATAAATTTATATCCCATTATTGTTTATAAAATGTTATTTCATATACATGCACATATGTGCACATGGGTGCACATGTGATGCATGCATGTAGGGGTATGACTGGATGCTATGTGGTATTATTTTGCTGTAGAGACTCCCTTATAGGGTCCCAAATCCTAAGCAGAAATTTGGAGTCTGAACTAAATGGAGGTTCAAAGATACTGGTTCAGAGAGAAACCAAAACACACAATGAATTCCTGAAGACATGCTGGGTCCTATGTGGACAGCAGGGCAGGGCAGGGTGGCAGGAGGTGCGCCGAGGCTGAGCCTCTAGCTGAGGGCGGGGAAGGACATGCCATGAGCAGTCAACGGCCACAGTAAGCACTACAGTCCACAGTGAAGCCCTGGAGGTGATGCTGTGGGATGGAAAACCCACTACAAGCCACACACAGCTGCCTTGCTAAGCCACATGAGCATTTCCTACACTCTCTTGGACACACTCCTCAAACACAAGCACTAGCTGGTGCCAGGGTGAGCGAAACTGTGGGAAATTAACCCTTAAATTGTACTTAATGCTGAAAAGACTTTTTTGATTTCAGCCGAAGACCAAAGAAAGGCATATGCTTAGCATTTAGCCTAACAGCTCCCTCTGTGGATCTACCCAACCAAAAGAGAAAAGAAATGGAAGGAAGGTACACAGAGTCAGAAGAGTAGACTGCGTGTTCACACGTGACATGCCATGCGTGTGCAGCGGCTTATGAAAGGCAGAACTAACCGGAACTAGAGATGCCCCAAGAAAACCAACTGTGTTTCCTGATGGAGCAGCAATCTAACAAGAGGTAGGTACTGTGGATTCTAAGCATAATACCATCAGAAAATCAAAATACATAGGGAAAGCTGAACAGAAGATGCACTGTGAGAAACACAAAACATGGCTGAGAAAATATAAAGACCCGAGTGAAGAAAGAGGGCTGGGAAACCTCTGGGAGCTAGCCAGTGTCAGATGCACACCTACCACTCAACCCTCCACCCCAGACATAGACTCCAGAAAAAGCATGTTGCACACCACGACTGTCCACCTAAAGATTTATACGGTAGCACTCACTGCCACTGGTAAACATGGCCTACCCTCTCAGTGTGGCATTCTCAGAGGAAGAGTAACTAACCAGTAGCAACCCAGAGGGCTCCTAGCATGCCATGGACACAGACCTAAGACTGTACTCTGTGAATCCATGAAAATTCTAGAAAAACCAAAACCGCCAAAGAAAGCAGGAGGTGAACATGTCAGAGGGGCTGAGTCCTTCTAGAAGGACAGACTTAAAAAGCCACCGGTGAAAGCAACACGACTTCAATGAATTTACCTCAACTTTCTGAACTGCAAAATGGAGAATTTTATGGAATGTAAAATGTCATGGTATATTCATTTTTAAAAACTTTAAAAATCTTTCAGGACAAAGAATTAACCAAAATTGTTTATTATTAGATCAAAACTATAAAATATCAGTAAATCCTTTCAGAATAGTCTCCGTTTGTTGGGCTCTGATAAGAGCTAAGACAGCAGCAGTTGCACACTGCCACTGAGGGGGAGACCAGGTGTCAGGAGGGAGGGCGCATAGGTGACATGGAAAGCAGATGTGCTCGGGGTGTCCTGTACACGAAGAGCGCAGGCTTGGGGAAGGGCAGCACCCACATCTGTGCTGTCTTCACTTCGCCCTGGCCAAGCACACAGGCAGGTCTGACCCTTCCTTCCATTTGCCCTGACAGACACGCAGCACAGGGATTCAGCTGTTTGGTTTGAGCCCAGAACTCTTGCACATTGAAGGGTAAGTGGCTGTTTAATGCAAGCCAGCATAGTGAGGGTGGGGAAGCGCCACAGCAGGGGAACCTCACAAGCGTCTTTGCTTCTCTCACTTAGGGTAATTCCCACCAGAAGTTATGTTTTCCTTTTGGAGTGTGGACAAGACTCACCTTCCTCTTGAGCCATGGGCAGTACACACCCACTGCTACCTTAGGAGTATGGGACCAGACTCAAGGGCAGGGGGCCTGCAGAGTGGGCCTCTCCATCACATCAGCCAATTAGTTCTGGCTGTGCTAGATCTCTAGTGTGCTGTGTGCTTGACTTTAAAGGAAGTCGGATCGTGTTGACCACTGACGGTGCTTGACCTGAGCTAACATCCGACCTCCTCAACCCAGAACCGGAAGCCTCCTCTTGCTTTCTACTAGACCCTTGCCACCTGAAGCCAGTTGTACCCAGCTGCAGACCCATGTCTACAACGAACACTGCCCAAGTGTTGACCTTTTCCTACATCTAAGCCACACCCACCCTTAAGGCCTGAACTGCAGAAGCTGTCCAGTCTTCCAGGTGGGATGAAGCCCCCGCCCCCGTCCTCTTAATGTGCCTTGTAACGGGCTAACGTCTCAGTGCTGTCAGGCCCAGCATGTGACCCGTCCTGCGGCCTCTGCAGAAGGAGCTGGTTTTAGACTGGGGGAAGGAAGGGAGTGAACCACGGGCACACATCCTACTGCACTCCCACTCCCCCTCAACTCCTCAAGGGAGACAGGAGTACAGCTGAAAGAACTTCAAGTGGCCAGATGTGGAACAATGTGAGGAATGAAAAACTTTATCTATAGCCCTGACTCATACACCGGGGGAAGGAGGGAGGGAGGGAGGAACCCACAGCAGCTATGGGTTTAGAAAAAGAGGCGCCTCCACTCAAAGAATGCCAGTGCCCAACAGAAACCACGGCATCAAATCATCCTGAACTGTCACATGAGACTGGTTCAGGCAAGATTCATGCCTAGATGCCAAACCTCAAGGACATCATTTGCTTTTTTGAGACAGGTCTCCCTATGTAGCTGGCCTGGAATTCTCTGTATAGACCAGATTAGCAAACTCCAAGATCTGCCTGCCTCTGTCTCCAGAGTGCAGGGATCAACAGCATACACCACGGTACGCAGCCTTTTGCCGGGTGCACTAGCAGAGGTGGAGGAGGGAGTGTGCACGTGAACCTAACAGCATCAACCCCGAGAGACTGAAGGACACGGAGCCTTCCAGGTGAAGCCCTGGCAAAGCTCAGCACAGTGCAGGCCAGCAGCTGAGAGCGCAGCTGAACTTGCTAAGGCCCGGACCCCACATGAGGGGTGCTTGGATCTTAAAACCCATGACATCTGTGTGTGCACATGTGTATGTTCATGTATGACAGAGAGAGGGCCTTAGTTTAAAATATCAAAATTGTAAAACAAAGTTGGTAAAACAGACTAAAGATAACAAACATAGCACCTGATCATGGACAAGATCTGGTGCACTGCAGGGGAAAGCAACTTTGGGAAAGGAGCATTTCTAAATCAACACACGCAAAGGGACATGGGCGGAGCACCGGAGTGAGCTGCTGGGCCCGGCTTTACAGGACAGGTCTGTCTGTGGCCCCAGGGAACACTTTAGAGGAGGAAAAAGCTCTCAGATGGTCTGAGAAAATTTTTAATTTCCAAATAGAGCTGAAACCAAGGCCTAGGCCTGCTGCTCATTTGTCTGCATGGGCCCAGCAATCTTTTTTTCTTGAAAATCCTTAAAGACCGAAGGGCGTCCAGAGTGGTAGTAACAGTCATGTGGGACTCACTTCACTGAACCTCTGGGAGTGGCCGGCAAGCACGTCCCAACACACTGCCAGGGAGTTCTCACAGCACCACACTGAGACTTTAGTCTATGAGCTCGTACATCCTAGATCTCTTACTCCTCACAAAACTTAACAAAAATGCTTTGAAAGGTCATCTCAAAAACACCTGTTATTGACAGTGGACGACAGACACGGAACGGCCACAACAGCACATGAAGACGACAGACTGCAGATCCCCATGCACCCCAGGCAGAGGCCCAGCCACTGCACCATGGGCTCTGACACGAATAGAAAACTTACTCTGAAAACAGCCAAGAACGTGAGATTACCACGAGGTCATAAAAGCAGCTCTGGCCCAGTGTGAAGCTAGGTTGCCACATACTAAAAACATACTAACACGTACACAAGATCTTACACTAGCACTTGACAGGTAATTCTGTGGTCTTGAGACGCAATGCCTGCATAACAAAGCCATGCTGAGGGGTCACGCCACACAGCATTTAGGTGCTGTGCATGGTCCACACTCAGAACATCCTCTAGGTGGCCTTAGGAGACAAGACTTGAGCAGGAATGATCAATTCCGTCACCCTGTCAAGAAGAGAGTCAACAAGCAAGCCTGTTCTGTGTGGACTGTGGAAGACGCTCTAGGTCAGAGGATCAGCCTACCTGCACCACACAGCCTACGTGCCTTTTCTTACTGGCACCAGGGAAGACTTCACAGGAAAAGGGTGACAAAATGGGATTGTTGACAAAAAGGTTATCAAGTCAAAGTGAGACAGAGGAGAAATCATCTTCAAAATCCACCTACTTATTGCAAGCCCAGGGAACGTTCTGGCAATTAACAATTCCTATCACCTACAGCTGTCCTATGTGAGAAGGCTCAGAACTCGCCTTACAAATTGCTCTTTTGAAGATCAAAGGGAAGCTGAATGTGTCTGTGTGTGCTCTCGATGAGACTGTAATTTAATGGGATTTCTAGAGAAGGCTTTGCTGGCAGTGCTTGGATGACAGCCCGGGGCGGAGGATTCTGGGGAGCTCGGCCACTCTTCCCTTCGGAGCGTCTTCTCTGCCTTTAATTGGCACCTCATTAGAAAATAATGAAAATGACATCCTCTGTTCTTCCTGCTCTAGGCATTGAATGCTACAAAAAGGCCCATCACAATTCATAACACATTCAATTTATATAGCAATGGCTCTTAAGCATTATTTATGAGATGTGAATTTCTTGTCAGCAGTTAATAACCTGTACAGAATAGAAGGGGAATGGAAGAAAAGATCGAGAATATATACAGAGAATGAATATTCTGCAGTAGAGAGGCATTCTGTTTTAAGTTCAACTATGTTGAGTCTTCCCTCTAAGTAGTAAATATGTTTCCCTCTAACACTTTCCAGGGAAGTTCATATCTTCCCAGCATTCCATGTATCCTCAAGGAAATCACTATACAGCACAGCCCACCCTTTCCCAGAGCAGGCAGCCGGGAGAGCAGCACAAGGCAGTCTGTCAGAGCCAGCCCCAGAGCGCATGTTCTCCTGCGGCCCTTCGTCTTTAAACAGTGGCAGGTGACATGGTCAACCGTCTAAGCTCATGGTCTAAGGCTCTTCCATGAGCCAGAATAAACTCCAGCTTTCTAGGAAGGATCCACCTAAGGGACTTTTATCTTAGAATTGGCCAAGGAACTACATGTTTTTACATAATTGAGAAAGAACTCAGGTCTATAGTGAACCCTATTTAGAGACCCAGCCTCCTGGTCTGAAGATAACTGAGACACTTTGATGGTACAGCTGACCACAGTTGAGAGGCATGGGGCCCTCTGATAACTACTTCTTGACTTTCTTCAGCTAGGTGCCAAGACCTTTGGAAACTGAGTGATTTCCATCAAAGCTGCAGGGTAAATGTGGAGACCTGGGTCTTCTAAACTACTCTGTGAACCCCCTTGCCTGCCTGAAGAGGAAAGGTAGCATTAGCCACTGTGAGAGGCAAGGCAGCAAGCACCCAGGGACCAACTGCTTGATCTCCCTCAGCAAATCCTACATGCTACCAAGCACCCAGTCACCGCTGAGGAGGGAACAAGAATATTTCTACCTCTCTAACTGAGAGACGAGCAGTCTGTGTAATAGGGCAAGAGGAGCTAACAGGGTGAATAGCTGAAGACCAGCACAGCTCATCTCACCACAGAGCAAGAACCTGCAACCTCAAGGACCATACAGACCGGTCAGAACGGAGCGAAGCCACCAGACCCCAAAACGTCCTCCACTCACCACAGAACTCTTCTACCCTGACTCACTGGGCCACACCACGGGCTCTGGTGTAAACTGAGTCTAAACAGTGTCTGCTCCCACTACCCAACTCTCTTTACTCACAATTCACAGCAGAAATGAATGCCACACCCCACCTCCCTATCCCCACAGCTGAAGGTATACCAGGCAGGGACAGTGACAAACATGGAGGTGGGTCATGCCAGGAACAGATGTCCCAACCTCATTTCGAGAAGCCAGTCCACCCCATGCTCCTCTAGTTCCACAGCACAGATAGCTGAGGCACAGAGCAGAAAAGGTTCTCTCTTCAGAAGACAGACGATGCCCCCAAACTCAACTTCACAACTACACAGGGAACTGTGCAGCCCTGTGTCAGTACCCTTAATGAGGGACAGTACAGCTCAACAGAGAAGAGCAGAGTTAAAGCCCACCTATTGGAATGGAAGATAGAGAATTCTCAGAGGCTGCCAGATGACAACTGTTCCACAGACCATGGGACAGGAAAACTGTGAGCTTAAAATATTAGAGTTACCATTTACCTTTGCATCATGATATATGTGGTCATGAAGAAAAGCAGAATTTTCCTGTTTTGTTTCAGTGTGTACAAGACATAGTTTAGAAATCACAGCCAGGGCTGGAGAGATGGCTCAGTGGTTAAGAGCACTGACTGCTCTTCAGAAGGTCCTGAGTTCAAATCCCAGCAACCACATGGTGGCTCACAACCATCCGTAATGAGATCTGATGCCCTCTTCTGGGTGTGTCTGAAGACAGCTACAGTGTACTCATCAAATATAACCAATCAATCAATCAATCATTTTAAAAATAAAAAAAGAAATCATATCTGTGTGCAGTCCTAGGAGGAGAGCCTGCGCTGAGCAATGGAGGGGAAAGGTGACGCTGCAGCGGCTTCAAGCTGGTCCCTCAATGGCGCCATGAGGGCTCCACGAGGAAACCGTCTCATCAAGCCTTAGCTGAAGGTGTGGAGAAATACGTTACAAGCTCTTCTCCGTGAACTTAGCCCGCAGTCTCACGGCGACCCCACAGACTCTCGTTTGACTGTTTCTTTCTAGAGTCTTGGATGGGGCGCAGCCAGTGAGCCCGAGACAGAAGGGATGAGGACGGTGCCTTGGGGAGGGCGCTCACCACAGCGACAGGATCCCAGTTCCTGCTGCACCAGCTCCAGCTTGGTCTGGCACTGAAAGCACCGGCGCCGGCTCCTCTGCTTGGCCCGGCTGCTCTCCTCAGGCCGCTCGCTGCTCTCTACTAGTCGCGGTCGTTTCACGGGTGAGGCCTCGCTCTCGGACTGTGAATCTGAGCAAAACAAGACATGTGGGGATCAAGATTGTGACCTGGCTGGGCAGACACAAGTCTCTCTAATTAGTTCCTCACGCTGCAGCCAAGTGACCCCCAACCACTGAGAACCCTTCTCAAAGAAGCGCCTGCCAACAACCTGCAGCGGACCTGCCCGACTGCCTGCACCCTCTCTTTGGGAGCCTTGCCCCATCCACTCTGCCTCCTGACTGCCCTGCCCTCTGCTCTCAGAACCGTCCTGTCCTCTCCCCACAGCATTGCCCACCCAGGGCCACACGGAACTTTTCTTTGGTCCAGTCAAATGTTCAACTAAGTATTGTTCCTGGACTGGTCCACTTGGAGCACCTGTCCCTGTCCACTGCTGTAGTCATCCCCCTGTGGGGAAGCATGCCCCATGAGGACTAGTCTGTAGCCCGACTACACAGCACACACTAGATTAGTACAGCACACTCTGAGACAGTCTGTTAACACTGCATCCGTATATTCAAGCTGTAAAGACACTGGGTGGGAAGTGGTCCAACTGTGCAAGGCAGGGGCTTCTGCATAAACTGGAACTTCTGAAACCACAAGCAAACTCACCCTAAGACCCTCGCCTGCTGGGTGTCTGTCACAGGGATGAAAACCAAAAACTTCTGGAGGGAGGGGCCCATTCACCTGCTTAGTGATTAATGTGCCTCCCATGCTACAGCGGGCACTAGACGGATGGGCGAATCCTCTCCTGCCAGTCCTTGCTCTCTACTTGAAGGGGCCTTTTGAGAAGCTGGAGCATGCTGGGACAAGGTGGCACAGGCTATCTCTGTACCCTTCCCCAGCCTGTTCTGTGTGGAATGGACAGTGTGTCCACAGCTCTGGCCCCTGCCACCCAGGACAGAGGCCCCGCACCTCTTCACAAGTGCAGGCTCCGCTGCTCATCCCGCACTCGTCCCCAGCCCCAGTGACATTTCCCCAGCACAAACCAACTAAATAAGCCCTCGGATGAAAACAGATGAAAGCAAGTTCAGCCTATTTCCCAGCTCTGCTGAACAAAGCTGTCCAGACCCAGTTAGTGTAGTGACTAAGGCCGCCACACCGGCCACCGCCCCCCCTTCTGCCTCCACAAGAGCAAAAAACAACAATCTAAATGTAAATCATTACAAAACAGCCGGCCAAAAGGAGTTCACCTCGCATGAGCCACACTGCTCTCCTGGGGGTCCTTTTCCACAAAATTGGCACTATTTGTGATAATAACCCTATTTAGATGCCTGACAAAAACCTCTGCTGCATGTCTGATTTGAAGTATCTCTCTTTAAAGTACTGTCCCTTAACCTGAGATAAGAGGTGTGGTTCATATGCGATGGAGACAAGTTGAAAAACCTCTTTTTTTAAAAAATTATTTTGAGGAGGGTGCAGAGAGGAGAGGAGAGAAGAGGAGGGAAGGAAGAGGAGCGAGTGGAGAGGAAGAGGGGAGGGAAGAGAGGAGAGGAGTGTGTGTCACCCACACCACACGTATGCGGAAGCCCTCTGAGGCCAGGAGAGTTACAATAGTTACAAACCAGCTGGTGAAGGTTCTGGGAACTCAACTCCAGTCCTCTGGAAGAGAAGGAAGAGTTCTTTACTTCTAAGCCTTCTCTCCAGACTGAAAACTTTAACTCAGGAAGTAAAGGTTGGCAGATCTCTGGAAGCTCAAGGTCATCTGGGTCTACATAGCAACTTGTAGGTCAGCTGGGCTACAAAGTGAGACCCTGCCAATTGAATGAATGAACAAGCAAGCTAAACATAGAGGCCACGCATGGTGCCAAAGCACTTACAGTGTAAAATAAATAAAAAGACCCCTCAGACCATGGGCCTCTCTCAGTCCACCTCTGACAGGTACACCACTCTGTAAAAAAGCACAGAGCTGAAATTCAAAGTGCCTTTGAGGACTTTGGCCCAAATGGCCAAGTGTGCCTCCTACCAAGGAGCACACACTTCCAGTTTCAGGTGTCAACAACGCCGAAGAGAGGAGCCCTGCTGCATTCAATGGCATCAAGAAGGCGATGTGAAGAAAAGCATTCACACTACACGTCGCCATGACTGGGAACCAGATTTCATGTCTGCGTGGTCTTATTGCCAAGGTATCTCCACAATGCCTGCTTTGGTGGAGTCCCTCAAAGTCAGGCTGGATCTCTTCTCTTAATTTCATCTAATCAGATCATGTGCCAGCAACAATGTTGGGGAACAACTGTGCACGGTCCGATGCTGAGGTCCCCTTAGCCATTTAAACACTGAGAACTTATGTGTTCTTGTAGAAAATACAAAGGAGGTATTCTCAGACAATAGGGTCTACGGGAGGCTTCTGATCCTACCAACAGTTCCTGGCTACAACGCACTGGCTATCCTACATGACCGCTGGGCCCTAGTTGTTTCTCCAAGAGTCGGTGTCCTCGCTTCTGCCTAAGTGGACAACCAAACCATCTACGTGTGCAGCAGTGCTGTGAGCCGCAGTCTTACACGACACGACAGCAGTAGTTCCCAACCTTCCTCATGCTGTGACCCTTTAATACAGTTCATGTTGTGAGCCCCATAATAAAATTATCCTGTTGCCAATCCATAACTGTAATTTTGCTGCTGTTGTGAATCGTGCTATAAATATCTAATATACAGAATATCTGACATGTGACTCCTGGGAAAGGGTGATTTGACTTCCACCGGCGTATAACGACCCCCAGGCTGAGAAGCACTGCTCTCCATCAAGATGAACCACTCAGCAGACTGGAGGAAGGCACTCCTCCCAGACACTAAGGTCCTCAGCATTAAAGCTCTGGGGTACACTGACTTTCTCAGCCCTCCCCAATGGTCTTACATTAAACGGAAAGAAACCCTCGAGTCCTCTAATACTCCCTGGTGTGGGGAGGCGTGGACTGAAACCCTCCCACTGTCTGCAGCATGCGGCCATCAAGAGGCTGACTGCACTGTGTGTCACTTCTTGGTGAAGAAAGTCATTCTCTGACATTTTCTCACAGGTCAACTTGGTGTTTTAATTAGAAGCTAATGAAACAAACAGAAGTCTACAGGCTCAGCATCACGGCTATGGATGAATTTTATATCTCCTCTGCTAATTAGTTAATGAAACCTTGTGCCGTGGGGTAAATTACCTAAATAAGAGAAACAGATGTCTATTGTACAGATTCTAATTACATAATAATGACCTAAATAATTCAACTATTCAATTATAAATTTTAAGTCAGTTAAAAAAAAAAAGACTCTCAGAAAAGACCTAAACATGAGTTAACAGTAAAAAAAAAAAAAAAAAAAAATCAAACCTTGATTATCTGCCTTCCGCTTCTAAGTTTCAGCCCCTCTAACTCGTAGCATTTTCAGCTTGGGGATCAATGGCAGAAACCATCTAATTAATCTATTTGCATATGCTGAACTTGGCAGTAAGGGTTAAACATGGAGAGCAAGGTGAACAGAAATAGCTCTCACACCCAGCTCTGACTGTCGGAGAGGAGCATGCTCATTAGCTGCAGGAGGAGCTGCCGCGGCAAGCTAGACACAGTTCCCACCCCAGGAGTTAGGAGTGACTTCTAATTAAGGCCCTTCATAAAGAGCCAACAAAGCATATTTTCCCAGTGAGCTTCCCCTTGAGAACTACTCCGGGCTGGGTAGCCCACACTGGCCACACAGCCCCAAGCCAGGCGCTCCACACTGTAGGCCCCCTCTTCTCCAGAGGCCAGTGTTTAACAATGACAAAGACACCACCTGAGACTTTCTAAGAAAACTTTCACCTATTTAACCCGGGTCCAATTTCTTGGTCTGGAGGCAGTCACTGCTCGTCATGTGACAGAGGAAACAAGTGCAGTGTTTTTAAAAAACAAATGTCTACAGAGAGAAATTCCTCTTAATTGGACTCTGCTAGCCCAGAGCAGACAGTAACTAGCACTGAGTCTTTCAACTCAGGAATACATTTACAATGGGAGCCTGACGGCAACAAACAGGGCTGCTCCTTTTCAACTGTTTGTCTCTGACAGAGATCCACATTTGCTCCGTTCTGTCACTGTTCCTGTCTTTATTACTCATGTTCTCTCCTGAAATTTTCCAAATGAATCGTGTCAGGCCTGTCAAAACCCGCATCCCATCTCCTACTCTCCTGCACCGTGCGGCTGGCAGCCCACACCCACCCAGGGCTGCCAACAGTAGCTGTGGCCTGCTGACATCTTGCATCCCCTGCTCCAGCCAGCCCTAAACACAGAACCCCAAAGCCAGAGACAACATGCAACAAAGAAGAACCTCCCTTCCCCCACACCTTCCCCACAGCAGAGAAACAGAGGAGCCTGTCTATCTCGGCTCTGTGGCAGCTTTGAGGTACTTAATCAGTTTTCTCAGACCTATCACAGTCTCTTGACAGATTGACATTTATGATCCCCACAGTCTGTGCAGACATCAGTAAGAGCAATAATTAATGAACCCTCACACATCACTGCTGTCTCTCCCTCCACCATTTACAGGAGCTTAAGTCTCTAAAAACCTCTGTCCACGAAAACCACCAGCCTCTCCTGGAGAAACTGATAAAAGAGACTTGAAACGGGCCTGTTTCACAGGTTTCTTCCTACGCTTTGCTTTTGGAGCATGAGGAGGGATTAGATTCACCTTCTCCTGGCATTTTACTCTGTGTACCCAAAAAAGAAAAAAATGAAAGAAAGAGAAAAAAAAAAACCAAACCCCAAAACCTTCAAGACTGTGAGTTCCCTCATTACCCATTAAAAATGTATTTTTGCACTTAATTCAAATGGGATTTTCCTTTTCCTTTTCATATTTCTAATGACCCTAGAATAATTTCATAGCAAACTTAAAAAACAAAAACACTGCATGGACAAACTAAGCTTCTAGAGGCTGATGACTAAACCTTGTGAAGAATGCCAGAGGCCAGTCCTAAATCATAACCACCTAACACTCATGGTTCACAGCGTGCAGGGCAGCACAACGGTTACCACTGACCTCGCCTACCTTCCCTCATTCTAAGCTATTTTCTCAGGGTGGCTTCCCATGCTCTTAGGTACGCAAAGGCAGGGCTCATCCTTCCACAGACCCTATAAACTGGACACAGACCTCTCTCTGACTCTTCTCCGTGCTGGTAAAGGAAGATGGGGAAACTGGGAAGGGTAGCGCCAGTAGACTTTTGAGAATGCACCAAGCTTCTGAGGGTCTCTGACCTTGGGATACTCAAAAACCAAAACACATCAGAACTCTTCCAGAGGGTAAATGCTCTCATCTAACTGTGGTCATGGCTAGAAGGTGCCTCTACAGAATTGTCTTACTATCCACAGCACTGAACCAGGGCCCTAGCCCAGTGCTCTATCCCTAGGCTGACCCCAGCACTGTAAAGACTTACATTACTACGAGCAGCAGCACATAAGACTTCTTAGATATCTTAGTTTTCCTATGGAATGTGACAACCCAATTCATTCTACTTATGAACATATATATTGATTTATCATTAACTTTTAAGAAAGGAGATTTTAAATTTACTTCTTCTCTAATGCATATTCAAAACCAAAACCATAAAAATTTCTCTAGGCACCTAACAAGCTCATATACAGCACAGAAAGGGCTGGTGCTCTGTGATCAGCCCAGGTCCTCTGGAGTTTGGAGGGAAGAGTTCCTACCTCCATAGTACCTGACACACACTGGACATTTGGATACGGTTGCCTATGCCTTGGCAAGAAGTGGATATTTAAGAGACGACAAGGTGGCCTAACTAGGACTACTTCTTCATCCTCTCCTTCAGGCCTGGCTGTACCCCTGTGACTGATGTCCAACACAGAGAGTCATGCAAATCATTCCTCTAATCATCTACTTCTGTTTAGCCTGTGGGAAAACTGCCTATCCCCTCCTGACTGTGATACTGATAATAATGGCTATTAAAACAAGTATTCATTGTTAAATAGTTCAAGTTGCTGGTTTTTTGTTAACCAAGGAAACGCTTATATTAAGGACATAAACAAAAAGTAACAATAATCACAATCTCATTTAGTAACACCCCAGTTTATTTGAATTGTGGAACTATTAACCATCTGTGCAGAGCTTGACAGAATTCACCATCAAGTGTCTAATCTAGGAACAATCTGCAGCTTAGTACATGGAGACTGAGTAGAGCGCTAACAGCACACTAAGTAGCAAACCCATCCTTAACAGTGAAGGGAGTTGACTGGGAAAGCAATGAAAGATGAGGAAAAAGCATCTCCTGATGTGACCAGGAGGCAGGCAGCTGTGGCCCTGTCACTCTGCTGCCACTCTGTTGCCTTCTGTCATGCCCACTTACTGCATGCACACACGGCAAAAACCCCAGTGGACCATTCCATACCATGAAGGTACTTAGAGAACATCTCTCTGTTAGGTCCTGTCACTGCTGTTGCCATCCCGACTCTACTGAACTGGACTGCTGGTGTATCTGTGAGGTGTTTGCAGGTGGAATGAGCTGCTGCTGCTGACCTGTAAACTGAACTGCAGACTTCCGGACAACACAGATGGGAGTTGCTCCAAAGAACCTTTCTAAACAGGTCCACTACCCCCTCCACACACACCCTTAGCTCCCCCCCCCCCGCCCCGTCCTTTCTTTTCCACTACCTATGGTGGATGGTAGGCTAAAAGGGAGGTTAAAGCATTTAAGAACCATTAATAAAAATAGGTTTTGAAAAACATTAAAGTTACACAGTCCTTTTTGCACAGTTATGAGAAATAATATTTCATGTACTCTTTCCCCACACCATGCAACATATGTTGGACAGTTTTTTCAAGGCATGGAACACCTCCATCACCATGAGAGTCCTTACCCTGCATGTCTTTTTTTTTTTCTTACAGAATCTCTGTATGCAGTCTATGGCCACAAGCTCGGGAGCTGGGAGCACAGCAGCACTACTCCAGCTGGCCTATCTGCTCTTTTCGAACCATGCTGCCTTCTTCCAAGTCCTTGCTTATTCTGCCATAGTCACTCTCTGTCCTCCATCTCCATACCTCAGCTACCTCAAGTACGCTTCCAAACGGATACACATACAGGGACATAGAAATAGCACCATACAACAAGTATCCTTCTTTTATTTTTATTTTGTTTGGAGACAGGGTCTAACTTACTATGTAGTCCTGGCTGGCGTGAACTTGCTATATAGACCAGTCTGGACTAAACTTACAGAGATTCTTCATTTCTACCTCCTTAGTAGCATTGGAATTGAGGGAGTGCATCATCATGCATGGCTTTTGCAACATAACTTTTAAAACCATCCATCAAAGTAGGCAGATAAATGATTTAAGAGGTTCCCTTTGTTACATTTCTGCAATAACAGCAACTGAATGCTAACATAAAGTACATATTATCAACACATACCTTCTAAACATTTCACATGTTAACTCAATTTCTGCAAGGCTACATGGGAGGTATTATTACTTCCTGAATCTCACAGATGGGAAAACCAACACAGAGGGTAAAGCAACTTCCTGGTTCTCAGCTGGAACTCTATAGTGCTGGATGGATGTGAACCAGGGAAACCTGCTTGTAACCCTAACACTATCCCCCACTGTGGCTGTCAAGTGTGAAGACTATTTCTGCTCTTCCACAGAGTACCTTATTACCAGGAGGATGTGCTTCTCCTACTCTCTACACATATAGGCACAGTGGTCCCCACAACAAGGGAGGGAAGCAGCTCTGGCCCACAAGTAGAAATGAAGACAAGGCTCCTCTCATTGCTGCAGACCCTGACCACAACCATCACCAACGTCTCTGAGACAGATGTCTGTCAAGCAACTTCATTCAGTGCTCTTGGAATATGATTTATATGATGCTTGTCTCTGTTCCTCTCATACCTGCTAATAACTCTCTGGATTTCTGTAATCATTGCAATTTAATTTATATAAAACCATCTTTATTCTACCACATCTACCTGATGTGGTAACTGGTGCTGTTATATTTTGGGCTTAATACTGGATTTCAATCACTATCACGTTACTGTGGGAAAGTCCATAATCAGTCTTTACTGATTACTTATATACGATACAAATAGCTCAGGACCAAGTTAGGTAACTTCATTTGAAATTCTATTTTAATAATCAGGAAAGGCAAAACAAGTTGCCTAAGCTTTCCATGGGCCTCACACATCTAGTCAAAGGTACTTCTTCTCAGATCTCTGACAGCTTCTTCCAGCTTATATACCAAATGGCCTTATAAAAGCACACACAAAGGCCAGAAGCCTACACATCTATGAACTCCAGAAACCTACACAACAGCATCTTGGTTTGTTAAGTATCACTTCTACTAACTAAGAGGGCATCACCAAGAGCTACATCCCAAGAAAAGGTAGCTGGTCTGCAGTATATCAGGTTGGCAACAAATACAGCAGTTCTCTTCTGGGGCCTTACTCAGCCTAGCATGACTTCCTGATTTTGTTGTCTTCATTAGCAAAACCTGTCCCTGTGAGCCTTGCCAACTGAGCTATATCCCCAGACTCCCCAGTTTTCATTCAGACCGATAAACAGCCTCAATATATAATCTCTACTTTTCATAGACTACTTGTGTACCTCAAGAGTCCAATGTGACAATGCACTGATTTTAACAACTTATCAGCAAAGCAGCGCACACCACAGACTAAGGGTACATCCCTGAGAAGACAAGAGAGGGGAAAGAAAAACAAACTCAAGAAGGTGGGGCAATTATTCAGTTGAGTGTTTGCCTAGCACAAACAAAGCTATGGGTCTGATCCCCAGTGCTGCATAAACCAGGTATGGTGAACATATCTGTAATCTTAACACTCAATTCAGCCTCAGCTATGTAGTAAGCCTGAGACAAACCTGGGTCACATGACATCCTGTTTACTGGGGAAAAGGGGAGCCTGGAGGGATGGCTCCACAGTTATGAGCACTGGTTCTCTTGCAGAAAACCCAGGGTCCTTTCCCAGCACCCAGTGGTGGCTAACAGCTGTCTATGACTCCTGTTCCTGAAGATCCAACACTATTTTCCAGTCTCTGCAGACATCAGGCATGCATGTGGTACAGAGACCTACATGTACACAAGACATTCATAGATATCAAATTTTTTTTAAAAAAAATTAAAGATACATTCGAGGAAGCTGGGCATGGTGGCCCAAGTTTAGAATCCCAGCACTCAGGAAGTAGAGGGAGAAGGGGAAAGGAAGAAAGGGGCAGGAAGGAGGAAGGAAACCCCAAGAGAAAATATCACTACTTGTCAGCTGCATGCCCTCTAACCCTCAAATACAAATCAAGATGAGGGTGAAAACCCCAAACCTGGATTCACGAGAAGAATGGTCTCGCATTTCTGGTCTGCTCTCTCCTTCAGTACTACCAAAGAGTAAGATTTCCATCTTTATGTCTTCAGGGGACACACCCACATGCTCATTTTCATGTCATTGTATACAGGATGGATGACACTGTTCACATTTAGTTTCATAAAACGCAGATTTAAGGGTCAAACTTCCTAAAAACATGGAGTAAATCTATGCCCAATTCCATTAAGTCTATAGGTTTTCATGGTCGATCTCGAGTTTTCTATTTCAGACAGTGGGTAACACTGATAGCTACGGTGACTTTTCCTTATTGCTGTCAAACATTTGGAGAGATCTGGAGGAGAAAGAGTGCCAGCTGCCTCCCAGAGGTTATACTCTAGCACCCTGGTCTCCAAAGCACCCGTGACTCACCGGGAGTGAGCCTAAGCTTTTTTTTTTTTTAAATCTTTCTTGATTTTTTTTAAATCAAGAAGACTGACAAAAGCTGTCCTTTATGTAGAAATACCAGCTATAGGCGTGGGGTAGGGAAATAGATGAAAATAAATGGAATATTATTTAAGTTTCCTAAGTTATTTTTAAAATCATAAATAACACTAAAGGTCAGGTGTTTTCCTTCCGTGGAGTAGGTTTTAAGTCTTCCATTGTTTTACCTATTTGACTAACACCACCAGCTCCCAGGCACAGCACAGTATTAGCTGCACTGCTAGCTACAATGGTGCTCAACACAGCAACGAGGGAGGGAGGGAGGGAGGGACGGACGGACAAACGGACAGACGGACTTCTGTAAAGCCAAGTTCCTCACGATGGCAATCTCGCCATGAGAAACCGTCATCCATGTACTACAGGTTTAATGAAAGGGAAAATGTTTGAACATTTATATTTTGCTGTTTAAAGAAAATCAGTTTGAATGCATGACTGAGTGGATGCTAAAATTAAACAGCTGATTTGTTTTTAAACTATTTTTGTTTCCAATTTAGCATTGAGCTTAATTCAGTTCCTCTTCTGAACTATCACTTAGCTTCTTCTACCTGAAATCTAGTCTTTGGCTCATTACTGTCAGGGTAAATCCTTAAGCCTATAAATAATAACGGAGGTACCACATTTTAACATCGTGAGCCTCTGATGTGAGGCTCCAGTGACTCTAACTGAAACTTCTCCCCCGTGCCCAGAAAGAACACTGTAGCCTTTTCCCAACCCAAGCCAGGGCATCAGGCATCCATCCTTGGGGTTGCGTCGGTGATAAGCACTACCAAGGGTACTCAGGGTTTAGGAGAGCTGGAGAAAGCCACCTTAGAACAAAACCAAATCACAGTTTGTACAGGAGCGGGAAGTAACCCCATCCATAAAGGAAGCTGCTAGATCATTAGGGGAGAGGAACTAATAAATTATGAAAATTGTCTGTCATACATTTCTGAGACATAAGCGGACCAAGTACCTAACGTTTTAACCTCAAATCTCTGACGAATGATTTATCAAGATGTCCACACTTCAAAAAATGTACTAAAAATACTACGTACTACATTAAAGTTAAATTTTAAGTTCTGAAAATTGTACCATGACCATATAAGACTGAGTCTTGGCTTTAAGAATTAGACATTAAAGATTCTGTATAAAAGACTACTATCTGCAACTGACTCAAACAGTAAGAGATGTAGATAAATACGTAGAGAGAAACATGCAGAAGTTGAGCCCACGAGGTAAAACGTTAACTCTGAGGTACCTGGGAATTTTCTACAATCTCCTAACCTTTCTGGTAAGGCTGAAATTACATTCAGAAAGAAAATCCCACACGTAATTATATTCCAGAGTAGCCAAGCTAGCCAATGACAGGCAGGAGAGCCTTCTGACTCCTTCCCAGAAACGCTGACCCCACTCAAGGTCTGATGAGAATTCAGGAGGGCCTGTTGGAGCTGATAATCAGCAGGGAGGCTGAAGCTCACTCATACCTTCCCAGGCTTGGGAAGCCAACTCCTACTTGTAAGTATTCCTTACGACCTGTCACAGATTTTGACATGCCATTCCTAGTCTGTATCTCTCCAAACCCAGTTTTTAATTGTGTCAATTACTGCAACTGCTATTCTAGAATTGAGGAAGGCCAAGACTTTAAATGCGATTTTACTCTTCTACAAATGCATTTATCTATTAGATACTGAAAAAGCTTTTGACAAAATCCAACACCCCTTCATGTTAAAAGTCTTGGAGAGATCAGGGATACAAGGTGCATACCTAAACACAATAAAGGCAATACACAGCAAGCCAATAGCCAACATCAAATTAAATGGAGAGAAACTTAAAGCAATTCCACTAAAATCAGGGACAAGACAAGGCTGCTCTCTGCAGCTATTCAATATAGTGTTGGAAGTTTTAGCTAGAGCAATTAGGACAAGTAAAGAAGATCAAGGGGATACAATTTGGAAAGGAAGATGCCAAGGTATCTCTATTTCAAGATGATATGATAGCATATATACATTATCCTAAAAATTCTATCAGGGAACTCCTAATGCTGACAAACACCTTCAGCAAAGTAGCTAGATACAAAATTAACTCAAAAAAAAAAAAACAAAAAAAAAACAAACAAACAAACCAAAAAAGAAAGAAAGAAAGAAAGAAAGAAAGAAAGAAAGAAAGAAAGAAAGAAAGCAAGCAAGCAAGCAAGCAAGCAAGCAAGCAAGCAAGCAAGCAAGCAAGCAAGCAAGCAAGCAAGCAAGCTGGAGCTCTCCATTAATCCTTCCCCCTAGGTTGCCCCTGCTATAGTTGAGTCCTACAATTCCATCCTCACCACCCACACCACCCTGGAGCACTCTGATTGTGCCTTCACAAGGCACAAGGGAGAGAAGGAGGGAGGGAGAGAGGGAGGGAGGGAGACAGACAGACAGACAGACAGACAGACAGACAGACAAACTATAAATGGGGAGAATTTTTCCTTAAAGCTTTTACTTGGAGACATCATGGGAAACCCTTAGAGTACACATGCAGAAGAAATGATCACAGAACAAAATGACGCCCTAGCATGGGTGCCTGCCACTACTGCTGGAACTGAGCATGATGCAGCAACTAGTGTCCCTCTCCTTCTTCTACACCGTCACTTTCAACAGAACCCACACCAGCCTCCTCAGAATCCTTCTCCAGGGCAGCCATGTCTTCACCCTCCTCCACACCCTCACCCACATATCAGGGTGCAGAGGCACGCTTGGCATGCAACAAATCAAACTTGTGATCTATGCAAGCCCATGCCTCAGCAATGGCTGTGGTGTTGCTCAGCATGCACACAGCTCTCTGGACCTTGGTCAGGTTGCCACCAGGTACCATAGTGGGAGGCTGGTAATTAATACCAACCTTGAAGCCAGTGGGGCACCAGTCTGCAAGCTGCATGCTGCTCTTGGTCTTGATGGTGACAACGATAGCACTGACATCTTTGGGAACCACATCACTGTGGTACAACAGGCAGTAGGCCATGTATTTACGATGACAAGGGTCACATTTCACCATCTGGTTAGATGGCTCAAAGCAGGCATTGGTGATCTCTGCTACAGAAAGCTGCTCCTGGTAGGCTTTCTCAGCACAGAGGACAGGGGCATAAGCGGCCAGAGGGAAGTGGATGCAAGGGTAGGGCACCAGGTTGGTCTGGAATTCTGTCAGATCAACATTCAGGGCCCCATCAAATCTGTGGGAAGCAGTGATGGAAGACACTGATCAGGCTAATAAGGCCATTAAGGATGGGAACTCAGTATTGAGGTTTCTACGACAGATGTCATAGATGACCTCATTGTCTATCATGAAGGCACAGTCAGAGTGCTCCAGGGTGGTGTGGGTGGTGAGGATGGAATTGTAGGACTCAACTATAGCAGGGGCAACCTAGGGGGAAGGATTAATGGAGAGCTCCAGCTTGGACTTCTTTTGGTAATCAACAGAGACCCTCTTCATCAGCAGGGAGGTGAACCCAGAACCAGTTCCCTTGCCAATGCTATAGAAAACCAAGAAGCCCTGAAGACCTGTGCAATGGTTAGACGGTTTGCAAATTCGGTCCAAGACAAGGCCAATGATCTCCTTGCCAACGGTACAGTGGCCGCAGGCATATTTACTGGCGGCATCTTCTTGGCCTGTAATGAGCTTCTTAGAGTGGAAGAGCCAGTGGTAGGTACCAGTGTGAACTTCATCAACAACTGTGGCTTCCAGGTCAACAAAAACTGCCCAAGGCACATGCTTGCCGGCTCCTGTCTCACTGAAAGAGGTTTTGAAGGAATCCTCTCTTCCCCCACTGGTCTTGTCTTGTCACTCAGCCTCTGGCCATCAGGCTGGATGCCATGTTTCAGGCAGTAGAGCTTCCAGCAGACACTGCCAACCTGGATACCAGCCTAGCCAACGTGGATAGAGACGCACATATAGTCAGAAGTCGAAGGTGACAGAAGCAGACAGCTAAGAGTAACACAATGAGGTTGCAGATGTTTTAATTATGGTAAGCAAGGTCACTTGAAAGGAAAGTGTAGACAAGGCATTCCTAGAAACAATGGTTTTTCTAGAGATAATCCAAAAAGAAGGTCCCAGCCTTCTGAATGGAGTATGAAGAAGATGTGGCAAAGGCAGGTATTGGACTAATGAATGCAGATTAACAAAGGACAGGCAAAATAACCCTATCAGCATCAGAGAAACTCATTCACGGAGCAATTAAAAGAGTTAATGCCTACTAATGCAATCAAGGACAGAACAGCTTCAATAGGTAAAACAAAACATTCAGGAGAGACCAGAAAACAAGTATTTTGGCAAAATGCTGTAAATGATCAGAGATCAAAGCTAAAAATACAAATAAATGGCATTGAAATTAAAGGTTTAGTAGACATAGGAACAGATGTAACAATAATTTCACCAAAATCTTGGGATTCAGATTGGCCTCTTCAGGAGATAAATACTATAATTACATATTTATTAGAAGTTATAGCTATTATCAAGATACCTATACAAATTAAAATTGACAATGCTCCCGCATATGTTTCTAGCAAAAGGAAACAGTTTCTTGCATATTACAACATAAAGCATATTACAGGCATATCATACAATTCTATAGGACAAGCAGTTATAGAAAGATCTAATCACACTTTAAAAGATATGCTTAATAAACAGAAAGGGGTAATAAAGACCCCCAGAGACAGATTACATAGTGCTTTATTAACTTTAAATTTTTAAATGCTAATAAGAAAGAAACAGCAGCTATGGAGAGACACTGGATAATAGAAAACACTGAGTTAAATCATCCTGTGTATTTTAAAGATATGTTGACTTCAGAATGGAACCCGGGATTTGTGTTACACTGGGGAAGAGGTTTTGTCTTTGCTTCCACAGGAAAAGAAAGCTATGGATACCGTCAAGACTGATAAAGATTTGATTCAAACAGGAGAGACCTCCTGACTAAGAACAGATAATAGTTCATCAGACAGCTTGGTCATTGAGTTCAAACTAACTTATAAAGACTTAACAAATGCCTTTCATTTGACCAGGCATGAAAAAAATAAAAACAAAAAATACTAATTATTTTCACATGATAATTTACCAAAAGTGCATTTGCCTTACTGACATGAAATGAAAACTGGGTGTTTTTAAACCATGTGTCTTAATTTCCTGCTAGAATATTAGACCATAAATGGTCACATGGCCCACGCCATCTTTGACATTACCTTTTGAGTTTTCTTCTTAGATAAAAAGGACATTTTTGTTATTTGGTATTAATTGGTATGTTTGCATACTAGAAAAGAAATCACAAAACATATTTACAGATTATTATAAAAAACCTACAGGGTTACTAGAAAGATAGCTAATTTCCAAAGGCTATAGGAGCAGCTTCTGCAAATGCCAGTAAGCTCATCTCTGTGCATGCAACCCTGACCAATATTGAACCAAATGATACCTTTGAAGTGGTTTTGGCCTAATGTTGCTTGTATTATATTAATTTGGGTCCCCAAAATTGTTTACACAAGAACCCACGTGTAAGACACTAAGGGATCCTACCCACAGTTGGTTCTGACTGGTAAATAAAGTTGCTGGACGCCAATAGCTGGGCAGGGTAGACGGAGATGGGACTTTGAGGATTCCTATGCAAGAAGACAGGGAGGAAGGAGAGGAAGGAGGAGATTCGCCATGCCAGGAGAAGGTGTAGGACAGAGAGGATAGCCAACATGTAGGAGCCAGGGCAGAAAGCATGGTATATTTTTATTAAGTAATAACTTGGAAATATCGGACGGAGGTGGATTAGCCAAGTGGAAGTTAGGAAGTGGTTCAGCCATTGAGCTGTTCAAGGCATATCAAAATATAAAAGCTGTGTGTGTGTTTAAGTACTTTATTCTGGAACCCAGAACATTGAGGCCAGTATCGAGGATAGATTCAAGTAGATTTAATTGGGAACTGCCACATACCCTAGTTATGGATATCATACTGGATATTATGCCAGTAAGCTATCCCTGTGCATGCAACCCTGGTAACTGGGCACTCTTCATAAAGCAAGGAGTCCACCAACATTTGCTTCGTGGCTTCTATCACAAATACATTCCATGTACAGAGAATAAACACTGTCTCTTTGCAAAACAAATCTGCACATTTTACAAGGCACGAAGAACTTTACACTCAGTCACTGCCAACCACCCTATGATCAGAAGGGAGCCCCTTACAATAAAGGATTGGATCCATTCAAAGGCAGAGTTCTTCGCCGATTTAGCCATGAAAGGAAAGGTATTACAGTAGAATTGGTACCTATCCGAATTCTGTCATGACCAAAATGTGGTAGCAAAGGGGGTCTGTGCCTTCTGCACTGAGGAAATAGCTCAAACTGTCTAAACTGCTCACCTGTCCCACAAAAGATGCACCTATTGAACTGTGGGGACCAACAGAATGGTCACAGAGTTTGGCTAATGCACGGTTTACTGACGGTTCCTTAACTACTGATGGAACCAAAACTAATAGAAAACTTGGCAACCTATAGACCGGGAAAAGAATGGTCAATACTGAGGAAGGACCAACAAACCCAGTGTAGAACGTTGGCTGAGGAAGGTCAGCTAGTTGCTTTATCAGCCTCTCTGAAGTAGCAGGCTTTCACCCCAGCTTGTGACTCCATAAGCATGGTAAAACTGAATGAGTAAGATTTAGTTAAAAAAAAAAAATTGACCCCCGACATGGAGTATGATCACATGAACAGAAAAATCACACCAGCTGCAGACAAATTAATACGTCATTAGATTTGGAAAAATACTTGGGAAATCCTCAGAGTTAAATAGTATTAAAAGAGAAAAATCTTTCCCAAGTGAATAATGGGAAATATAATATTGGACATTGAAAATAAAAGCATAAAATGAAAAGATAAATGACATAATTGAGATTGACACAATACTGATTATAATTACTATCAGTCTGGTTGTTCATATTTTACCCTCAATAACCATAGCTGTTTTTTGTGCCAAATATGAAAAGTGGATTGATAAGAGACAATCCTCAGAAAGACTTATAGATGAAAGTAAGAAAAATACTCAGACACAGGTGGAGGAATCTAGACAAGAACCTACCACACCACTGCATAAGGAAACTGAAGAGGGGTTGACCTAAGGCTGTTAGAAAACCAACCTTAGTTTATCTGGTTATTATGCAAGAACTACCCGCACACAATAGGCACCCCAAGGTTATGAAGAAGTTAAATCCTATAGAAATACTAGATCTGAGGTGATTTAAGGAAACAGTCTTATCATATGGCATGCATTCACCCTATGTGAAGCAGATGTTAAATTCATGGGAAACTCAGAACAGCTTTATTCCCCCAAGACTGGAAAGATTTGGCAATACCAGCATTGGGAGCTGGTCCTCAGTTACAATGGCCAACATGGTGAAATCAGGAAGCAAGTCCCATAGAACAATAAAATAGAGCTAGAGATATTAATATTTCCCAGGATCAGTTGCTAGGTGAAGGTCAATATACTGAGCTATAAATCCAGCTTCAATTTGATGATCACACCTTGGCATTATGTCATTTAGCAGCTTTACAGGCTCGGGACAAGGTTGATGAATCAGAAAAGAGGGCTGAATCACTTACTAAATTATACAAGGCCCCAAAGAAACCGTCACTGACTTTTTTTGCAAAGCATGGCTTGGGCTGTGAATAGAACAGTATCAAATTCAGAAGTCAGGCAAATATTAATCAAATCTTTAGCTTTTGAAACTGCTAATTCAGAATGCAAAGGGATGGTAAGGCCTTTAAAGGCAAGATCCGCACCAATACATGAACAGATTAGAAATACAGCTGATACTACGTCTTATGGTTATGATGCTACTCTGATGAAGTAATTTGTAAAAGTTTTAAGAAAAATAAAAATGTCCAATTTTTACATTTTTTTTCTTGCCAATTTGTTTGCTTGTTTATTTTACATTCTGATCACATCCCCTCTTCCCCCATCAAGAGGAAGTGAGGAGCTGAGTCCTGTCAGTTACAGACCCACCAGTTTGTGCCAAGCTAGAAGCAAGTGCTACACTAAACACCTATCATTCAGCTGCTACTGCATCCATCTCCCCCCAACCATGAATCTTTTAAAAGCCACCATGTATGTTAGACATGTAATTCAAGCTATGATGGAATAACATTATCTCTGGAGAAGAGTTCAGCAGTTTTCTAGGAAGGAAAAAAAAAAGCAGTAGCCACCAGTACACTTTCTATCAAGTAAACACGTGCCCACATTCACAGTAAAGCCTCTGCCCTCATTGAAGTAACAGAAAATGGACACTCTGGGCTCAATGTCCTCCTTCTAGCTTATACATGTCTACATTTTTAATAAGTTCTGAAAGGGCAGATGAATGTGGGAAATGCATAACAGGTAACTAATTCCCCAGTCTGTAGAGCTAATAGAGATGTGGTTTATTTAAAATTCTGAGTTGTGGTTCTGCTATTTGGGAATGGCTTTCTGAAACTCTGTGGGTGGATACTGGTAATGAAACAGAGAATTCAGAACAGCAGGGAGCATAAGGGCAAATAAGCTTTTATATCAGAGTATGTGCATATATACCAAAAATAATGATACATATAGAGGGAGGCTGGCTGACAGAGTCACAGAGGCACTGGGCTGTTCAGATAACTAATCACAGATGAGGTCCCCCATGACAGAAATGCCTCCCAGGTTAAACCCTCTGATTTTTAATCATAAACAGCTGAATTTATTGGCTAAAGTTCTCGAGTTGTGGGTTTAAATGCAAGTCTTCTTTTTATACCATGATTTTAGCCACGCCAAAAAAAAAAAAACAAAAACAAACGAGTAATCCTCCAAGGGCCCTAGACTGTGATGAATTCCATAATAAAAGAGAAATATGCAATTAAAAAACAGAGAATTCAGAAATAAGGCATATTTTTTAAAGGTAAACTTGTGAAATCTCTAAAAAGATTCTCTCTCTCTCTCTCTCTCATACACACACACACAAAGTCAACTTAAAACAAGAACTTGAACAAAAGCAGAACAGAACAAAGTCAAGGGAGTTGCAGCTATGGTCAGTGGCAGCGTCCTTGATGGGTGGAGTGACCCTAGGGCAGGGCAGGGGCAATGATACAGCTGAGCTATTTTCTGGTTCCTTCTCAGATGGAACTTAAAAATGCATTTAAAAAAAATCCACAAAGAATGAACCTACTTTAATAAAATAAAATAACTGTATGTGTTCAACATATTCAAATGGCAAGGACTTCTAAAGGTTTGTGTACAAGCCTGCCATCTGTGTGCCCACAGAGACCAGAAAGGGGAGCGATGGGCAGGCGTGAGCTCCCAGACGAGGACCTCTGGAAGAGCAGCAGGTGCTCCTAACCACTGAGTCATCTCCTCAGCCTCAGCAAAGAAGCTTTTAAAGTGCTAAAGGCGCTCTCAGCAGATTATGGAGGAGATTGCGCTGACCCTGGTGGCTACAAGTCACGGTGAGCAAAGAGGACCCCAAAGCTGGACTCAGGAGCAGGGACAGGAGAGCCAGGGCAGAATGCCAGGGAACCAACCGCACAGAGGACTACGTTTGCAAGCTGTGTGCTGGCAGCTGGCCCACTGCCTTAGGAAAACACTGGCCTAGCCTTCTCTAAAGATCAACAGACAATCATGTCCACACTCTCTCAGACTCAGTTTCTACCCTAATGTGAACACCTGACAAACAGGGCTCACCTGGCTTATAGTCCATTCTGCTAGTCAAGATACCTGTCCTACTCCATCCCACGGATAGCTTCCACTGAAAGTCCTACTTAGGAGACATGGCAGAAGGAACCCATGCTGGGATAAAAATCCCAAAAACTGAAAGATAAACAACAGAAGTGCCCAGACAGCGAGGAGGAGACCAACACATTGAGAATGGAGTTGAGAGAAAGGTCATCAGTCAAGTCATTCTGACATCTACAAAATGAGACCAGAAAGAGAGGAGCAAGCCGGGTGCAGGACCATCAAAGACTTTCTAGTGTGGAAGGGCAACCCTGGTCTGAAGGTGCCCAGCAAGCTCTCAACATCTTGAAGGATAGCCACTAGGCAGTTCATTATAAGCCCTACGACAGCAAAGATTGAAAACACGAGTCTAAGTATTCTAAAGGTAACAAATTTCTAGACACATTACTTATAAAAGTTAAAACCAGTGGTATCTTACTTCTCAGTAATAACACAAAATGCCAAAAAACAAGGAGGCAATGCGTTCATGGGGGGGATTCTTACCAAACTCCCTGGAGTGGCCGCAGCAGAGAGGACATCTGCCTCTTCTCTGCTGCTAACCCTGGGTGGTGTCCGGAGGGAAGAGGACAAGAGCAAGGAAAGCAGCTCTTGGGAGACACGCTGGCTTAAAGAATAGCTCATCCAGACAAAAATTACAAGATGGGGAGCCAGTGGCAGGGCTTTGAGTGGGCCCACCCCAACATCTACCCACCTGAGAACTGCAGGAGCAAGGAATGGCCCTGCAGAACCAAGGCCGCAGAATCTCTGTGACATAGACAAACAACAGGATATCTGAGAAGCATCCTGGTGAGGATTCAGTATTGATAAGAGTAGCAGAGACCAGCGGCCTCGAACCAGAGCAGTGACTCACTGCAGAGAGCATTTGCAAGTAAAGCTGTGTGGACAAAAGGGTGCACAGCGTGACACACGTGACATACGTGACACACCACAGCTTCAATGATGACATTTATGTTTTATTTATTTTCATTTTTTTTTGATGTTCTTTTTATTTTGGGGAAGGAGATTGCAAAGGCAGAGGGCAGATATGGAGGGATGGGAATTGGGGTGCACAAAGAATCAACAAAAAGAGTTTTAAAAAGATAAACATTTAAAAAAAGATGGGATGCTCTAGAAGGGGGTTTTGACAAAAGGTATAAACAGATGTAAGGGAAATGTGGCATGGCTTCTGAGGGACTGAAGGAACAGACCAACCAATGCGACTGGTATCAGGGAAACATTCTCCTTCAAATGCACAGGCTGTGATATCAGACCTACAGAAAATGAAATATTCCTAGTACCTTACCTGGTGGTTTGGCAGGGAACACTCAGAGTCACACCACGCACACTTTCTATTTACTGAACTTTTTTTTGTTTTATAAAGATCCCATGAAAAATAATATGGAAATTTTGATTGTGGTTTTGTGGTCTGGAGCTGGACACACACACGCATGCACGCACGAGAAAAATAAACAGCTAATTACAGGGAACAGGGCTTCTCTAATCAGAAGTAGGAATGGGCTGAAGAAGATGGTGCTGAACTTGACAGGCGACTGAGTTACTGAACGGAGAAGGAGGGAGGACAGGAGTGACCCACTACACTAAAGCACCGAGATGAGGAACGGTACGAGGGATGGATGAGATACTTCTCCATGGCTCCACGGTCCTCTAAGTATGAAGTACTGACTGACACACACACACACACACACACACACACACACACACACACACTGTTCGTGTGGACTGCTGCACACTCTCCTAAGCCACTTGAGGGCATGACACGCCACCTACTGTGTCTAACACGGTGAACTTGAATGTTTCTGATTAAAAATACAGGTGTGCACCCACGTTCCTCCCTCTGCTCTTTCCTCTGGGAAAGTACTGCGTGGGCTTACGTACACTTATGTCACTCACTGCATTACAGTCTGGACTAGCTACTACTTGGAGATGTTTTTCCTGCAGTCCAACAGCATTTCCTGTAGCTACTTCGGGCCGATAGTCCTGCCTACGTCTTTAGTCAGAAAAGAATGTCCTCAGACAAGCTTTGGCTTCCCACCACACCGCACAGACTTCTTTCCGTCAGTCCATCCAGTGGTCTGTGAGCCGTAGCACCAGCTTCACCTGCTTTCCCATCTCCTGGCTGTTCCTGTGCCTTTCCCAATCCTGAAGGGAGCCTGCGCCTCCCTCTGTCTTCCTTCACCCACTGGCACTGTGTCCTTAGCTCCCTGCTCTGCTGTGCTCATCCCCTTAGCAATCCGAATAGCTGTGACTGTGGTTCTAGACTGGCAATTCCTCACACAGGTCAACACTTCTTTAGGACTATCTACAACACTGGCTCTCTACCTTCCTAATGCTGCGACCCTTTAACATAGTCCATGTTGTGGTGACCTCAACCATAAAATTATTTTGCTGCCATCTAATAACTGCAATGTTGCTACCGTTATGAATCATAATGTAAATATCTGCTATGCAGGTTATCTGATATGTAACTCTCATAGGGATGCCACCGGTCTACAAGGGTGCAAACTGTAGTTATCAGAAACTGGAGCACAACACCAACATCTGTTCCCTTGCACTCTTGCCGTCAGCAGCCCCACCTTTCCTTGGATCCTTACACTCTTTTTTCAGCCAATTCTTACCAATCTCATCAACTATGCATTTAAACACCGTTCTCAGTTCAATCTCTCTTCATTTTACTAGTCAGTACTCACAAAATATCTGATAAATCAATATCAACTGATGGGGAGGGGTGTGTCTGTTTTGTTTTGTTTTTTTGAGACAGGGTTTCTCTGTGTAGCCCTGGCTGTCCTGGAACTTGTTCTGTAGACCAGGCTGTTCTTGAAGTCACAAAAAATTCACCCATCTCTACCTTCCAAGTGCTAGGATTACAGGTGAGCACCACTACCTCCAGCTTCAAATCTTACTTTGTACAGAAAAGGAAAACCTGTCTACATTTGCCCAGTGGCAAATCATTTACAGACTAAAGGACCCACCTGTAACATTGCTTAGTTTGTCTGACTTCTAACAATAGGATTATCATAAATCAGGTATCTTTAAAATAAACTACCTATTCCGTGGGTTATGGCATCAAAGAAAAATGATTAATGACAATGTCTCCCTTCGGCCTGTATTTTATTTAACAAGACTAGAAATTCTCCAACAGCAAGAAGATCCCTGATTATGACAAAGAGCTGAACAAGCAGAATGCTTGTACTCTGGGATGAAACTGGGTTGCCCTGCTGTCCAGCTTGTCACCAGGATCTCCTAACTGTGGCTGGGGAATGCTCATGGCTGAGCAGTCTACACTGTCTCAATTTCCCAAGCATTAGCTGTTCACAAGGCACTCACAGGCAATGCTGTACCTCAAGTCTTCTATTCACGCAAAATACAATCCTGCTGCAGACGCCGACTCCACATCCCAGTATCCCTTTATCATGCCTAATGATTCTTAGGTTCTGAATTCTAAAAATCTCCCAGGGAGGAATCACCTCTTTAAAGAGCACCTCATGTTATGCCTTGCTCTTATGGCTGGCATAACCTCTGTCCTCACTTAAAAACTACCTTATTTTGTGTGTGTGTCTGTGCATACACATGAAGCCCGAGCATATGATGTGCAGGAGGCAAAAAAGGAGTTAAAAGCGACTGCACACCACCCAATGCCGGTGTTGGAAACCAAACCCAGGTCTTCTGCAAGACCAGCCAGAGCTCTTAATCACTGAGCCATCTCTCTAGCCTTGGTCTTTACTTTTTGAAATAAACTTAAATTACGTTTGCTGCTCTCTAAAGCTGGAATTGGTTGTATCTGTTTCTGAATTTAACCTGTTTCTTTGTGGTTGAATTCCTAGGGGCAAGCAATGTGTGCTGCATTCACTTCTGAATGTTTCAGATTCAACTACAGGACTCTGTCATGGTGGTAGACTGGCCAACCCAGCTAGAGTCATGCCTGATCCTATATTCCACAGAAACCTCCATTTCTGAAGATGTGCTCTACAACCGTCACAGTAAGCAATGCAGTAAGATTACAGTGTTCTCGCCCAAGATTATGAAGTATTTCCAAAGGTATTTATCTCACAAAAGTGACGCTTTAGAAGCAAATGCAGGCATGAGGCGAATGCGCCAGGCCACCTACTAGTAAGAGAGGCAACGGACTGTCTCCCTTTAGATAGATGAGCAAGCAGGAAACCAGATAACACAACTTGTCTTGAAAGCAAGCAGCAGATGAGGCAGTGAAACCCCATCAACATCCATCAACCTCTCACGCCCAGTGCCATCCCAGCCTCCATTAGGCGCCGCGGCCGCACCAGCACCGGCCCCAGCACCAGCACAGGTCCCGCACCCTTTATCCTGTTTATAATTGCTGATGAGCAGTAATAAGGCCTCCGGGCCTCGGCTCTGTCCGTTCCACTCCGGCACCCACCTATTAGGTAATAACTTTTATTTACAGCCTTGCTTGATATGCTGTTCTATTAGTATAGCCAGGAACCGAGTAGGAGAAAAAAGTCTCCTTAATGAGCAGTATCATTGCCAGGTGCTGAAGATCTATACCTCAGCTTTGTGCTGTGCTATGGTGCTAACTCTGGTGAGATTGCTTTGGGCGCAAGGCTCCACTGCCATCCCAATGCCTTCTCCAAGCTCATACCCCTAAGGAGCAGCACTGCCTAGACCCAGAAGCAACACAGGAGTAGACAACATTCAAGAATGGTATAGGCTCAGACATCTTGCCCCAGTGGAACAATAGAACAGCTAATTAATGGGTGTTTAGGCCTTTTTCTCCTCAGTAAGAGTGTAAGTAAGCTATGATAAAATAAACAACCATAAAAGTCAAATCAAAAATGTTCTATGTGTGTTCACAAACCTAAGCAAACTAAACTAGCTCAAAGCACACAGACCGAAAAGGTTCAAACCCAAGGGCCAAGTGTGTCCCTCATACATCCCACCCACCATACTGTGCTAAAACAGCAGCAAGCCAGGTCACATGCTCTGGTACAGCACAGACACGAGTGACTGGTGGCAAAGGGACACTGCTCTCATTCAGGGGCACTGTGAAAAATAAGGAAGCATTCCCCTGCTTTTCCTGAAACCTATGGACCATACGTGGTGTTTTAAACTGAAATGCCCAGCATCAAGTCATCCACATATCTAGTGCCTTAGTGAGTCCCTTGCTCCATTATCTAACACAAACAAGTGAGACACACTAATTAATAAAAATTAAAAAAAACAAAACCAGTAACAGCCAACACAAAATAAAGCATAGGCCATTTCCCTTTACCTCCTCAACTGTCCAAACCCACATCCTGGCAGGAGTCAGCCACTAAGACACATCATTGAATACAGTGGGAAATACTTACTTAATTGGGCAGAACATGGGATAGTGGTACCTTTTCAATTAAAACATTTGCAGCTCTGTCAAATATTTTATATTCATCCCCCCCCCTCAGCTCCAGGACCCACACTGATGAATGAACAAGCTAAAGGACTTTAATCCTTTTCTTCCTCGCCATGGCAGATTTACTGTTTTGATCTTTCTTCAATGGTTACATTAAATGCAAATAAAAAAGAAAGGTTTATATCTTCCCTAATATTCTACTGATGGAAACTACATAAGTAGGTCAAATTTCTCATTTTCTGCCTCAAATGCTGAGCCTGCAGACCTGAGGACGAACTCTGTCTGGAAGACCAACAAGGAAGAAACGTGAGTTACAGGAAGAGGAAGAAGGGGAGGGGAAGAGAGGATAGGAGGGAACTGAGGCGAGAGGGGAAAAGAGACAGGAGAGATGATTTTTTTTTTTAAAGCAGAGGGCCACATCCATGGTGAGCAATACTGACCACTACAGCTTAACCCACTAACTCAGTGCTTCAGGACTCCATGTCGAACACTTCAGATTGAAGTATTTTCATGAATACTAACTCTGGACTTAAACTACACAACTTCAGGTACTGTCAAGATGTGCAAGCCACCTCTGACTTAATACCACCACCTTTTAGGTTCTGAATCAGCTGCAAAGGTTTTATAGAACTTCTTGGTAACCCACAGGAAGGAAACCTTTCTTTAACTGGCTTCTGAATGTGAAGTCATTCTGACCTGTGAAGGGTAGTTAGCACATCGCTGTGGAAGTCTGTAGGGCATTCTCTTGACTAATGACTGATGTAGATAGGTCCAGCTCACCAGGAGACACTGCCAGTTGGGCAAGTGGTCCTGGATGGCAACAGAAAGCAGATCCTGGAGGAGCAAGCCAGTAAATAGGACTCCTGCATGGCCTCTGCTCTAACTCCTGCCCTGACTTTCTTCAGAGGTGGAGTGTGACCAGAAAATTTAAGATGAAATAAATCCCCTTTCCTCCCCAAGCTACTCTTATCACAGTGATAAAAACCCTAAGACAATGTCCACAACTGTAATTTTGAAGTTCATAGATAACAAACCCCAGGAAAAGAACATTTCTTTTGCTGCAATTGCAAATAATCTTTAAGAAAGCCTAACAAAAAGCCAAACTTGCCCCGTTTCCCACAAAACACTTTAACCACAAAAATAAGAAACGAATTTCTCTATGTAAGTAATACTGTGTAAGGATGCTGACCGAAGCGCCAACCACCACGCTTATGCATGTGGTAGTGTGTGGTGATTAGAAAAGATGAGGGAGGAAAGCAATTCTTCTGGTGGCTTGTTGCCAAGGGAGCAGACTCTCCCTTACAGCATATTTGATCTTGGCAGAAAGGTTCTGAGAATTAACAAGGGAACATGTGCAAATCACTCTGAGCTCTCTGAAGAAATGTGAGCTCTGCAGTCATCTGTAGGTGTGGTGTGCTTTCACTCCCATGCTCTGACCGAGCCAGCCCAGGACACAAGGAACATTTTTCAGCCCTTCACTGACAGACACCTCAGCTTTCAACAGAGAGTGAATGGGAGTGAAGAATGGGGATGCCCACGCAACCTTTCACTTTTTCCTGATTAAATACCAAAATTATTGTATGATGCTTATTTTTACCTACCAAAGATCACAGTGAAGTTAACTATTAAAAATTCTGCACGGGAGGTTTGGGGAGATGGCTCAGCAGTTAGTACTTGCTGCTCTTACAAGTGACCTGGATTTGGTTCCCAGAACTCACATAATGACTCACAACCCTCTGTAACTCCAGTTCCAGAGGACAGGCTATCTTCCTCTGGGCTCCTTGGGCACTAGGCAAACATGTGGTGCGTATCTATACTGGCAACAAACTCACACAGAAAATAAGAAATAAATCTTAAAAAAAAAATTCTGCATGCATCAGAAAGTCTTTCTACTCAGCTCACCAGCAAAACTAATTGTTCTTTTGCCACTAGGGCTCCTATTTGCAATCTGCATCTTAGAGCTAATACAGAGCACTACATTTAGGGATCCCTGTGTTCTCTTTTCTCCTCCTCCTTGCTGTCCACTCCCACTTCTCATAGTGATGGCTCCAAGGAAAGTCGACACCAGCACACCTACTGGCCACCCAGGTTATAACATTATCCTTTAGCAGATCCTAACAAGGACACCTGAAATACAAGCTGAGATGTCAACCATTCACGTCTTTTCACTGTACATTCTTATCTAAAAAATGTTCATATGCCTTTATATTTTATTTATGTGTATATAGGTATATCTGGCTAATAAATTATATGTATAGGGGTGTGTGTGTAAGAGACTGAAAAAGAATAAATGAATTTTAGAGGCTGAGATAGTCTTTTACTAGTGTTCCTCACATCTCACAAACTACACATGTACCCTTATTCACAGACTATACCTGTATGTCCTTATTCAGACTACACTTGTCCTTATTCAGACACCACTGACTTAAAGAATTATTGCAGTCCAGCTGAACCATTCTTTTTAAAGGGTCTCAATATACAGCCCAGACTGACAACAAACTTCAGGAGAGCCTCATGACCCACATGCTAAGTGTTTTACAGGGGTGAGCACCATACCCAGCAAAGGAGTCTTTTCTAAGGTCATTACAAATCCAACCCTGAGGCTAGCTTAGCTGTGTCAGTTGGATCTCAGGTCTCAAGCTACAGCTCTGAAGAAATAGCACCACATGTATGTACTCACTCCCCTCATGATCTGTCTGGGAGATCCTCAGGAGACCACCACAGAGTGCATGCTGGAGGCATGAACCCTATGCTTAAGGACATAAAGCTAAAAGGGTTATTGCTCCAGTCATGGAGCAATAACACGACTCAGACGCAAAATTATCAGAACCATTGCCACAGGCAACAAGCTGATTACACGGCAAGGAAAAGAAAACAGAGGGCAGCATCGACTGCAGTTCTCAGAGCAAATCCTTAACTCTCAAAGTCCAGAAGCCCTGACCACTCAGGCACCTGTTGCAGCACAGACTTCTCAAAAGCACAGCAGGGCGAACTGGCTTAAAACCTTCAATACCGGAGCTGAGCAGCCTCAACTTTTACTTGTGTTTTAGGAGATGCTCTGAACATTGCATTGACTTTGCTCTTCTATACCAGAAAGTCTCAATCATTTTCTAGCTAAGTCATCCATTTACCTATATAGAGGCTTAGACATATCTGAGAACCCAACTGTCTTTTATCATTCACATACCTGAAAATATTATACTTGGGGCTGGAGAGGTGGCTCAGTGGTTAAGAGCGCTGACTGCTCTTCCGAAGGACCTGAGTTCAAGTCCCAGCAACCACATGGTGGCTCACAACCATCTGTAATTAGATCTGACGCCCTCTTCTGGTGTGTCTGAAGACAGCTACAGTGTACAGCGTACTTACATATAATAAATAAATCTTAAAAAATATTATACTCAGTTCCTAGTATGATAACTGCCATGCAGAAAAAAATCTAGCCACCATCTGTAGTTAATGAAGCTGGGCATGACACTGGGTACTGACGGTTCTAGTTAACTACTCCTTAAAACGTCTACCACACCATCTAATGGGTGTCACAGTACACACAACAAATTAACGTTACAGTTTCAATATGAACGATCCCCAGTGCTCATGCTCTGATGGTTTGTTCCCAGCGGGAAGCCATTTTGGAGTCTATGGAGTCTTCGGACTGATGGAAGCAGGTCACTCAGAAGGCTACCCTTCCAGGCTCACATGTGAACAGCAGCAGCTACACCGTCCTCTCCTGCAGCCTCCCACCATGGGAGACGGACACTTATAGAGCAGTGAGCCAAGATGAGCACCTGTTCCCATTGGGAATGTGGTGAGTGGTGACAAAGTAATGCAGAACAAGCAACTGCAGACTGCTCTGAAAAGGAGTGGGAGGGATTTACAATGGGCTAAATAAGCCCTACAGTGTGGCAGTTATAGGGGCCATTCTAATAGAAGTCTAAGACCAATGAAACTATGACGGTAAAGACTGAGCTTGTGGGATTTCAGATGGGAACACTGACTCTGCAGGGAACTGGAAGAAGCATTCTGTCAAAGAATCTAGCCATACCTTGCTTGAGTCATGATTTAAAAAACGAACAAACCAACCAACAGATTACTTTATCTGGCACAGGCAACTTCAAGAGTGTGTAACATTCCCGCTGTGGTGTGGTCACGCTGTGTTCAGTAGGTTTATAGCAAGAAAAAGAGCATGACACTGTTTAGAACACTAGTCCCAAATCTGTGTTTTTGTTTTTCCGAATTTTAATCAATGACAAGCTTTCTTACTATGAGTTAGAAAAAACAAAACAAAACAGCATACAATAAAAATGCAAAGTTTGATGTAATACAACACAGACTTGAACATCTGCAGGCCTGACATTCAAGTCCTGTCAGACTGCTCATTAAGCGATCTTAGGAAATCGGCTCGGTGTCCTGAGCACCCACCATCATTTTCCTAACGAGAACCACCTTCTAGTCTCCCAACCTCCCAATGGGCAAGGAGCACAACTGACTTCAGTCCAGGGCAACTGTCTGAGCCTCAATCAGGCTCAAACACGCCCTAACCTGGTAGAGCTTGCTCACCGTGCACAGGAGTCATGACAGCATGCCAGGACCATTACACACACCTCTGCCTCAAAGATAGTCATTAGAAGAAAAGAGTATATCAAATTCTTTAAGCATCTTCACCTGGATGCTACTCTGAGTCTGCACATAGACAGTGCGCATAATATCCTCAGCAGCTGTATTCACACGAGCTAAGGCTTTAAGCTGCATGTGAAAACAGTTTATGCTGTTTCTGTTTGAGAGTTTAAAAGGACCGAATTAAGTTATGGAAAACATCTCGACTGTGACCTTTAGAAAACAATATAAAATGAATACAAACCTTGAGATATTTTAAACAGTAGGTAGTGTTACTAGAAAGTCAAACCATTTAAAATAAATTAAGCTATAGGCTAAGAGAGCAGTGGGCATTAGGTCCACTTTTTAAAGGTCTACAAGATTCACGACTTCATGTTTAATAAAAATGTCGCAGATGCAAAGATGTTTGGGCACTGTCCATCTGAGAAGACTGAACTCAGCAGACCCACAACTTCAGCATCAACAAGCAATCTTACAAGCGCCTGAGAGACTGTCACAGTCGGTATTTCCTTCCATATAAAGCTTCTTCATGCTTTCATCACCTATTACTTAAACATTGTTTTTAAGAATCTAGAACTTAGACAAACTGAGTAATACTCTGTATTTCATGCCTGTTTCATATCTTAACATCCTTGGGGTCTTACTAAGTTGGTAAATTTTGATGCCCACTTTGTTGGACCTAGCTGACAGCACTATGCAGGTGGCATGTCTCCTAGCAACATCACTCTCACTTCTAGTCAAATTCTACCCAATCTCAAGTACAAAATACACTATTTTGCAATTGGTGCAAAGAATTAGACAATCCCCTGGGGTATTCATACCAAGCTAGAACCAGTGGCTAATTTCTAGGAAGAAGTCAGGTAAGAATGGTGTACATACCTGCACCACAGGATCTTTTGGTTGGTGTGATTAACGAGACATGAGCTGTGTCTGTGCATGGCCCACCTAAAAACAAAAAAGTAGGCACATCAGTCAGGTACCTCCCACATGCCCATAGCTGCCACCATGAAGAAGAGAAACCTACAGAGGACAGGTTCCCCTGCAGATATATGCTGGAGGGGCAGCAGGAAGGAGATGACTATGCACAGATTCCTCTAAAGTACTTATATTTTAACTTAGCAATTGACTCTATAAAGTTCCAGTCTTTCTACAGAGTGTAATGTGCCTTTCATAAAACATTAAGTCTCACATAATGTTGAAAAGTTAAAAGAAAAATTTAACTAGAATTCAGAACTAAGAGAGAAGAAATTACCCAAATTTTGGAGAACTGAGTTCTTAGACAAAGCAACCAGGGAGACATGTGCCCTTTGTAAATTTCAGTGGTCCCTGTACTTGGAATTCACTGTAAAACTGGCCTCAAAGAAGGGTACTCACTCCCTAAGGAATAGCAAAGACCTTATCAAAAGAAATAAGGATTGTTTTAGTATATATAAAGAAAGCACTGTTGATCGAGGGAGAACACCTAGCTGTCTTCTAAGAAGTGTGCCTGATATGTCTTCTTGGGGTCTTGGTGGACACAGAGATCCAACACAGTGTGGACAAGAGCTTAGTTACCAGGAGGTGGCCTGCAAAGTATTCTCTAGGGGAAGGACTACCAACACAACACGAAGCTGATACTGATTACCCTCCAACACCTCTCAACAACTACGACCCAACTTGGAAGACAAGAAGCTGCTGAACAAATATGGAGGTCAGTAACTCTCAGCTTGCCCTGGGAAAGCAACACCAGTGACCACAAATGAACAGAACAGAAGAGAACAGACGGGCAGTGCTACCTGTTATTCTGAGAAGGCTTGTCAGGTGACTGACAGAGGAACACAGTTACTTGGCACAGTTTTATCACTCACTAAAAAGGAGGAAAGATGGAAGATCTCCACCATTTGTTGCTGGAAGCAGGGTCAGCAAGGTCACGGGGAAAGGACTTGGGGATCCAAACTAGGAGGTGAGCCATCAACCCTGTCTTTCTTCCCTTACCAAGGCCATAATGGTAACAACCCTCACAAGGTGTAAGACACAGAAGGAACATCCTTAAAGTGAAGAAAGAACAAAGAAAGTGTGCTGTTCATTTCCAAAAGCACTTACACACTCACAGTATAACCACAGATCAGTCTCACAAACATCTTAGGTCTGCAGCTTACTCAGGAAGACAGAATTTATGAAGAATTAATGTAAGGATCTATACAGCAGCATTAAGTGGCTGCATGCAAAAGAATCAAGTGCCAAAGCATAAAACAGGTAATGAATGCCACATGCAATCAAGGGGAAGGACATGCATCACTGACCAAAATCACCTGGAAAATGCAAGAATTTGAAAATGAGGCAAGAAAAATTAGGAAAATTCCAAAGACCTCCTGCAAATGTCACCTAGACCAGAGAAATATAGTGAAATATACTAAAATAAAATACAGTAAAATCCAAGGTGCTTAGAAGGGCACCTGAGTTTTGAAAGTGAGCCCATCTTCTACAGACTGGTCTACACTCTGACGACTCCCCAAAACACTGTGGTCCTGTGCTCACGGATTCTGCTGTTGGTTTGTCAATGCCAACATCCCCATTTCTCTCATAACAAAAAGGAAAAAAAAAGTTGTCAAATGCCAGGGAGCTCATGGTGGACTATCTGTGCAACAAGGCTGCATAAACCCAGCTTTCTGCTGGGTCTCATCACAGTGGACATTAACAACACTATGAATTTAAAATATGAGCTGGTGGATTTAATTAGGGAAACAAATAGATTTTTAAAAACCTTTTAATGGAGGGACCACAAAGAATGGAATACAGATTAAGAATCCTTTATACAAAACACTTAGGATAAAAAATGTTTTGTATTTGGGTTTTTTGTTTGTTTGTTTGGTTGGTTGGTTGGTTTTAGTATGTTTGAAATATTACATAAAGTTATCTTGAGGACAGGTGGTCCCAAGACTGAACATCATATTCCATTATACTTCACCCAGACCCTGTACACACACCCTGAGCTAACTTAACACAGCACTTTAGTGGCCCAGGACATAAGATTAAATATGGAATTATCTCTTCTGTCTCCCAAGTCTGATTTTGGGTATTTGGATGAGGGGCACTGTCTTATGTAGTTTTATGTCAACTTGACACAACTTAGAGTCATTTAGTAAGAAGAAACCTCAACTGAGAAAACGCCTCCACCATAACAGCCAGCAGGCAAGCCTGAGGTCAATTTCATCGATTACTGATTGGTGTGGAAGGGCCCAAGCCCTTGTGGGTGGCACTACCCCTAGGCAGGCGGTGGTCAGGAGGATGAGAGGAAGCAGAGTGAGCAATCCTCGAGAGCACCTCTCCTCACGGCCTCTGCAGCAGGTCCACAAGCAGGGGCCTGTGCTGACTGCCTATCCTGACTTCCCGGGATGATAAGGAGGGCCTCAAGCTGTAAGATAAAATATACCCATTTCTCTTCAAGTCGTTTTTTGGTCATGGTGTTTAATCAAAGCAATAGAAACAAATTAAGATAGATACTCAGGCTATATTAGAATGAATTATATAACAACTATCTGAAATATTAGAACATCTTCTGAGATCCTTTAAAGACAGACTCCTGGGGCTGGAGAGATGGCTCAGTGTTTGACAGCATTTGCTGCTTTTTCAGAAGACCCAGGTTCGATTCCCAGCTAGGGAATCCAATCCCCTCTTTCTGGCCTCTGTAGGCACATATACAGTACACATACATACATACATACATACATACGTTTGTATACATGAAGGAAAAACACACACATAAAATAACTTTTTGAGACACAGGCTCCTAAGCGCTAACTATGGAACTCTTTATGGAGTAAGTCACGTGAGCAGGAGACTTGTGCACATTTCCAAGTTGGATACATGGTGGAGAAGTCAGTGAGTGTATCAGAACGCTTTCTTAAAGAACATCAATAAGCCATCCAGGAAAAGTAAGAGGAGGGACAAATACTGGGACCAGAACAATAAAAGAAGTGTCTGGAACTCAAGAATGAACAAACACCCAATGCCTGCAAATACTCAGGTAATTATCACATAAAATAAATTTTACCTCACCTGAAGGTTAAGAGTTTACCTCTTAAAAAAAATATTCCTAGTCAATAAATCTCAGTAGGCTTTGGCAAATAAATAAATAAATAAATAAATAAATAAATAAATAAATAAATAAATAAATGCGAATAACCTTATAGCTCCAGAGCATAGCTCGGCAGGCGTCATCACAACAGTGTTCTCCGGAGAGCTTGTTAACCCAGCAGCCTAGCCCAGTGTATTCACCCCATTAGAGTAAAGCACATACAAACACAGCTGAGCCACGAAAAACTGACAAGAGAAACCAGTGACGACAATATATCCCAGCTTTGATAATTAGGCAACATTATAAATGGAGAATTTGATCTGACAGACAGTAACCTATGAAACAATTTAAAATACACATCAAAAGCCTGTGAGTATCCCATATGTGTCCAATATTAACTATGTGTCATCTAAACCACGAACACTGTTTGTTTGTTTGTTTGAGACAGGATTTCTCTGTATAGCATTGGCCGTATGAGAGGTTGCTCTGTAGACCAGACTGTCCTGGAACTCACAGAGATCTGCCTGCCTCTGCCTCCCATGTGCTGGGGTTAAAAGTGTGTGTCACTATCACCCAACCAAACCACACAGCCTTAAAGGGAAAAAAAAGATTAGCCAGTAAAGAGGATAATATTTGCTCTTATACAATTAATTACAAACCAACTGCTAAAATAAATATACGTAATTATGGGAAGGGTTTCTATCAACAAGAAAAACATTTTATGTGTCCCATGTGGTTCCCGTAAACCAAGTGGTACTGAGAGCAGATGGCAAGGGTCAAAATAAAGGTGTCCACTCCACCAAAGCGCCTGTGCCTCCCCCACTGTGAACTCTGCTGCACTCTGGCCATCTTTGTTCTAAGCAGGACGGAATACTCAATACAGAGTGGGGTGAGGGAGCACTGCATGACTCTGGGGGACACTGGTCAAGACCAGAAACAAAGTAAATACATTTCTAAGCAGGGACAATTAAAATCACGACCTCAGAACCCATGGAGGCTCAGGGCAACTGGTGATGCCAAAAAGGCATTAATATTTAGTGCTTAGAATTTCAAGATGGGAGCCCAGATGCTGGCACAGACCAGGGTGTGTCCCACTGAGCAGCCCAGAGGATCCTTTTAAGATAAAGGAGGAAGTTCAGTGCTGGGCACAGAGCACCTCAGTTCTAGGAACATGCTGCTCTCTGGGAAACCAGGAGGCTCATGGAGTGATCACCACAGCACAAGCTACAGTCACTGTCACTGGATCTGTATCACAGCTGTAGATTACACAGTGGCAGCTTCAGAAAGGTAATTTTTGAGTGTTTATATTTTAAAGCCACAAGGTCTCTTTAGTATGTTGGGCTCTGTGCTAGCCGGTCTTATGTCAACTTGACACACAAACTAACGTTCTCTGAAAAGAAGGACCTTCAAATGACAAAATGCCTCCATAAGACCCAGCTGTGGGGCATTTTCTTAATTAGTGACTATTTTTGGTCATGGTGTTTCTGTCAGCAATACAAACCCTAAGACAGGCTCTCAGGGAAGCAAATGATCCCTGAGTTGAGGTGGTAGCGCGTGCCCCACAATCTCAGCACTTGGGAGGCTGAGAAAGGAGTGTCTCAAGTTGAAGATCAGCCCAGGTTACACCGCAAGAACCTGTCTCACAAAAGCAACCTCAACTGCTAGGCAAACAACCAAAATGTATGCTCTTCTATTTCCTTTGTTAAAGTGAATAACTAACTTTTCCAAGACTCTTCACTATCTAGAAGCGTTTAGTAACGGACAAGCACACTGCAGTTGATATCACGCTCCGAGCAGTTTAATAAACAGACCAGCACACCGCATCTGATGTCACATTCAGACAGCACACTGCAGTTGATGTCACACTCGGACAGCACACTGCAGTTGATGTCACTCCGAGGACTCCTTTCTAAAGTGCCCACCTTCTCCAGTCACTCTGTGATTGACGAGTGGATAATGCTTGGCGCGGCCTGCCTGTGCATTGTAATCAGGAAGTCTGCATGTTCTCCCTTTTCTTCCAGGGCTGTTCTTATGCTGATATTAAATGCAGGGCCACATGTGACATGTCAAGAACACTATGAAACGGTAACTCCAGCTGTGTTCCTAATGTGCAGAGACATTTCAGAGCATACCCAGCAGAGCAGTGGTTTTTCCTGGGACAGTACTGATTTCAGTTCTGTGAGGTTGAGGACCTGGAACCAGTGTGTATCCTCACTCACCAGGAGTTCTCGCCCTTCCTAGTGCTGCTACCCTTTAATACAGTTCCTCATGTGGTGGGGACCCCAACCATGAAAATATTTTCCTTGCTACTATGTAACTATAATTTTGCTACTGCTATGAACTGTAATATAAGCACTTGTGTTTTCAGACAGTCTTAGGTGATCCTGGTGAAATATCGTTTGCCCCTCAAAGTATCCTTGACCCACAGATGGAGAGCCGCTGCTGCAACCTGTAAAATCAGGACTACAAAACGGTATGCCATTAACTGTCAACACTCACACTCCAAAGTGAATTAGCAAAATACTGAAATTTTTCAGTCTCCTAGAGTTGAGTATGTAAAAGAGCCATGCTCACACCTCATAGAGCAATCAACTCCACAGGTGGCCAGGCGACAGTGACTGCAGTGAAAGCAGAGAGCGCAGGCATGGTGGATGAGCTGCGCTCTCCAGCACTCGAAACCCAAGGCAAAACAAAGGTGAAAAACAGCATTTTTCCTTCATCTCCACGTAGAGATCAACAATGAGCTCTAAAAGGTTTTGTTAAAACAGCTACCACGGCTGGTTATTTTTGGCTCCTGGTCCCACCAGCTTTCATCGCCTGTAGTTAAATCATGTGCTAAAGCACATCGATTAGAAAAAATGGACTGTCAAGGAGTCAGTCAGCTAAAATTGCCAGCAGCTCAATAACCAAATATTCTATCAGCCCTTCCAAGGTAACTGCAAAACATTAATACACAAAAATATCCACTCTTTGAGCAGATTTATAACACTTTAATTTTCTTGCTTAATTAACATTACATTTACATAACAGTCTCTAATTAATTCCCAACGAAAAGCACTGCAGGCCTCCTTTCTTTCTAAGCAGCTGGTCAATCTCACTCCATCAGGATCCACACGCTGTCTATGTTCCAGCAGCCTACTCTCCACTCGAAAGGTGACCTCAGACAGATCGACAGCCACAGCGTCCTCCTCTCTAGAGATCTGGAATTCAGTTTGCTGGTGAAGCTTTTCAAAGGAGGAGGCTGAGCAATGCAAACAAACTTCTATATTGCTGTGGCCATGTTAAAAACAAAAACTTACAAAAATATTCAAATAATCTATTTCTTGAGTAATAAAGCAGTCCCTCTCTGAAAGTCTTCAACACACGTGGTGGTTTTAAAACAGCAAGGCACTGACAGTAATAACAAGCAGGGGCAGATCAGGCTGCAGAGGAAACACCTCACCCTTTCAGTCCACCACCCTACAGCTGCAACCCAAGAGTCACTGTAATCAGCAGGGACGGACAGACAGACCTGATCTATCTCCATAACTGGATCTGAACAGTGCTACTGACAAAAACAAAGTGACCATGAAGATGTGATGAGTATGTGTGCAGTTACAACACTCTGCTCACTAGAAATGACATTTCCCCGCAACACCTTCCCGGAAGCAGCACCAAAAGCAAACCTAAGTCAGGAGTGCTCTCACACGCAGACTCCCGGATCCTTCCACAGTGCAATGGGGGGCAGCGGCACAGGGTCAGAGGCTGGAAGAGTACCAAGGTCAGGAGCTTCAAGGGTAGAGGGGTCTTAGACGCCTCGAACACAAGTGTTCAAACACTTTCCTACTTCAGATGAAAACAATCCAAGCCAAAAACTATCAAATACATACAAATGTCATACTAGTTTAAACAGCTGTTTTGTTTTGAAACCACATTTACATGCTATTCTAACATGAAAGTTCCTAAACCTTTGGTCCTCAAGTAACCTGTTTATCTTTAAAGCGACCAAACTTTAGTTTACACTTACTCTAATGACTGAGAACTTACCTAAAATTTTAAACACACAAAGACATTAATGTTTCGCTTAAATCAGAAAGTTACATCTTAATATAAAAATACTTTTATGAAGCAAGTATTTTTTAACCTAGAGTCATGGGCTTAAACGGTAGCATTCAAGTTCCGCAGCTGCAGTTAGGGCACATCTGCCGCAGTGTCCCTAAGACAGGAAGGAGGTGCTCTGACACCACCCGGGCCGCAGGTCCTCAGACCAAGGCAACCCTCTCACATTACTCTTGGCAGAGAGGAACCCCTTCTAACAGTCTGTTAACATGTAAGGAGACAGAGCTGAGTGCAGGGAATGTGTCCGCCATCTCAACCAGGGCATTTTGGCTCTGCTGTCACCTAGAAAGGCTGCCATGAATCACAGAACTGCACTCATTCTAAGTAAGCAGCCAAGTGTGTGCAGTGTCAGTTCTTCCAGATGAGCATGTGACAAAGCCTCAGAACAAGAAGCAATGAATGTCACCTCGGGGGTCAAAACCAAAACCTCTTTGAGGAAAGCTTAATTTTTGTTTCTAATTTTAGACACTGCTTCTGTTGCCTCATAACAAAGTACATTTAATATGGACATGAAATCAGGGACTGTCACTGTCTAATTTAGGCTTTGATTCTGAGTATTGACAGGCTTAACTAGGGCCCAAAAGGATCTGATTATTTGCATTTCTATCAGTACAAGCATGATTTTCATAACACTGATGGAGACACTCAGCATTGGGAGGTTTTATTTACTGTTTTATTTTCTTAAGAAAAAAAAATCTAACAGGCAGGAAGAATTTCACAGACGTTAAGGGCACTTACTGCTCTCGCGGAGAACTTGGGTTTGGTTTGCAGTACCTACATAGTGGCCACTCACTGGAGTTCTGGGGGGGATCTGATGCCCTGTTTGGCCTCTATGAACACTTCATGCATATGGCGCACATGCATACATGCAAACAAAACACTCATAAAAACATAAAAAAGATGAATAAAGAAAAAACAAAAGTATTACAACCATTCTCATAAATCTTATCTGCAATGGGAACTACGAGAGCTGTCCTCCTCAGGAGAGGACATGGCTGTGTGCGCTCTCTATAATAGGCTTCAGGAAGAAGGAGATCTTCAGGAAGAAGGGGATGGCATCTACCTAGAACACAGGTGCTGCTCTATGAGATTTCAAAAGGAGCCAAGGACACGGGGCCTTCTCCCTCACTGCACTAGTACTGGCGGTGTGTCAGTCTCTGTATGAAAGGCCCTGCTGCTCACAGCCCACACAGTCAGGTCTTGGGGAATTTCTCTTTGCCATGAGTGACTGAGAATGTCACACTGTGAATTCTGTAGTCAAAGGGTTGCACTGATACTCTGAAGTTTTAAAAGCCCTTCACTAAAACGGCAGCTCTAGCAATGGGAGCACGAAAGGCTTAGGAGCCATGGAGGAGATGAATGTAAAGTATAAAGCTACAGGGTGGGTGGCTGGATGGCTGGGTGGTTTGGTTTGCTTTTGGCCCTGACAGCTCTGTCTTCAGAGAACTGAATAAACACAAACTATACTTCTGCCTACTTAAAATGAGGACTTCTAGCACATCAAGTGGATGCCTCCCTCACGACTTCTCAGCAAACATTTTGTCATAAATAAAGCGTGGGTTTAGCTTAAGGTCATCAGTGTCACCGTCTCCTGTACCTACACCAAACAAAAACACGACAGCCGCAAAGGCTAGGTTGGTGTGACATGACGTGCTTGTTCCCTGTGGCCTTTACCTTCAGACAAGTGCAGCATGTTCCATCTAGTAAGGCGTCTTTGAATCCCTCTCTATATTTGCAAAGCACTCGCAGTGACAAGATCGCTTCAAAGCCATGTCAAATCGGCAGTAAGTGGACAATCTTACAGCTGTCAGGGAAGACTACAGAAACAAACCTATTGTGTTTCAGGCCTTAGAGACCCTGGACAGTAAATATTAGAAGTTCTCTAGTCTTCTCTCTTACAGAAACGAACCTTAAAATGGGAAATTCAGAAGATAAAATTAAGACCATCGATAGAAACTTCCTTGACAAGAAGCAGACGGATACCTACCTAGAGTGAGACAGGCAGAGACAATCGTCACTTCAAAATGGTGAACACACATGAGGACACACACAAACATCAAAATTTTATGCCTTGAGATTACTGAATTCTACCATTAAACCTTAAATGTATTGTTATATATTACTAATAAGTTAAATAAGAGCTACTGAAAATTCAAGCAATGAGATCTTTAATGTATCAAAACATACAAAGTAGTTCTTTTTTCACTTTGTTTTTGTTTTTGAGACAGGGTTTCTCTGAGTAGCCCTGGAACTCTCTGTAGACCAGGCTGGCCTCAAACTCAAGAGGTCTGTCTGCCTTTGCCTCCGAATGCTGGGATTAAACGTGTGTTCCATGACTGCCCAGCCATATAAAGTAGTTCTAAAGAGTACAAAAATTGACAATAAAACACCTCTATACATGTAAAGTAAAAACTGACTGAACACTGCCCAGACAAGCACCATGCCAGGCGCTCAAGTTGAGGGGAACAGTACAAAACAGAAGCTCTGCTTGTTGGAGCCTGGACTCTAAGCTGGTAGAGAGCGAAGAGAAGCCAAGTCTAAAAGGTAACGATAAAAGACAACTTAAGAATGAGTGTCACAGGTAAGCAGTCCAGGAGTTCCGTAACGGAAACAGTCAGGGCAAATGACACGATGCAGAGCCAAGCCACGGGGAGCAGGAATGGAACGGCTCTGGGAGTGCCCGTGAATTCCGGGCAAATTCACAGCTTCAATCTGGTCCAGAAGCAGACTGCCACACTCGGGGCTGGCTTGAGAGAACATCTGACACAAGACTAAGAATCTGAGAGGACATGAGAGAGGGAGGGCGACCTGTCGGGAGGTGGAAGATCTGGGGAGGGGAGAAAATGAGAAATAAATACGGCAAAATATGCTGCATGCATGCATGTCATTTTCAAAGAATAAAAGTATTACTTAAAAGACAATCTGGAGGCCCTCACTGCAAGTGCAGCGCCAGCGAGAGGACCCGTCTCTGGCATCACTACCACTGGTGCATTCACCTGGAGGTTGCTTTGTACTGGGAGAACAGCAGAAGCAAGGAGAGATTATGGACATAGTACTATAAAAACAGAGTGGCAACAGCAACTTCCCAGACTTAAAATTTTTTCTAGTTAACTACATATAGGATCACAGAGGCAAATTAGGAACTATAAACGATACTACAGGTAACTTAAGATTAAAATTTAGGGGTGAATGGGAGAAAGGGACTCTGTGAGGGGGAGAATGGTAGGGGGAACAGCATTTGGGATATGAATGAATGAATGAATTAAAAATAAAGTAGTTAAAAAATTAAATTTATTGTTAAAAATTAGGGCTTGGGAGATAGCTGGTTTAAGGAGTAAAATACTTGCTGTACAAACATGAGAAGCAGAGTTTAGATTCCCAGTACCCAGTCACAATTTGGGTTGTCATGAGAGACTGCCTATAATCCCGCACACAGAAGGCAGAGACAGAATCCTGGATCAAGCTGGCTAGCTGGACTAGCAGAACAGGTGAGCTCTGAATCTGTGACTCTCAAGTAACACAACTCTCAACAAAGAAAGACAGAGAACAATTGAAAAAGACACCCGAGTTCAATCTGGGGCCTCCACGTGTACCACACACCTCGCCACGTGCCCACATACACATCAGCCTACACATCATGCAAACACACCAAACACGTACATGTCAATTTTAGTCTGTATGCTTGTAATAATATACTTTAAATTTAAAATACCATTAGTGGAAGAAATTTTTTTTAAGGTGAACTAATTATATTTATTGTTCATAGGTGACAATCTGGTGATAAAGACTAGACCTAACCTCAACCACCAAGACAGAATTCCCAGCTACGCAGAAGGTACTGGAGAAAGTGAAAATTTTTAACATTACCAACAATATGCAAATTTTTTTCTGAATAATTTAGAAACCTAGCTAAATGGACAGTGTTCTAATAGTCCCTTTATGTGCAGGGGCTATCCTTTAAGGCCCCCAAATGATACCTGGAACTGTAGGCAGTATCAAATTCTGTATCCTATCCATATTTACAATAAAGTTTAATTCCTAAATTATGACCAGTAAGAGATTAAAATAAATAATGGTATAGAAAACTTAAAGCTACAGTAGAACTATAAATATAACTGTTTTGGAGTTATGTGGCTGTTAATAAATACACTAATGGCTATTTTGGCAAAAACACTGCAACCATAGCAGCCAACCTGATGGCCAAGCCTATGGTGTCAACAGAGAGGCAGCACACACAGAGACTATGATGTCAGCAGGGAGGCAGCACACACAGAGACTATGACGTCAGCAGGGAGGCAGCACACACAGAGACTATGACGTCAGCAGGGAGGCAGCACACACAGAGACTATGACATCAGCAGGGAGGCAGCACATACAGAGACTATGACATCAGCAGGGAGGCAGCACACACAGAGACTATGGTGTGAGCAGGGAGGCAGCACACACAGACTATGGTGTGAGCAGGGAGGCAGCACACACAGAGACTATGACATCAGCAGGGAGGCAGCACACACAGAGACTATGACATCAGCAGGGAGGCAGCACACACAGAGACTATGATGTCAGCAGGGAGGCAGCACACACAGAGACTATGACGTCAGCAGGGAGGCAGCACACAGCACAGTCAAGTGGGAAAGGAAGGATTCCTGGGCAGGAAAAAAGGACAACACAAAATATAAAATTTGAGAATTGTTCATTTCTACAATTTTCCATTTTTATACTTAACAAAGACGTATTATCAGAATTTATGAGGCATTCCTACACATGAGCAAGCGGGAAAAGCTAAATAAGCAAAGAACATGAACAGGCAAATATGTCATTTCTGTTAACCCAAAACCTGAAAATGCAGTCTTATCTCATGTGACTGACTGAAGGCAGGGATTGGGAGTTGAGGCAGCAGGTGAGGCACTTGCAAAAGGTGCTTGTGCTTTTGATTGGCTCTGATTTCTGACAGGTTAAGAGTCAGCTGACACTGCAGGGACGTCAACAAGGTAGAGCAGAAATAGCTTGTATAGGCAAACACTCAAGGCCTGCATATAGACAAGAACTCAAAGATTGCCCACACTGATTCCTGAATGATAGCGATTTGATTCAATAAAGCCCATAATGGGCATCCCCAAACTGCACTACAAAGTATCAATCTATCAGAACAAGGCCCTAATGAAAGCAGCATGCTCTGCAGAGCCAGTCTTAGAATTAATAAATAAATGTACTGCAGAAAAAAAAAAACCTTAAATTAAAATCAAGAGACATTTAAAGTTTGGGCATTCTTTATTACGGGAGAGGCTCTTCCACTTTGAGACTATTATATATCAGAAAAGCTCCATCTGTTGTATAATTATCTCTGATAAACGGCTTGATGCTTTGAGCTTCATTAGAGAAAAGGGAAGAGAAAGGCACACACAGAGAGAACTGTAAATAAATCGCCCCTCCATATTTCACTTAAAACCAGCCCAGCAGGAAACCATAAAATATTTTTAATAGGTAATATTTTCCAAACACTTTACTGGAAGCTGCTGGCCTGTTCTGTCCAATGTCTGCCCTACAGCAGAAGCCAGTCTGAAAAGGGGCAAACTGGCTCCCCTTACGGATTACTAGAAATTTAATTGGAAAATCAAATAAAAAGCTTATCTACTTGGTGGCAGTGATATTCACTTGGCTTTGCAGGGAGCAGCTCCGACTTTGCCAGAGCTAACAACAGGCCATAAAGGACATTTAGAAGGCATTACAACCTAGAAATGGTGATTTACTTCTACAATTCTAACACTCAGGAGGTAGGGGCAGAAGATTTCAAATAGGAGACAAGCTCATGGTGAGATTTACCTTCAACTCCCCACCCCAACCTCCATTTTTAAATCTCTGGTGAGCTAAGACACCACCGGAAATCAGTTTCCATGAAAGCAAAGGACATCTCAGCCAAAATTTAGGAACAACTCAACAATGTTCTCACAGCATCATGTAGGGAATTAATGTCATATATTAAAGGAAAATTCAAGAGTTTGATACCAGCTTGTCTCATTTAGGGTTACTATGGAAATTAACAAAACACCTTGATCCAAAGCCAACTGGATAGAAAGAGGTTTGTTTGGTTTACACTTCCATATTGTAGTCCATTACTAAAGGAACCCTGGCTAGGGACTCGAGCAGGGCAGGACCCTCCAAGGCAGCAGCTGATGCAGGGGTCATGGAGGAGTACTGCTCATCACGTCTCGCTCAGCCTGCTCTTACAGAACCCAGGGCCACCAGCCAGGGGTGCCTGCAGCTGGAGCACAGGGAGCAGCATCTCAGTCAGGGTTCCTGCCTTTCAGATGACTAAAGCATACGTCAACTTGACACAAAACTAAGCAGGACACAACAGAATGAGAGCCTATCACACAACAAAGCAAAGCCCAAACCCAGATGGGGGAAGATCTGATCCTAACAAACAATTTCAAACGATAATTTAAGGAGCTGGAAAAGCAGTAAAAAAAAAAAAAAACAAAACCAAAATAAAACAAAAACAAAACCCTATCACAGGAAATTATTAAGGAAAGGAAGAACCAAAGCAGAAACAAACAAAAATTAAGACCCGGGGGTTGGGGGTTGGAGAAGCACAAGCAAGTTAAAAAAAAATCAACAATAGTAAAAATAAGGGAGAAAATTAGAGTCAAATAAATAAAACCAGAGACAATAAAATGATTGCACAGAAATACAAAGGATCACCAGGAACTATTACAAATAGTTCAAATAGTTACAAATAACTACTTACAATCTGGAAATCCAAAGGAGATGATAAAATCTTACATTATACCATGAAAAACAGAACATCTAAAATGACCTACAGTGAGCCAGCAAAACTTAGTAACAGAAAAGAACTGGACAGCATCACCTTGCAGTCTACTAAACCTCTAAAGAAGATACACCAAACATTCGGAACCCACTCCAGACATTTAAAGGGGAGAATTCTCTCAAACTCATGTATAATACCATATTACCTCAACACCAAAACAGACAAGGACACATTTGCAAAAAGAAAATCACTCTCTCTGGTTTAAAAAACCCACAAATCTTCTTAATACAAGTAACCTCAACCAACCAGCACATCAAAATGGTTATAAACGGAGCAAGACCCAGCTCCTGGATATAGGATGGTTCACGATTGGCAAGTCAGTGAATCTGTGTATCACACCAGCAGAAAGAGGGACAGCAGACAAAGAAAAGGTAAAATTCAACATTCTATCCAGGCACTGTGGCACCCCCTGGAACCCCAGCTCTCAAGGGCTGACACAGAAGAACTGTTAGGAGCTCAAGACCAACTGGGTTATAGAATTGGACTCTCAAAATACAAAGAAGCTGGAGAGATGGCTCAGTGGTTAAGAGCACTGACTGCTCTTCCAGAGGTCCTGAGTTCAATTCCCAGCAACCACATGGTGACTCACAACCATCCAATGCCCTCTTCTGGTGTGTCTGAAGGCAGTTATAATATACTCATAAAATAAATCATGAATCAATCAAAATACAAAGAAAAGAAAGAGTTTCCACAATAAAAGCTGTGATGGACAGGGCATAGAGAAACGATTATATGATAGCACAAGTAAGGTCATATGTGCCAAGCACACAGCAGACAGCACAATCAGTGAGGAAGTCAAATACATTTCCCTAGGATCTGGAAGAAGACAAGAGGCTCTCTATTGCAGCCTCTATACAGCACTCTGCATAAGCCCTAGCTGAAGCAATTATGCAAGAGAAGAAAAGGCCATGCAAACTAGAAAGGAGGAAGTAAAATTATCCACTTCCTTGACATATTGTTAACATTCTTCTTCTCTTCTAAAATGATTTTCACACCCTTCCTAGTCCCATGAAACAAGTTATAATATTAAAATCTCCTTTTCTGGAATGTTATAACCTATCCCTGGTCACAATACTGTCAGATTCCTTCAATAGAACAGTGACAATATCACTGTCTCTTCATTAGAACCACAGCTATTGTTCTAAGTCCCCTAGGACCTTGGCTGGACATTCAAGCTTGGTGTCATTAACTTTTCCAACTTCATTCTTCATGAATAGCCCTGAAGGAGTCAGTAGCCAAAGAGAAGCTCCAGGAAGCTCTCCTCCACAGCTCATGCTACATGTGCGAAGTGTCTCTTCACCACATTGTCTTCAACACCATTTCGGAGTAAGCTAGTGCCTTTCAATAGCCTTGACTACAATGGCTGGCCTACTAACACAAGTATATATATACAGACAGAATCTGTCAGACTTCTAACCCAAGCATCCCAACAGGATTGGGCTGGATCACTTCTGGTGTAGAGTTGTCCTGTGCAATGTAAGATGTTAGCAGTATTCTCATTCTCTCAGCATTGTATTGCTTTGAGACGAAGAAGAGGAATAACCACTCCTGCTTGCCTCTTCTGATTTAAAGTAACAAATATATTAAATGTACCCACTAATCAATAAACTCTTTTTTTGTTTGTTTGGGGTTTTTTTGTTTGTTTTGTTGTTTTGTTTTTGGTTTTTTTTGTTTTTTTTGTTTTTTGAGACAGGGTTTCTCTGTATAGCCCTGGCTGTCCTGGAACTCACTCTGTAGACCAGGCTGGCCTCAAACTCAGAAATCCGCCTGCCTCTGCCTCCCAAGTGCTGGGATTAAAGGTGTGCGCCACCACTGCCCAGCTTAACAATAAACTCTTTAAAGGTCTTCTTTGGTTTATATTTTCAAAATAACTGAATACAATAACACATGAAAGCATTTAAATGAATATTTTTTTCCCTGCTAACCTTTCCAAAATTAGTAGACTAGATAGCCTAAACTATTACATTTCTAAATACCATTAAATTTGAAACACTAAATTTCAACCATAAGGAAAGCATAAGAGGCAAAAACTACTGTCATACTATATCTTCCTCATTTTGAACAAATACTATGAGTTACATTGTGTCCCAAAAGAAATCATTGTAGCATTATAAAGGTTACATATCACATACAAAAGTGACCAGTGGTATGGCTCAAGGTATCAAGCACTTATACACAGGCCTGACTAACTGGGTTCAATCCCCAAACCCCTTAGCCTAACAGGAGAAAAACGTACAAGCCTACTTGCTTACATCTTTTACATCTTCACATTCCCATATTCAAAACATACACATGCACTTATGCACACTAAACAAAAATAAAAGAAAGTATCTCCTACTTTCTTCACATATCCTGTTTTTATTACCTAAGTTAAAACTTTATCAAGGCCAGTTGGCAGAGGCAAGAATTCAATCTAAGTTCTAGATCAGGTTTAAGTTCCCAAGATTGGTGATTCTAAATGCTTGCTGTGCATTAGAATTCTCTATAAACTTTAAAAGCTGAGTCTTTGGGTTTCCTTCTCTTTGAAAAGTTAAATTAGGCTCAAGGATGACAATAAAAACTAAAACTGTTTGTTAAATCCTCGGTGGAGGGCTGGTGAAATATCTCAGTGGGTAAAGGCACTTGTCACCAAGCCCTGATGATCTGAGTTCCATCCCTGGAACCCACATGGTGGAAGCAGAGAACTGACTCCTGCACATTGTCCTCTGCCCGCTACGTGAACCTACACAGGTGTACCTACACACACAAATAAGTCTTTCAAAACTATAATAAACATTTCTTTAAATATCCCCAGTGGATTCTAATGTGAAGCCAGAGTTGATAGTTGCTGGTCCAGACTGGCCCAAAACGTCATGCCCTCCCTCACCCAGGAATAGAAGGCTAGTCCTAAGAAGACCTCACCTTCTCTGGGGTGGCTGCACTTACTCTCTGATTTGCTTAGCACAGCATTGCACACCCACACACTTGCCACACACAGAATCTAGAGGTTAAGCCTTCATAACCAAGAATTCACGATGGCGTTCCTGGCTGTTTTATGACCGTCATGGATAGATAGGGACTTACATTCCTCTTTACTCGGTGAAGTTACATTCAGTTCTGTCGGGATCGACTGCTGGCTGGGACTAAGAGTTGGCGCGGTTACGGAGGTATTGTTGTTGTCACTGGTGGTCTCTTCGGAAAACAAATCTGATTGGCTGTTACTTGTACTTGGGGTGGAATCATCATCTGGTTGTTTCTTTTGAAAATCTACAGAAAAAAAGGGGTAAGAAAACTGGTTAATTAAGGACCTTATGTCAAAGCAGTCACTAGAAAACATTAGTGTCAAAGTCACATAAAACAGCAAGGAAGGCTACTGTGGGCAACTAAAAAAAAAGCTCAGAAGTGAATAGCTGATTAAAAAACAAAAATACAACCACATGCATGATTTGAAGACAATGATTTAAACTTTCAATTTATATAATAACCCCCTTTGTGGTTCAGATGAGGATAGGCAGTGGTTTTAATACTGAACTTTGAAAACCCAGAGTTGTTCTTCAAGAGTAATCAGTGGAAAGGGGAGGGGAGAGATTGACACCAATAGGTGAGAAGTCAGAAAGAAAATGGCAGCACAGAAAATAGCACCCTAAACAGAAAACACACTTAAAACAGCAGGAATCCATGAGTGCGTGTGCATTATCAGTAATGAGGAGAGATGTAGAAGAGATGACCACAACAGCGAAGGAAACAGGCTGTGTTTAGTTTACAACAGACATAAAAACACAAGGAAGTTGGTTTTCTAATTAGTGATCTCTTATTTCTTAAGTTCCTCAGGAAAACACTAAAGCACAAATAACACTATTTAGTTTGTAAGGAAAACTCCAAGTTTTCCTCTTAGAGCAGAGCAATTCATGCTGACAACACAGCACTGCCCCGGGCTGGATGGGAAATGCTGGGCCAGTCAGGGAGGGGCCTCCAGGCCAAGTCCCACCCAGCCCCACCCATCCCTGTGCTGTTTCTTTCCTATGTATTTCTCCTAGAGACTTTCTTATTCAATGATTTCACATTTAAAGTGATTTGTCTCAATATTATTATGTCAATTACCAAGAAAATGTTATATAAATAAAATAATACCCTTTGTATTTTTAAGATAAAATACAATTTTTATACCATCTTATTAGTACATCTATGTCAAAGATTACTGTGTCACAACCATGTACCACATAACAAGAAATGCTATGAGGCCCAAAAAGACACAGAATAGAATCTAGTACACACTGAAATGGAACCTAGTATAGTCCTCAATTCCTTGAGAGAGACAGATACCAACTTACTCAGGCACACTTGTGTCCCACCAGGTCAGCGTACTTTCCCTGCTGCCTGGCCTGCCTTGCCTCAGAGCACTGCCCGCACATTCATTTCACGCGGCGCCTACTTCCTGACCAACACCCAGAGACCAGGCTGAAGCAGTGAGAGCCAAGAATCCCAGAGGTGAGGGCTTCCTAGAGCTGCTTCTGAAGGCAGCGGTAACCGCGGGTCCACAGACAGAAGGATGCTGCTTCAATCAGGGACTAAAGTTTGCAATACTTGTTTTCTAAAATTCTAAAATAAGCAGGCAAGCTAGACTCCATTACCACACATAAGGAAATCAGGACTAAACGCTCCATGCTTTTTACTGGTGCTGTTAATGGTATATTCAAAAATAAGAATCTATCAGCTAATCGACTTCACTGCTGCACTCATTTTCCATAATTCTCACCATCTAAGCTGGATGAGTTTCTGAAAGGAGACTGATCGATTGGGAAGAAAGGGGGTTTGTTTTTAAAGACATGATATACGAGGTCAAATTCCTACTGTGCAGCAGTTTGTGAGTCCCAACACCCACCACACCCATGTACAAAGATCCTGGTACTTTTTTGTCAGTTAGCAACAAGACGGAAAGACTTTGCTGAGTAATCCCTGAGAAAATCCAAAGTTTAAAATAAAGTAAAATGCTAAACTTGTACATAATGCACGTTCTCTATAAGCCAAGATAGGAGGATGGGGGAGGGAACCTGAACAAGCCTGAGACACAGGTACCAGGAGGGAAATCTCAGCAGAACTGTACCCCTTCCACCATTTTTTTAAAATATTATTTATTTTTATTTATATGAGTATACTGTAGTTGTCTTTAGACACACCAGAAGAGGGCATCAGATCCTATTACAGATGGTTGTGAGCCACCATGTGGGTGCTGGGATTTGAACTCAGGACCTCTGGAAGACCAGTCAGTGCTCTTAACCACTGAGCCATCTCTCCAGTCCCCTCCCCCATTTTAACCCTAGGCCAAAACATCATTAGAATTCTTTTTAAAATAATTTTACATAATTCTCTTAAAAGTTTTTTATTAGATGATTAACTAATAAACTGAGCTAAATAAAATAGCTACAAGACGATGCCTCATAAAAAGATAGTTATAAGTCTATAACCATACAAGTATAACAAAAAACAAAGGTGAGAGTCATGGTTACCCCATCTGTCTTTTACAGCTTACAAGTCCCAAGACAAAAATGGGCCTCAAGAAATGTCAACTGCCTAAGTGGCTAAATGATTGAGATTCATTCTCCCCCACTCCCTCCCTCCCTATCACTACCCTCTACCTCTCTCTAAAAAGCCGAGGCTGAAGAAGCAACTGAACAATTCCAAAGGACTAAGTTCAATTCTTACACCTACACGGCAGCTCACAAACGTCCGTAACTCCAGTTCCAGGGGATCAACAAGCTCTTCTGACCTCAGCAGGTACCCTAGGCACACACATGGTACGCAGATAAACATGCGGGCCAAAGGCCCATACACAATAAATAAATCTAAACAAAACGCTACCGTTAAATCACACATAAAATACCTACCAATTACTACTCTGAACCGCTAACAATTCAGTGTCTTTATAAGGACTCCTAGTTCCTTATGGGTTAGCATTTATATACATGAATAAGCAAAATCCATGAATTTCTACTTCCATTATCACTAAAGATGAGAAGAAACTCAGTGCATTGCTCCAGTTTACTCAGTGGTGGCCTGGCTTGCCATAACCAGGCTTCTCCATCCCCACCACAGACACTGAAGCTGGGTGTAAATAGTCAGGAAGGAGATGGATGAAAGGCAGCCGGCAGAGTGGCTCTTCACCTCACTCACCCCCTACCCAAGTGGGGCACAGTGGCGCTGGGCAGCTGAAAGTTTGTGCTGAAGCTGGGCCCTGGGCTACAAGCTATCCTCAGTCACGGCTGGGCTCACCCTCAGCAGCAGCGCCACTAAAGGGCCCAGAAATGTCGAGCTTACAGGAGGGGTTCTCCGCATTTCCACATCTCCTCTCCAGTCTTCAAACCCTAACTGCCCTTCAGCATAGATTTCCATTGCCACTGGAAGCTTTTCTTGGGTGTTTCATACCAAAAAGTACTTCATGTTTCAAGCAGTCAGCTACAGAAAAACAAACAAACAAAAAAAAAAAACCCAGAATGTTGCCAAAAATTTATCTCAACCTACTTACAAATAAAAATTCATTTCCTGTACCTCAAAAGTTTCGTTCATTCAAAGCAGTTTTAATAGAAGAGTTCTCAGTTTTCTCCCCTGCCTTCCCAGCTTATGTGTATCAGAGACCAGAGCCCTACTAACCTAGACATCTTACTTTAAAAAGCTATAAAACCATGAGCAGTAGCAGGCCAAATCATAAACTAAACTTCAGCCTTCTGATTAAAATCTTAATAAAATTCTAGGTGTTGGATATTAACCTGAGCTAATGGTCTAAGCAAGAACTGGCTTAAGCAAGAGTTTAAGAGCCAGCATTTAGTCACAAGACCTTGCGATACAGTCACCATGTACCCTACTTAAAGGGAGAACAGATCTCAATGAGGCTGTGTTTATTTAAACCACTTTTATGAATATTCTCTTCTGGCTTTGTTAATAGCTGAAATGGGAAATTCAGGACCAGATTCTTACCATGGTGATCAAGATAATCACCCACACCCGGGGAGAGAGAGAGAGAGAGAGAGAGAGAGAGAGAGAGAGAGAGAGAGGGAGGGAGGGAGGGAGGGAGGGAGGGAGGTGGATAGATGACTCTGACTCCTGTGGTACTGTGTGAATATGTATTACTGACATGGACACAACCATGTCAAAAAACCATTACCTCAGACCCAAGGAAATGGCAAAACCTTCCCCTGGACAGGCTCAGAGGCTTCCTCTGGTCCAAAAAGGTTGGCTAACATGTGTGAAAACTAGGAACTGCAGAAGTGTTGAGTACCCAGGGTGTGAAGTAGGTGCCCTCTACAGGAGGAGGCACAGCCCACTAAAGCCCAGCTTTTTGTATGTCTGTCTGTTGTGTCTTCAACTGTCATTCTTCGTTCCCACATTGCCCCAAGTTAAGTTTCCATGTCCAAGCCACATAGGACAGAGAAGGTTCCATCTGTGCAACCCCGTTTTCTGCTCTTCTGCTGTCTCGTAGAACTGCAACAGCATGCACCTCGAGGCTCAACACAAGCCTCTCTCCACACTCTCCCTCCCTTACCCCGTCAGCCTCAGCACTCACAGCAGCCGACACACACCCCTCGAGGACCCCTCTGTGCTAACGCCAACGCCTCACCTGCAGATCCCATCTGCTGCAACTTATCAGAAACCTTGTGTCCTTTCTTGGGTCATTGTAATCCACTCTCCACATAGCAATCAGAATGGTTGTGAGAAACAAAAAGATAAAACTCCCATTAAAACACAAATTTTGATGTCAGTTCTATGCCTAAACCCTTAAGGCTCCTCTGTTGCATCTACAAATCTTTTCGGGGAAAGGGTGAGATGGCTCAGCAGGGAAGTGTTGCCATCGAACTTTGGTGATCAGAGTCTGAGCTCCAGAATTCACAGCAGAAGGAGAGAACCTGACTCCTAAAAGCTGTCCTCCAACCTACATACGTGCACCATGGCACACAGTTTAGTGGCACAGGCACGTCCCATCACCACACCTCACATCACACACATAAACAGTGTAAATTTTAAGGGAAACGGCTTCTGCTGCCTTTTCACCTTAAGCTCTGACCCTCCTCACTTGTCTCTGTTTTAAGCCATTCTCTGCCTTTGTTGCTTTTCCAAACACTGCTTTCTCCACTCAGAAAACTCTGACATTCCATGATGGAGACCGAGCCTGGGATCCACACTGGCACTTTCACCTTTCAAGACTGCACATAAGCACCACATCCCTGGGGAAGTCCTCATGTCACCCGTGGAGGGCGAAAGCATAGCTCAGGGTACAGGCCTTGTCTGGCCTTCACAAGCCCTGGGTCAGAAACTCAGTTTGGCCAAATGTAAAGGCTTGCCCTCATGCGGAGGGCGCTTAGACACTTGCCAGTAAATGAGCATCTCAGGTGGGCACTGCAGGCGCAGCCCCGACACACGCCTGCCGTGTAGCAAACTACCTACAGTGCTTGAGTTTCACTTACTGGAGCCTGGTGAATATACAAAGTCTAAGAGTCATTTCCTTAGACACTGGTGGAATCTGAATTGCTATAAAATTTATTTAAAAAGAAGCAAGAATGCTTCTACCCATAGTACAAACATTAAGCATCCCTGTCAATAAGCAAATGCCTGGTTTTTACAAACCTATTCCTCCACTTAAAAAACAGACAGACAGACAACAACAAAACCTCAAAAAAAAAGCCTTCCCAAATATTCAGTATGGGTCAAAAAGTCTCTCAAGTTGCCTCCTAATGTGCATAGATTCAGATACCAAGCTGCCAACTTGTTCTGAGAACAGAGACAGCATTAGACTGGCTCTGCTCTCAAACATGGTTTTCAGAAAACAGCCAACCCTGTATGAAGCTGACAGGGTTAGTTGTGATCGGCAATTAAACTTATATTATCATCTGGTTTATCACTGAGAGTATACAGGCGAGAAATTCCTCACACCAGGCAGAAGACTGTGCAGAGTGTGAACCAACACAGGTGTCCGCAGGAAAGCTTGTTCCTTAGACAGCATTTATTGTGCAGACTACACAGTTTCTCATTTACAGGGCATAAATTAACATCTAACAGTACAGCGAATATCAGTCCATTAGTATTACTGTAACAGAGACACACTTACCTCGGATTAAAGCACAATATGCACCAATTTTAAAAAATGGAAAATACAAATTTTGACTGTTAGGACATTAATTTAGTCTCAAAAATGTGCATTTGATAATATATGAATATATACATACAATTCAACAAGAGACACACGTGTACAGTGGAAAAATTAGTAAAGTATCACAGACAAGTTAAAATCTTGTGCTGTTTTAGGACTTCTGTTTGGTACTAAGGGTATGGCTCAGTGTAGAAACTTGCCTCCATGTGCAAAGCCCTGGATTCCATCCTCAGGATCAATGCTCACTCCAAAGAAATGATTCTTCTATTTTCTTATAATTGATCCTGGTGCCAATAAAACTGAACTCCCTTAAACTTTTAGCCCTTGGGGTCTGTCATTAACCATCTAAATGGCCAAGTGTAGTCTGAACCTAACAGCCATAGAGTTGGGAACCTGAAAGATTTGTCAGCTCAAGTCCAAGCCTTCAAATGCACCACAAAGGTATCACACAAAGAGCTAGGACAGCATCTGGAGGTAAGTTAGGAAGGAATGGTCAGTGCTCTTTCTACGGCACTGTTTACAGCTGTAGCCAGTCCCGACGGCGCCAACCCTTGTTCTGAACGCGGCTGGCTCAGAACCCAACGTGCAGTCTTCAACTCAACAGCAATTGTTTTGCTTCGGCCTCCCAAATGCTGAATTCACGGCCACGTGCCACCACATTTAGCTTAGTCCTTCATTTGGCCATGTAGAAGTGATAGGAGAAATGACAAATTCCCACATGGGCTTCCCCCTCTAGGCAGAGGGAGGATGGTGGTAGCAGGCAGAGACCCAGAGCCGGCTCACCAGCACCTACTCTCTATTCAAGCTTCCATTCTGACAGGTCTCAGCGTCCTCACCCACACCTGTGCCACAAGCACATCTTCACTCACCGCCGTCCCATGGAGGACCGGCCCGTCACTGACTATGCATGCACGTCACATCAAGTGGGATGGGTTACTTCTGAGATGCACTTTCACTTAAACTCGTGAAAAGTTTGGCACAAGTTACTATTCAAACATAACCAAGCATGGTAAACCTTTTCCCAGAAATAAATAGGCCGACTTCTAACTTAAACCATAAGGAATTGTTTTAAAGGATAAAATGATATGTTTGCTAACGACTCTGTTTTTAGAAATGAGTGACAGGTTTTTTAAATTAATTTTTGCTGTGTATATACAGATGTACTGGGCGGTGGGTTGTTTAGAGAAGGCCATGATGATTTTCACAATATCAAAGCTGACTGTGTTTCACCAGTAACACCAAGATGGCAGAGTGTACTGCCCATGATATTCATGACCTAATAGAGCTCCATGGTACTTACAGAGAGGCCACAGCACAAGAAAAAGAACAACCTTCTCAGCTGAATAGTCTGTACTTACAGTGGTGAAGAAAACTGGTACACAGCTAATCCACACCTTCTACCTTGAAATGGTCTTCAGGAGCAGCATGCTAGAGTTTGAAACCTGGTTCTTCCTCTCGCTAGCTATATGGCCTCAGGCAAGCCACTGAGCTCCTGTTTCAGTATTCTTTTTCTAGGAGAACAACCATCTTATCTATGAGGCTGGAAGTTAGGACAGCCTTCTGGTTGAAGTAAGAGTGTTTACGACAATCAGTCAGGGTTTGCAGCCTATGAACCTCCTGCATTAGCTCACCCTCCCCGTGTGCTTGTACCTAATAAACCATGAGAAGTTCCAGAGCTGGCAGGAGCAGGTACCCTCCATTAAAGGTGACACCCAGCTTCCTGTGTCTCTTTTTCCCTCAGCACAGCAAGTCAGTGTTCAGGACCCAAACTGCAGTAATGAACACACTTTAATGACTAATAATAAATACAAAAAAAAAGGTCCTCTAGGTTTTGAGTATCTAAGAATGGCAAGGTTCTTATTGCAGTCACTCTAAGTTAAACTAACAAATGATCCTAAAAAATAGAGGTTTTATGGTTTGACATTTATGTTCATTTCACAGATCTACTGAGGATAAACAGAGAGCTCTACAACCTATAGTCCAGGCCAGGTAAAAGATTGATCCTGATCAGAATACTCTGGTGTCAAGAGAAAGGAAGAAAGATGGGACCACATCTTGGCTCTTAATATTTTGGTCTTAAATAACATGAGCTCCTCATTCACATGTTATTGGTTAAAAAAAGTCAGTGCTAGTGAAAGCGTGATTATTGGAGGAGAATCTACAACCACTAATTTACTAAGGCAGCATCATTCTAACTACAACAACAAATATTTGTCCTTGGACCCACAGGTAAGTATAGTAGTTTTCACCCCTCATCAAGGAGACTTCTCTTGGCAAACAGACAAAGTCGACTACAGAGAATTAGAGCTCATCAGTGTGCAGAGTTGTGGAGCGCAGTCCCCATGGTCATCTACAACACTCCCACACCTAAGGATGGGGGAAGAGAGACGGCAGGAGGCCGGTAAGAGTCAAAGGATCAGGGAATCAGCTGTGAGACTGGGTCTCCTAGGAATAAAAGAAACTAGACCCATAAAGTCTCACCAACATGACTGCCCAAATGGGAACAGAATGAGGACAACCATGAACTCGCCAAACTGGACAGTCCTCACCAAGGAGGAGCACACCAACTGCCCTAGGCCAAATGGTCAGCCCTGAAAATACACGTAGAAGTAGCATTATACTGACTAAACAGGTTATATTTGAGAATATAGATGTATATGCAAATACATATATGCGTGCAGTAACAGCTAATGAAAAAAGAAGCTATGAATATAAAGAGTGGGGTGGGTTTAAGGGAATGTCTGGGGGAGGAAGGGAGACGAGAGATGCTGTAGTCAACGGCAATCTCAAACCGAACCAACAGCGGCAGAAAGTCCCGGTGCAGAGCGGTGATGAAGGCGGGAAGCAGCAGGGTGCTGAGGAGAGCAGCAAATGCCCGAATCTGAGGAACCACTGTACACAGACTGTTCATGAATACAGGCACATTTTCATCTCAAAGAAAAGAATATAGCTGTTTCATTTTCAAGAGTATCATGGACAAAAGGAGTCTGAAGATAAATCAGATAGGGTTTGGAGTAAGTCAGGTCTCAAATCTGGCCGTTGCAAGTGATTCTGATCATGACTTTGATGCGTGAAGAGGAGATAATCTATCAGGGTCATTACATTCTATTAGGACCTTATAGCACCTGAGTGAGTGAGTAAGTGTAGTAGCCACACTAAACCAACACTTGCTTACTGACAAGAAGTCTCCTTTGCAACAACTATGGTGTCCAGGCAACAAAGAGCTTATAAATTCTACAACTAATTGTCTGACTGGAATTGTAAACTTGGTATTTTAGCTTTAGTCATACTATGTTGGCCTTAACTTTGGTTGTCTGTCTGCAACTCAAGCTACAAAAATGAATGCATTCAACATGTAAAGTTTACTATAAAGAGAAAACAAGGTATCAGATGTCTTTAGATACTAAATACCTTATACCTAATTCAATCTAGTTTATATAAATTTCACTTAAAAGAAGTAAAATCTGGTTAAACTAATGTATTGGTGCTAAACTCTATTTGCAAGTGTGAATAAGGCACACTTACTGGGTGGGAGAAGGAAAGGTAGACACCCACTGAAATCACCTTTAAAGCATTGGTGGTATGCAACACAGGCGTCAATAGTACACAGTAAGTGACTGTCCTGTGAGGTTCAACTCTCAGGACCTCTCACTGCTACTCAATGTCGTCCAATAGCTTAAATCTTGCATCAGAGATATGGGGCTATGGTAATGCTGGCTAACGGGGAAAGTAAGGGGCATTCCAGTCCTCACCATCGGTCCACAGCATTCCCAGATGAGGTCCTTGGAACAAACAGCCATGTGAAACACACCATTTGTTGGCTGTTTCTAAAAACAACTATTTGCTGCTTATCTTTCCACATTAAGAACTCATAGGATGATCACACCATTAAACTGTTTGATTTTGCTCTGAATCTTGGGAAGCTCAATGGTCAGCCAACTAACCCTGCACTAACCCTGATTAGACAGACATCTAGGCTATGCATTTCTGAGCAAGAATCTTAATCTTGTAAAGCCTCGTGAATTTTCCCTTTGTGCAGACTTTTTCATTTAAAAAGAGAAAGTCAAGCTGGTTGTGGTGGTGTACACCTTTAATTCCAGCACTCAGGAGTCCAAGGCAGATGGATCTCTGTGAGTTCAAGGTCAGCCTGGTCTACAAACCGAGTCCAGGACAGCCAGGGCTACAGAGAAAACCCTGTCTTGAAAACAACAAAAAAGAAAAAGTAAAAAGAGAAGTCACTCATGCAGCTATAAAATCACATGCATACCAAGCTTAATATTGTTTACTTTTGTTTTAGAAACAGGTTATGAAAATCAAAAATATCAAAATCTCACTTTTTAATGTGGGTGATCTCACAAAGAAAGGCATCTAAAATGGCCAGCCTTAATATCTACAACTGTATTTAAGTAGGGGATACGGATGAGCTAACAATGACGATGGGAATGGCCTGGCTCTACACAGGGCAGACAACACACAGGGAATTATCAGACAGGATATTAGAATTTCTAGCGAGAGACCATATTTATGGGAGGACTTCCCCCCCACACACACACACAATTGACATTTCCAGCCAAAGAACACAGGAAGAAGCATCAGCTAAATAGAACTGAATAGGTTTTAAGTCAAGATGTGTCAGGTTTAAGTAATAGATCCAAAAATGCTCTGAAAGTACAAGACAGACACAATGACCAGAGGTGGCTGAGGAGTGTAATTCCTTCACACTCCATCCTTCAACTGTCTCAGTACAAATCATACGTATCTAAAACAGTAAGCCCAGAAAAGAAAGAGTAATTACCTTTGTATCTTCAAATGCCATCAAAAGAGGGGGAAAAAAGTCTCCCAACACAAGCAGCCCCACAGCTCCCATCCAGGTTCACTCGGCTGTGTGCGAATGATGCTGTGGTACAAACTCAGGGGGAAGGCCAAGCATGGCAGGAGGATGTAGTGCATCCTCAATTTCCTCTCTAACCTGAATTTATCAATCTGATAAGTTCTATTCATCTTTCTTCTTGAAAACTAAAACAGAACATGACAAGGAAAATCAACCTCTTCAGCAAAGTCCTTGCTCTGCTCAAGTTCTTCAAGACAGCCAGAGACCAATGCCCCTCAGTTCAGACAAGAGGCATGCCATCCCAGAACACTAACACAAAGTGTTGACCAGTCCTGCTTCACTCAAATCAAAATTGCAGCAGAAATGTTTAATGTAAGCAGTCACAGCCATCGAGACCCACTGCGTAACTATCACACACAGGAGTACTCTGTTCATGGTAAGGTTTACAACAGTGTCCTCTGCAAGCCTGTGAAGTCCCGCAGCCCATTCCCTGCACCACAGAAGCACACAGGAAGAGGAGCAAATCCAGCTTCTGAGTTGTAATGAGAAGGGCCGGTAATGAAAAAACTTTGGGATGGGTTTTTACTGTACTAGCTTTTAAGATGCCCACAACTATCCACACAAGAAGTGCTATTCTGCCTAGCTGTTTGACAGACCAAAGGATTTCACAAAATATGTTCGGTGTATTTGATCCTGAAGCAAATAACTTACAGAATTATCTACAACAGTGTCTTAGTTTTGGTTTAGGGTTTATTTTTAATCTAAAAAACATTATCAAAAGCACCATCCATCTTTTAAAGAAAGAGAACAGAGGGAGGCTAGAGTGGAATCTTGCTGGTTAAGGTATTTGTCCCTTCTGGAGAAGACTCATGTCCACATAGTAGTTCACAATCAAATAAACACCTGCTGAACCTACAGGAAGGAAATATAGGAGGCGCCTTGATAGGTTTTGCTCTTTGGTGTTGCATGGAAGCAACTAAAACATCTACTGAGGGATAAAATAAAAAATTGTTACCTATATACAATAGGATGTTGAACAGCCCTGAAAAGAAAAAAAATTGTCATATGCTTTATGACTGAACTTTAAGGACGTTATGTTAAGTGAAACAAGCCCATTACACTTACACACACACACACACACACACACACACACGACAAATCGTGGTGAATGGTTCTGTTTACATGTGGCACCTAGAGTCTAGAAGTTCAGAGGCAGAAGTAGGAATGGTAGCTGACAAGACCCTGGAGAAAAGAGCAGGGAATTTATCTGATGGGATGGGATTTCAGTATTGCATAGTGAAGTATTCTGAAGGCAAGTCACAGCACCCTCTGTTAAGATGATAAACTTGTCTTAAATAAAAATTTCCAGAATTAAAAATGTTAAAGCACATATAAGTTCCTGATTTTTTTTTAAAGACGAGTCTTACAAGAACAGTCACTTCAATACTCTCTGTAGTGCTGACAACCATAATATTCTGTACAAGAGGCCAAGGTGCATGTGCAGACAATGGAAACGGTAGGAAATGCAGGCTTACGAACACTTTAATACACTATCTCTGCAGAAGAATAAGTTATCTTAGGTTTTCCTTCTAGAATTTGTGTGTCCACTTTTCTGAGACATCGCAAATGAGACGCAGACAGGCTGCTCATGAGCAAGTGAGGGATGAGGAGGAGCAGTGCTCTCTAACGTCGCATCAGGACAGACAAGGGTTTGTTGTTATTCTTGTTTTTACATAGCATGGTCATCAATACTATTTAAAAATAAAACAAAGAATATGACAAATGCCATCGGTCGATAACCCAGACCTAAAGCTGATATCTGCCATATGTGCACCGCACATGTGTGTTATCAGAAAGTTTGCTTCTTTTCCCTAGTATGGTCTTGTTCTAACAGTCATCATCGTGATGCTGGAGAGTCTCCCCTGTAGGCCATGCATTTCCACCTGCATTATCTGTGTACTCAGTGTAAGGTAGACATTTTACAGAATGGTTTCTACTCCATGTTGTACACTAAAACTGGCTTTACTTCAATGCTGGGCTTTACATATATCTGGGCTAAAATATACATGTTTAATATACTCAATTTAAACTTCTGAGAATAATTCTACTTTATGAATATATTATTCTTGCATCTTGTGAAGTAAATCATTAAGAAAGCTAAAAAATAAAAAAATATATAAAATCCTCCACAAAGCAAGAATAAAAATGTATATGAAGCCGGTAGCACACACCTTTAATCCCAGCACTCAGAAGACAGAGGCAGGTGAATTTCTGTTAGTTGGAGACCAGCCTGGTCTACAGAGCAAGTTCCAGGATAGCCAGGGTTACAAAGAGAAACCCTGTCTTGAAAAACAAAACAAACAAACAAACAAAAAAAAGTATGAAAAACTGTAAAGAGTGAAGAGGCCATTTAAGTCACTGCATGGCATATGTACATTTTGAAGCTGGTTCTAGACTGTTTCAACCTTCAATATGCTATGAACCATTATCAGACAAAACGATTCTACAAACTGTTATATCATGGCATTCTTTCCAAATAATCTCTATATGCTTCTAGTCTGTCCTTTCATAAGGAAGTGAATTTCAAAGAAACAGTATACTTACAAAGGTAGGCCTCATGTTCTCTTTTAAAAATGTATAGTTTAACAATATACAAAGAAACAGACAAATACATAATTGGAAATTCTTTGTAAAATTTAGAGACCTAACCATAGAGCCTGTTGATGGCAGACTAAGAAACCTGAAACACGTTTTATTCTCCAGCCCCCCCCCAGACCTGCCTCTTTGAGCTCTGTGGTCTTACTTCTGCTACTTTACTATGGCTAACCCAGCCAGATCCCAACTGGCCTGAGCTTCAAACCTGAGTTTAACCCAGGATGTGATCTGACAGCTTCAAGAGACAGCGTGACCCCAAGGAGAAAACAAGGACTGCATCCAGCCTGTCTGTGGTCTGCCTTGCTGTCGAGACTTCTTCTGCATCTACGATGACATCCAAAACATGGGAGACTAAGGTTATCTGGCACAGATGGCTATGAAGGTCCTGGTATCAGAGGAACCACCAACGGTTCTACATCTTGTAAATCAGAAATGATGAAGGTAAACCAGCAGACAGAGAAGTGACTTGCAGTTGACCTCTCTCAGATGAGTGTCCATCTGACATACTCTCAGAGGGTCCTCTCTCAGAAGACCACCCGTCCTAGGAGCCTAGGTTTATCTCTACCATTTGAAAATATTGCAGCTTTACAATTGCCGGGATGTTCTTTCCAGTCCTAATTAAAACGGTACATTTGCTCACGTTTCAGTTGGAAAGACTCAAGTTTCCCTGTTTCTCTACTTTGATTGCAATCAAATGGCTGCACTGTTATCACCTCAGCCTTTCTCTCCAAGCAAAAGCAGAACAAGCCATCAACAGGTTAAGAGCGAAACAGAGTCTACTCTGGGGGGTCTTTGCACATCTTCAAAATGGCAGTGGGAGAAAAGGGCAGAAAGGCATGCAAAAACCCAAAGCACGTGGGTGCAGAAACTGATCCCTTTAAAACCCAGTGCTCTGCCACTGAGGGGCTCCAGAAGAGCCCCTGTCCTATGTGGACTCCCTGCCTGTGTGCTCCATCAGCCTTTCTGCCGTCCTGCACATGCAATGTATTCTGCCCTCCCCAGTAGCTAGGACAACTTAGATCCTAGGAAGAAAAAGCCACTCCCTGTCAGAAAGGACATATATATACATATAATACTAATATTATATATATTAATATATCGCACCAATATTATATATTAATATAATACTATGAGACACACACACACACCCCTTGTTTCTGATTCACATAATGGTTGCAGTAAATGAGTGATGGACTCTTGTTGGTTACTTACACACATTGATTTGGTTGTGGTTTGAGACATGGTCTTAACTCTCTAGCCCTGGCTGGCCTGAAGCTCTATGTAAACCAGGCTGGCCCTGGAGTGCTGGATTAATGACAACGTGCTGGCACGCCTTGTGCATTTGCAGAGTCACCTGGCTAGTCTTCAGAACAACTGGCACAAGCTGCACACCCACCCCTAAGGAAAACTGACAGGGAACAAGTGTCAGCAGTAGCTTTGGGAACCCTATCTGGTCCATCTTAATGACAGTCCCACAGCGGTCTAGACAGGGGTGCTTCCTTTATCAACACTAAAATTAAATATCTCTTACCTGTCTGCTCTGGTCTTTCAACTGTATTATAAGTATAAGTATACTGTCTCAGACTGTCTTCTCCGTGGCACCCCTCCTGATGCAGAGTCTCTGCCCTATGAACACGACCAGGTGGCCGTTCACTGGGGGACACGGTGGTCTCATGGCAAGCACCTGAGTCACAAAGGGCCCATGCCTCTTAGCAAGGAGTCCACACCGGTCCAGAGCAGGGCATATGCAGTGCAGAGTGAATGGTAAGAACTGCTCACTGCCTGTGATATTCCCAGACTCAGAGTCAACCAGGACGCACAGTCCTGTGAGCCCATACGCTCACCTCAGTAGCCGGCCAAAGAATGCTGCCCTTCAGATGCCCAAACTCTGCCCATTCTCATCAAGATCAATAGATTTTCTTGAGTAAGAAATTTTCCATTTTCTGCCTGTCCTTAGGACAACTGTCAGAGACTTTGTCCTGTTTTGATAATTTTTGAGAAATGGTTATTTTTGGTAGGGAGAAGATCTACACACCAGCAATCCAAAATTTTTACACTGAATTCTCTACTTCAAGAAAATTAAAACACGGATCTGTGATGATACAACCTGTGTCTTTTATAGACTTGTATTACCAGTTTATTTACCCAAACCATTTACACTGCTAAAAACTAACAAACGAACAACAACAACAACAACACCCTGTATACTTTTAACACATACTAGTTATAAGCAATGTAAACTTAAAACATTATCTAAACACAGATATTGATAACAATGTAGACATCACCCTGCCCTTTTGTAAAGATGATTTCTAGGGGTTTCAAAACCAAGCTATGCAATCACCGAAATGCTATATATACATGCCTAGCCACTCGCCTGTCTTGGTTGCTTAGCAACCAAGCCTGAATAAACAGAATTAGAACAACAGAAGGAAGGAATCCTTGTTAGAGAGGTTCAAAAAAAAGCAGAGACGGTGATCATGTGTTTTGAAAATGAGACCAAACAAATGTAATGAAGATGTCCTATCTGAGATGTCCCTCAGACCTGCAGCACTTTAATTCTTGCTGCCTTGCAGCTGGAATTCAAAGGAAAAGAATCTTAATGCATCAATGTCCAAAACAACCACGAAATGCTGGCCTATCTTTATGACCCCCCCAAGGTTAATATGATACATATACAAAATTAATCTCTATGCTACTCTACTGATCAGATGTAAAGCAACCATAAAATGTGTATATGTAACAAAAAATTTTAATCTGAGTAAAAATGTTTTATTAAAAAAAGGCCACAAGTAATGTAATGCCTTTTGTCATACTTAAAATAATGCCTGGGACTAGTTCTAACATATAATCCATGAATATATTGGATTATATCTAAGCAAAATGTGACCTTTAGCAATGACAAAAATTTAAATTCCCATTTTTGTCTGAATCAGACTCTCAGAACATACATGTACCCTTGGTCTAAGTGCTCAAATGGCTGAGAAAACCAAAATAAATTTTAAAAGCAGTAACCTGTAAGTACGAATACAGAAACCCAAAATTTCTCACTATTTCTGTCTCGATGCCCTTTTTAAAGGAGTGAGGTAAAATGATTTTTTTTTTAAAAGGCTGGCAATGGCTATAATTCCAGTAGGGAATAGAAAATTACTTTAGAAACCAGTAAAAAAAGCATCACGATTTTCCAGCATGGTCTCCCTTTGAGACTCTTATGGTTCATCTGTCTATGGGCCACGCCCTTGTGAGACTCATGCAATTGTGAGCAGTCACCATTTCTCCAGTGTACAGACATTAAAGGGAGGACTCGGAGCACAGCTAGCACAGCGCTCTCCGAGGGCCATGTGTCTGGGGCCTCTTTCTTGATGCTAGTGCTTCTACAGCCCAAGTGTTTCATGGTCTCTCTCAAGCCACAGTGAGCAGTTAAAAATCCCTAAAAAAAAATCAACTGCTTCCTTGAAAACAGTCCCTCTATTAACACAGTTCTAGAACAGGTCAAGTTTATTAGGGTTTCATCTGACATTCTGTCACCTCACAGTGAGCTCCCTCATGGGAGCTGCTCTCCTCCCCTCCGCCCTGCCCATGACCTCCTGACACGACATCATCAGATGCCTTCACCTCATTTCTAATGACATTTATCCTTTTCCACTTCAGCTAACAATTCTGAAGACAATAACCTGATCCCTCAGAAATCTCACTAACTCTGCTCTAACAATACCCTACTTTCCTTCCGTAGACCAGAGTTCTTTCCTTTACTTAGCCCCAACTTTTCCTTCCCAGAATCCCTAGTGATTTACTCTTTATGTACATGAGCCCAAGTCATCACTGTCATCAGTGATGACACTCCTCTTACAGCCCTCTTCTGTCCCATGGACTCTAAATCCCTCAAACCTAGATCAATTTTAATCAATGATCTGCTACTAGTCTTGACTTCTAAAATCTGTTACAAAGACCCAAATGAGTGGACCAGGGCCAATCTAGCCAAGCAGCTCACCTCCCATCTCCCCATCGGCCCTTTACCCTCAGTACATGAATACACTAAGGTCTGCCCATGGCACATGCGGGGCGCTTCCCCCACCTGCCCCCAGCTATCACTTACTCTCTTCTCTTCAGTCAAGGTTCTGAAGACAAGGCTTTGCTTGATTCGGGCTGTAAGAGAGGTATACTCTGTACTAAGAAAGCAATTACACAGCAAGCATTAGCAACACAAGGTAACCAGCAGCAGCTGGTCTGTGCTCTGAATATGCTTGGTCATGGGACGTGGCACTATTAGAAGTGTGGCCTTATTGGAGGAAGTACAGCCTTGTTAGAGAAAGTGCATCACTGTGGAGGCAGGGCTTTGAGGTCTCATATATGCTCAAGTCTGGTCATTGTGATCCAGACCCTCCTCCTAGCTGCCTTCAAATCAACATGTAGAAGAACTCTCAGCCCCTCCAGCACTCTGTCTGCCTGCATGCTGACATGCTTCCCACCATGATGATAATGGACTAAACCTCTGAAACTGTAAACTAGCTTGATTTCATGTTGCCCTTTATAAGAGCTGCCATGGTCAGGTCACGGCGTCCCTTCACAACAATGAAAGCCTAAGACAACCAGAAAGCAAACACTGGTTGAAATAAACATTGCTGGGGTTTCTTTAAAGCTTTTGTAAGGTTAAAAGAGGGCTAAATTCCTCTATGCAAGAAACTCCTTCACATCTCTGGAGAAGAAAGGTTAAGAAAGACTCAGTGGGGGTTAAGGACACAGATTTGGCTTAAACAGTAAAACAAGTATGAGGTTCTACTACTGCACTTAATTCCCTTTAACAACACAAGATTCTTGGGCTCTGGAGACTTTATCAGAAGCACAAGGACCTGAATCCCTAGAACATAGAAATCCATAGGAAAAAAGTTAGCCATGATAGCGTACACCTATAATCCCAGCACTGGGAGACAGAGCCAGGTAAACTCCTGAGGCTCACTGGCCGGCCAGCCCAACCTGTGAGGCCCAGGCCAACGAGAGGCCTTATCTCCGGAGGTGGGTCAAGTCTCCTGAAATGATACCTGAGCCAACATACAACACATAAAGGAAAAAAAATTTATGATTCAGAATTGTAACACGTCTTAACTTCTTGTCCCTATACAGTTTGACTTCAAATTCATAACATGAATTAAAGCAAAGACATTACTATAACTTAAGTGGTTAAAAGCAGTTATCCTTTAATTAAATGTCATAAATATAAAATAAATACCATTTGAATAAGGTACAATTTTTGTTCAATTTCACTCTTTCTTTAAAAACGTCTAGATCGCAGGCCAGGAGTAGTGGCACACATTTTTCATCTTAGCACTAGGGAGGCAGAGGCAGATGGATATCTATGAATTTGAAGTCAGACTGGTTTACATAACAAATTCCAGGCTAGCCAGGGCTACACAGTAAGACTCTTGTCTCTAAATTGATCTTCTCCAACTTAGGGAGAAAACCAACGGTCAGCTTTTGACAACAAATCCTTTAAAACATTTTTTCTTCTGATTTTTATTTCACAATAGTTTTTAGATCACTATTAAAAAAAATATTGGGGGGAAGGGAGGAGCTTTGGGGAAGAACCCTTAAAAACAGACATAGTCCTGTTTTCAAGTTACTCTTGTAAACACCCAATATGCGCCCTCTGCTGGCTTCACAAAAATCCCCTTGACGTTCCCCTGGGTCCATGAAGAAATAAATAAATACAAACACAAATGGCTACAAAAGGGTTGGGTGCACATCTCACAGTAAGACCCAACCTTCAGGAAAGCAATTTAGTAAAAATCTATTAGATCAGTCATACTGGACAGCCCCTCCCCCAAGATCTGGGTTATTCTTACATATGAACATCTCAAGCTTACACAGAGAAAAGGAAACATTAAATAAAAACACTGGAGAGTAATTTGGAACATTTGAGTTCCTTCAAAAGATAACAACATACAAAAAACTACACAGGTAAATGTAAGCCTGTACAAAAACAAGTAAGAAGAGGAAATTCTTATCATTTTCCCAGAAACTCAACTTTGTATCAATGGTCTTTCAGGTCCAAGAGGACAAGAGGTCAGAAAACTGAGCCACAAAGTAACATCCTTCCATTTGAAGCTGTTCTTTTAAATTTTAAGTTATTTACCAAATAATATTCATTTTGAAGTAATAAAAAGTGTCTTTCCAGACAAAGATTTTTTTAACTCTGTAATAAAAAAAAAAATTATTGCTTCAATAGCCAAGCAATAAATGTTAATTATTTTGCTAGGTACCACAGGTAAACTGCCACAAAAGGTGTGCTATGTGATTAACTGAAGCTTGTCTGAACAGAGAACAGAGCAGACAGTCTACTCACCGCACAGCCAAACTGTGAAGAGTTTCATCCGCTATGAGTGAGTACCGCCAAAGAAAACAAAATGTGCCATAACTCACTGTACAAATACATATTTATAATTTTATTGAACTTTTCTCATCTGGCTGACAGCACTCCCTCCAAAAGTCAAAGACCACCTACCAAAATTCCCAATACCAGCCATGAGAAGTCTTTTGAGTTGTTGGCCAGAGCGGGGGTTGGGGGGTGAGGGTTGCGGGGGGGGGGGGGGGTTAAGTCCCTATTGCTGAGTATACCATGCAATTCAGAAGGCCCAGAAGCCCTGAGCTGAAATTGACACACACACACTTAGACAACTATCCTACTGAGGGTTCAATTCTTTTGAGAGCACATACACTTTAGCAGAACTGCCAGGTTGAGCAATGAAAGTTTTGGAAAAAGACATATTAATCATAATGATGCCTTCAATTGGTGAATATCATGAAAGCCTTAAAAAGTTTTCCTTTTGCTGCAATAATGGAGAAGCCACTAGTGAGAGCACACACTAGAGAGCAAAGACTGGGCAGAGTGCGCCAATGCTCAAGCGCGACGACCACTCCCTTAAAACACTGAAGCTGTATTCTGTCTGACCTAATTCTTAGTTGTCACAAGCAATGACATTTTTCTTATAAATATATGAAAATGATCTTACACTTTGGTTATTTTTTTTCTTGCCAAAAAGAAGTGTTTCCTTGCTGCCTAAGCCAAAAAGCAGAATAATTACAGGGTATACAATGTAAAACTTTTCAATTTTTTTCTGAATATTTTAAATTGAGAAAAATCACATATTTTATCCTACACAATCTGTTATTTTGAAATAGGTACTGTGACATGGCTAACTCAGGCTAATTAACATGTGTGTCCTTTCATGTACCTCTGTCTTTATGACTTTTTAAAGAACTAAACTTTGTAACTGACAACAGTGACTGAAGGCTGAATCACATCAACTATTCCCAACAGAGAGGGATGTCTACCTTAAAACACACCTCACACACATGCACAGGTCCCTCACCAGTCAAGTTTTCTGAATAAAAACAATGAAGAATCCCCCATCCCCTGCTCAGCATCTGACTGGCGCATCTGTAAAGCCCCCTTGCTTTACAGACTCGGGGTGAGAATTCAGTGGTACAGCTAACATGTCCCGCAAATCATACGCTGTGGAGTCCCTTTAAGTTCTCTGGGCCTAGTCCTTCATTTTTTAAAAAAAGAGAGGAGCACTGGGAAATAACTCAGTAAAGTGCTTACCCTGCCAGCATGAAGATCTGAATTCAATCCCCAGAAACCACATAAAAAATGCTAGGTGTGGTGGTATGCGTTTGTGATCACCACACTTTTAAGCCCGACACTGCAGAGGCAGAAAGGGGAGGACCCTTGAGGTGTGCCCACAATCCAGTCTATTGGCAAGCTCTAGGTCAAAGACAGATGATGTCTCCAATGAGGTAGGTGGCAGTCTGTGTACAGGAAAAAATGGACATCCTCCATCAACACCATCACCATCACCGGGTGAGGTAAATTATAAGTTTAGTATCGTGTCTGGAACACAACGAAACACTTAAGAAATGGTAGCTGTTGTTCCTTAAATGCCTGCCATGCAAAGAGTTGATCTGTGTGTGCTGTAGGCGTGGAAGAAGTAACCGCATTCATAAGCAGCATCTCCAGGAAGAAGGAGCAGCAGTCCCAAGCAGCACAGAATTGCACTGACACTAAACTCACAATCAGAAGCTTTTCCTTCTGTTTTCTTTGCAGTCTTCTTGGTTGCTTTGGACAAAAAGAATACAGCGATGCTAATTTCAAAAAAGCCAGTGTGACTCCCCACAGAGCTTCTCAAACTCTGCCATGTAATAACTGGTCTCGCTTAAATGCTGCTTCTCCTTTTGACTTTGTCACAGGTCAGGGACAGGGTCTAACCTGCAAGATCCTGAGGGAAAGGTGCTGTTGATACAGAGAGAACTTTGAATAAGAGTTTACAGGATGCCATACTTTAAGAAATTTAACAATAAATACAGTGTTGGTGAAGACACCTGACTTCCAAATGCCACGGTCAGGAAGGTGGGGACACTGTCCTAAGTACACTGTGCTGTACAGACTCACATTTAGGTGCTGAGGGCTCACCAAATGCTCACCCAAGACCACCCTGCTCTACCAGGGCACACTGCACTCAATGGTGAGGACGCTACTCTCCTTGCTTCAACAATGGTCTCAGAGAACAGACGCCTGTAACTGGCTGGAAGAAGCAGGGGCCGCCCTTAGCAGCTCTGTGGAGGGAAACCTGAGGTGGTAAGAGCATCCCCGTCACCGCGCCCTGCACCTCCATGTGCGCCGTGGGCGAGGAGGCGAGGCTTTCCCTCTGCTGCTGCTCATACTCAGCCATGCATCCTCAGACGCCTGCTCCTGAGAGACATCACAGACCCACCTACCGTGGAAAAGAGAAGGGAAAGGACCTGCGCACGGGACAGAAGCACCACTGAGGGAGGGAGGCAGGTCCTACCGGGGTCTACCTTACCCTTGCGGGAATAATTGAAACGTAAAGCTGTCTTGGTGTTATCAAGGGGAAGGGGCTGTGGAATCACCACCCTCCTTTCTTCTCTGATCCCTCTCTCACCCCAACCCTTTCACACAGGGCACTGAAGCAGCAGGCTTAATGCTCACTGGCTTTCACAGACAAATCATTAATCTTTTCCACATTACTTATCACCACAGCTAGGATAATATTTGTTCTAATCTAACAGATTTTCATTTCAAAACCAATTGTAAAGCTCAGCAGGGTGCTATATACAACTTTAATGAGAGCTTCTAACCCAAGACTCCTCCAATATGTGCTGCTCAGAACTGTTAAATATTACTGGCTGCAAGTTCTGGAATGAAGCAAGGAAAGGTTAACCAAGACCCAGAATTCAAGCAGTTCAATTCCTTCCTATCTTTTCCAGTTATGTAACTAGGAAGCTCTAATAAATCTGATCCACCAGATGACAGATTTGCATTTCCCTTCCGTGCACCAACATCCTGACCAACTCCTCCATAGGTCATCTTACACCGTACCCTATGGCTCCCTACAATTAATGCAGAGCAAGGGGGCAGATCTGCAAATCTGTGACAGCTGTTTAATGGGAGAGGTGGAAAGGAGTGGACATATCCTGGCAGTGTGCTTAATGGCTACGCAAACACCAGTCATCAGTCTCAAGTGATTCTGGCAGAAAATTAACTTAGAGATACAAACTCATTTGGCGAGAAGACCTGCAGCAATCTGCACAGTATGAGACTGTAATGGGCAAAGGGGCGAAATGAGAAGAGATTCTGTATCAGCTTCCCTTTAAGAACACCCCCACCCCCACATGTCACCGTGTGGCTCTCACACCTTAGAGCAGTGATCTCCACTGTGGAAAGCAGGTGCTTCTACTCTACCGTAAACGCCATCCGTGACACTGTGCAGCTCTCCTTGTGCCACATAAGCACCACGCTTTAAGAGATAACTTCCAACGTGCTTTTATCATCAACCAGTTCTATTGTCTAAATTGTTTTTCCCATCTCTTTTGAAGTCACAGGAAGGAAAGAAAACTGATAGGTGCTGAATCACAAAGTATTATGCCCTAGCTCTAAAAACACAGTCAACATACACATCGTCTTGCAATTTCTATAGCCCTGGAGGTAGGTACAATTATCAGCATTTTACAAGTGGGAAAACAAGAAGCCTAGATACAATCACATTTCCACCCCACTAGAAAACTATAACCTGACTATTATTTCTCTGTTGTTATCTAAGGCCTGTGCCACATGGGCCAGAGCACAGTTAAAAAGCAAGGGTTTGGAGTCTTTGTATCTCACTCCTGGAGGTACAGAAGAAGGTAGATATATGGAAACCAGAGGAGGAGGATGAAAGACTTACTCAGGAGTCTACTCAAAGATTTGACCTCCCTCATCCTGAAAGTCACATTTAACTTGCTAAGAGTCATGTAGTGTTAACAAAGTGGCTTACTGGATAGTAACAGTGCAGTGTCTTAGACCCCCAACAAGTCTGCAAAGGAGAGAATCTACACACATTTTCCAGGAGGGGGGCGGAATACACTTTAAGGGAGAAACAGGATTAAACATCTGGAAAAAAAAGAACAAAATTCAAAACTAAAGATCGAAACATGTGCCGGCAGTGGTGGCGCTTGCAGGGCAGGCGGATCTCTTGCGCTCAAGGCCAGCCTGGTCTACAGAGTGAGTTCTAGGACAGCCTGGTCTACAGAGTGAGTTCCAGGACAGCCAGGGCTACACAGAGAAACCCTGTCTTGAGGGGAAAAAAAAAAATTCAAAAAGGCTGACATAGAAATTATTTTCTGTAATTTGAAAAAATATAGTTAATAATATATAAAAACAAACAGGTCCATTTCTTTGGCTGTAAGGTAAAACATAAGAAGGTTATTATCCCCTGGAAAAGAAAAAAAAGAAATGTACATCTAGAAAGGACTGGATGTCTTTGTTTAAATGAGTAGGGCTATCTCTCCAGCAGAACATCAGGTTTCTCCAACCAATCGTTCAAACATCATATAGAAATTCTAAAGATGTGTGTTTTCAGAACACTGTTTACAGTTTAATACTCACAAAACAAAAAGGCAGTCTCAACTAAATTACCATTAACTATATGTGAGCAGTCATGAAGTGAAACTAAGCAAACCAAGCTTTCAGACTTCATTCTAAAACACTAGGCTACCCCAGGAACTCATGGCTCACTGCACACACTAATAACTATCTTCAAATACCAGCTCATGTCACTGTGGAATGGAAAGGCGCTGTTTCTAGCTAAATGCCAAACACCCATGTGAAGACCTGCTTGATCTGGTTCTTCCTCCTGTGTACAGAAAAGTCCCCCCCCCTTCATGGCCCTACCTACCCACCTAGCCCCTTAGTCCAAGTTCTGGGTTACCTTAGGGTCAGCTGTTTCAGTCAGCCCAGGGAAGGATTGATTAAGGACTTCACTGCACTCCTACCACATAGCTAAACCCAGAATCTCATTCACCCGTGGCTGGGCACCCGCCTATAATCCCAGCTCTGGAGAGAACTCTACAGTGAAATGTCAAGCGTTGGAGAGATGCTCAGGAGCTAAGACCATACACTGCCCTTGCAGAGAACCTGATTCAGTTCCCAGCGCCCACATCAGGAGGCTCCTCACCACCTCTAACTTCAGTGCCAGAGAAGCTGATGCCTCTTCTGGCCTCTGTGGCCCCATACTCACAAGGTAAAAGGTGAACAGTGTTGGGGAAGAGAAGCTCAAGACATCGAGAGGAGGAAGAGCAGCAGTAACATCCTCCCTCCTCACTCCTGCCTGAGTCTCAAGCAGACAAGGCTTCAGAACACTAAGATCCTGTAAAAAGGATCACTAAAAAAGTCTTCTCACAAGTTTATCCCCCACCTCCATGAAACATCATTTCATTTCTTGCACCTACATCAGCTTTATTTCTTAATTCATAATCTTCACTGGAAGTCTCACTTAGGATTTCTATTCCTGTGATAAAACACTGACCAAAATCAACTTGGCTTGTTTCCACTTACAACATGTAGTCCATTATGCAGACGTCAGGACAGGAAGTCAAAGCAGGGAGCTGGGAGCAGAAAGTGACGCAGAAGCCATACAGGAAGACTGCTTGCTGGCTCGCTCGGTTCTTACAGCACCCAGGAGACCAGCTCAGGGGGGATGGCACCCACACAAAGCTGAGCCCTCCCACATCCATCGTCAATCAAGAAAGTACATCACAGGCTTACCCACAGGCCTTTTCCCAAGTGACGCTAGCTTATGTCGAGTTGACATAATCCAGCCTGACACTGGACCAGCCCACTAAAGATGAAGATTTAGTTGATGAAGACTATAAGTAACTGATTTATTTTGAAGGAAGTGTTTCCTTGGGAAGGGGGGTGCTTAGGAAAGCATGGTGACTTAAGTTAACTTCTACGTTGTCTTCTAAGATTTTAACTAATTAAATCTGAGGTAGATCTGAGTTCAGAACACAACTTTAGTGTGTTCTCTCGTGGGCATAGTTTCTATATTTAGATTTTTGTTGTTGATTGCCTTTGTATTTTGAAACATGGTTTCTCTGTTTATTCTAAAGTCACTGTGTAGACCAGGCTGGCCTCAAATTCAAGACATCCACCTGCCTCTGCCTCCTGAGTTCTGGGATTAACGGCCTGCGCCACCAACGCCTGGCTAGAAATCTTATAAACTCAGACAGAAAACAAGTTGCATATATGTATGTGTGTGTTAACACACTGCCCCCTATATTAGCATAGCAATTAACACCTGGAAACTACAATTATTTAATGCTGTCAACTACAGCCTGAGTAATGCTATGATATCTTGAGTACTCACTGCTTTAGCATGCCTTTTTCCCCTCTCACATCTCCTCACACATCCCTGGTTACTATAATTACTATTTCAAGGATACGCTCACTAAGGCTCAAAGTCAGCAGTTAGGACGAGCACAGTTACCACTCTTCTCTACACTGCCAATGGCCGGCTTTGTGGCCATCACAACTCACACCCAGTCACTCCATCCTATACTCTCTAGAAGAAACAGTCAACAGCAGCACTGCATCTGCACCTGCCATCCTGCTTTGTCAGTCTCGGTGACTCTATCTTCTTCTGAGGTCAGAGGAGGTCAGTCTAACGCTGTGTGCGCTCCTTCAGCCCTTCCCCTTCTCATCTCAACATAACTACTCTTCTGAAAACCTGCATCAGGACCTGCATTGTAATGTCTGGTCATATCTATTCCAATAACAAGCATCCACAGATGGGCAGCCACAAACAGCATGATTGTACGTGTTTCTAAACTATGACACATTAAACTGTCATAGTTTACTGCCCCCAAAGTTTTAGTGTTTCTAAACTACGTCCATCATCCAGATACTTCTCAGCCATGTTTCTGAAATGGAATCCATTTGGACAAACTCCATGGTTTTCCAGTTATGGGGACAACAATGTATCTACCTGCTGCTAAACAGTTTATTCCCAACTTTTTCATTAATGAAAGTCCTACTGCATAAATATTCTTACACTGGTCTTATGTGTGTGAGCATTTCTGAGGTATGCTGTTAGAAACACTAGGCCAAACAAAACCACTGTTCCCTTACCAAACACTGTTACACTGCTCATGGGAGGACTCAATATTCTCTCCCCAGAAGCAGAGCACACTCAGTTCTGCTATTACCAGACAGTTTAACTTCTGTCAATATAACAAGGAGACATTATCAAAGTTTTGTTTCAGTTCACATTTCCCTGATCAGTAATGAGATTAGGCACGTTTTCATTGGTACTAATTAATAAGTGCTTTGTTTAAAAAAGAAACTGTAAGCACAGTTTACTAAGTACCAAGGGTACCGGAGTAATATTAAATGGATTAGGACGGAGCTTTTCACATTCTTACAGATAAAAATAAAGTTAAGTTCATATTATCCATCTTGGTCTAGTCACTGTATTGATAAAAAGAAGATTAAATCAAATAATGTATGGTATTTGCCAACTAAGCAATGCAATGTTAAAAAATCCAAGCTCTTCTACCGAAAAGTCATACATGTTAATATATGAACAAGTCAAAGAAACGAAGAAATAACATCAGCCTTGTACCCAGACTGTAAACAAACACCTTGTGAGGCAAGCAGAGCTCCTAACACACAGTTTCAAGCAAGTGCGTTAGATGCTTTCTATAAACACCAAAACAAACACCAAAGGCAGGAAGTAGGCAACACTACAGTAGAAGCATTAAGTACTGTACTTAAAAGGTCTGAAACAGGAACGCAGAATACATTTACACCAAGGGCTCACCGGATGATGAGCAGTCCACAGGAAGGCGATGTCTGAGATATTCATTAAAGGAGAAGAGCTTCGGTGAGCAAGACTGAGATAAAGCAAGTTAATACATGGGAAAATAGCAGGTGACAGTTCTCATGTTAGAGAATAACTACTACTCCCTGAAAACACCAACAGGGTTGGATGAACATAACACACATAGATTCATGTAATCCAAAGTCATACTTTAAGGATTATGTCTAATATGTGCCCAGTTCATACTGGTGAATACTATATGAGCTTGCCTGCATCTTATTTCTCTGTCTCAAGATAATACAACGTTTAATTGAATTAAATTTAAAAATCTGTGAAAGTAGAAGTGAAATAATCATCTGCAATCACAGCGCCAAGGCAAATGAAGCAGACATCTATCAACTCCGTCTCTGCCTCTGCCCCTGCCACTCTAGTACAGAGTAACTTCATAACCCTCCCAAGTGACAGGTGAAATGGAACACAGTCCCATGGCCACTAGAGGGTGGCCAAGTCTCTTGCATCCATCACACCCCTTACTTAGTTTAAAGGGTCTTTAATTAACTTTCAAGTTAAGATTTTTGGATCCTAAAATTCATTATATAAAGATTAAAAATTACTACTAAAACAAAATGAGAGATTTCTTTGGGGGCAGTAAAGCATATCAGAATATTAAATTTGGCTGCTCTAGTGTTGACCAAATTCTTCCATCCAAATCCTGAAAAGATACTATTTCCTCTGTAGGGATGGGAATGCTTGGGCTGCAAGCAGCAAGCCATAAGCTCCACTGCCCAAACAATGTGCAAATGTAAGTTACAGTGCCTGGATGCTGACTACTACAGTGTACCTCAGAGTGCTACACACAAATATCAAACTGTATGACCTTGTCTTCCACATCTCAAAAATCTCATGTTATACTTTCACCAAAAATCGGAATGACTTATGATATACAACTATGTATTTTCTTTAACTGAGAAAAATTGGTCAAAATTTACTTTTGAACAAGAGTGACATGAAGATCCTATTCCACATGATCCCAAACCATTACTTAACACTACTGTGGTAATTTCAATAGGTATGCACCCCCCCCCCAATAAGTACATGTATTTGAATGCTTGGCCCAATAGTGGCATTATTAGGAGGTGTGGCCTTGTTAGAGGAAGTGTGTCACTGAGGAGGCTTTTGAGCTCTCCTACACTCAAGCTGTGCCCAGTGTGGTTTACAGTCACCTCCTGCTGCCTGTAGAGTGAAATGTAAAACTCACAGCTCCTCCTGCACCATGTCTGCCTGCACACTGCCATGTCTTCTATCATGAGGATGATGGACTGAACCTCTGAAACTGTAAGCCAGCCCCAATTAAATGTTGTCCTTTGTAAGAATTGTGATGGTCATGGTGTCTCTTCACAGCAATAAAACCCTAAGACAAGTATACTCACATTTTAATTTTAATAACATAGTTATGGGCATGAATAAGACTATTGATATAGAAATGACCATGAAAAAAGAAAACAATGTTTAGAGAATTTTTAATTCATAAAGCAAAATTGGAGAAAAGCAAAAATTTCCTACCCGTTCTTTATTTATTTTTCTTTTTTCTTGTTTCTTTTTTCTTTCTTTTAATTTGGGGGGAGGGTGGAGAGAGACAAGGTCTCTCACTATCTAAACCAGGCTGACCCTGAACTCACAGAGATCTATCTGCCTCTGTCTCCAGGCTGCTGAAATTAAAGGCAAGGACCACCATGCCTGGCTCCTATTGGCACTCTTAACAAAAATGCCCTAATCACAAATCCACATCTGTTAACTTAAAAGTAAGTCAAGGGGACAAATGTTGGCTTAGCAATTAAAAGTACTTTCTACTATTGCAGAAAACCCACAGAGAATGTCTGTGTGTTCACATAGGAGGAGATAGAAACATGCAAAGAGCTTTTAAAGGTTTTGAAAAAAAACAACATACTGTTCACAAATGAAGAAGCATCCAGTCACTCTTGTTTACCACACTTAGCGTGAAACAAATTTTATTTTCTGTGTCCTCCTAGGAATCAATACTACATGGGCTATCAACCAACCCTCAGAAACAAGTCCAAGTACCCCCCACACAAAGGGGACACAGTCACGGCCCCCGCTCCCCGGCTCTGCGCTCGTTACTGAGTTGAGCAGCAAAGCATGGGGCTCACTGGTCACACACTCCTCATCCTTTTACCCTGGTGCGCACACTTCCACCACTAGAGCTTCCCTCCAGTCACTAATCACCTTGTGCAGACATGTGGCTAGGGCTGCACATTGACTGCAGCTCGTAACAATACAGTGTATGTCATCCACGGCCACCCATGTGGGCGTGGGAATCTTCCGAACTAAGATGCTGGTGACAGGGGTGACAAGCTTTACCGAAAACTCTGAGTGAATTAATTTTAAGGAATGTGGATTATCTCTCAGCAAAGCTCTTAGTAAACATTAACTAATTTACCATAGTTGTTTAGAGTTGAACGATGGAACAAGAAACGTGCTGGGGTAAAAATGAAGGCACAGATAAGGAAATGTGGTTAGTGCTGGGAAATATAAGGTGTTGGGGTCAGAATGAGCACCAGAGTAGCAACAGAGGTGAGAGGTCAGAGCTGACAACAAGCACTGACTCACAGCTGGCAGGGTAAACCTCGGAAAGTAAGGTCTTAAGGTTTTAAGAAGGGGGCGGGGGAGGGGGAGGGCGGGGCTGATGGTCATGACCATCTCTTGTCCTTAATATAAATCACTGTTATCGTTATTGTTGTTTTCCTGATCCACTCTCTGACTTGATGCTTTTCTTATTTCTTCAATTTTGTTCTTTCAACTTTCTACTAAAGTATCATAGTCTATCAGCTTCTTGATCTATGAAAGTACCATTCAAATGAAGATGACAGTCACACGCTACTAAGATACCTCAGACAGCAGTGTGGGCAACTTTCCTTTTTTTAATGAAAAGGATGTGTTACTGTACAGAACTGACCTGTCTGAAGTTATAAGGTAAAAGTCACATAAAAATAAGAACAAGTTTCTGATCTCATAGAACATTACAGTCTCCACAGATCACTTAGAATTTCAGAGTGCAATTACCTCTTAAAGTCACATAGTAATGTATCAATCCTTACAATTCTTATATATAATGTATACATATACAGATAGCACACAGATAGTGATATTTAAATCTATCCCCCAAATAACTATAAAACAGCCAAATCTTATTTTAGGCAAGACACCAGCGCTCTCACTCCCAATTCTAGTCAACTAGCTGTTAAGTTGCAGAGTTTATCTGAGTACAGCAGTAACTCTAGGTTCACATTCTTTTCAGGGTTCTGAGACAGTAAGCCTAAGTTGTTCGGTAAAACAGAGCGGGTCGGAACCTCTGTTGTGACATGTGACCTTGCAGATAAGCACTCACCAGCTCTTCTTTACATTCTATCAAGTATTTAGACAAATGTTTGCCTAAATTAACAGCCTAAAACAGAAAAGTTAGAACTTTGTACAGTCTTTCATTCCTACAGTCCCACTACAGCCCAACACAGGTATGAGAACCCCCAGCTACAGGCAGAAGCTAAAAGCACACCTGCACACAGGGTTGGCTGGCCCTCACGGGCACTTCATCCTTGTCCTCGTCATCTAACAGATACGGCAAGCTCACTCCTCTGCAGCACCCTTACAACAGGCCTTATTTCAACAGGAATATCAAAGAAGTGAGAAAACATAAACTTTGAGTCTCAGGAAAGGTCGCACTCTCCTACTTACATACTGCACTTTAAAGGTAGCACTAAGTACCAGTCATGACATCTGCTCTCCTACAATGTATCAGACAGAAGCAAAGACAAGTCTCAGCACCAAACACAGGCTGTAAGAAATCTAATCTGGTCCCGGAGTTTTCTGATAAATCCACAACAGACTCTAACCAACACTAAATGTGGACATCAGTAGCACGTGCAGGACGGCAGGCTCCAGCAGGAGTTCGGAATGCGGTTCGGCAAAGCTCTTGCACTTTGACAGATGCATGAGAGGAACTCAGAAGATCCTTCTGTCTCTCCCGACATAAGCATTTTCAGATATTTAACTGTGAGTGGAGGGTGGGAGGTAAATACTGGCTCTTTTATAACCTGATATCCTGCAGTGTTTGGATATTATTTGCTGCTGAGAGAGGGAAAGAAGAAATCAGGTGTCAGTGGGAAATGGGGCCGAAAGCATTTATTCCCTTGTTAAAATGCCACCTAAACTTAGCATTTTTCTCCCCTTCCATACAACAGCACCTGGCAACAGAGACCACACACTCAGAATGAAAGAAATTAGATTTTTTCTTTTAAATTATTTGCTAGCTATTCATTAGAATTATAATTTATAAGGCTCAAAATTGATGTCACCAAAAAAAAAAAAAAAATGCAATGAAGACTCCCTTCCTCAGAACCTACCATAAGGCAGGTCAGATACAAATCTGGTCTGTGAACATGATGCCTGTAGGTATGTATAGCTAGGCTTCATGATGAGTTACCAAGAGACTAAAACCTCTGAATCCTGGATACACACTTCCAAGAATGACTATATATTTAAATTCCTATTAGTAGGAATCCCATTGTGGTTTTTACAAACCATGTATTACGTACACCTAACAACGACAAACCTGGGTCCTTCACACGGCCTTAAAACTGAGCTTTAAAATTGAGCACTTAAAAGTGCTGCCAAAGTCCACAACAGTTTAGAACTGGGACCCCGAGACGCTTAGTCAGAGGTAACCAATGTGGGCTGGGGGGGAGGGGGGCAGGATGAGGAAAAAAAAACGAGAGCTCAGCTCACAGTGGGACACTCATGCTCAGAATCCTCTCACAAACTAACTCAATCATTTCAGACACATACACCCCAGATGTGACCAACTTTCCTGCTTTAAGAATTGTTCCTATATTTGAAATTTTACCCGGGTTTTATAAATATAAAAACAAGTACCAAAAAAAAATACACTTTTTCCACGCCTTAGGGAGTTGCCAGTTTGTCTAACAGTAGAAAAAACAGTTCATGAATGGTATTCTCAGTAATGTAGGTCCCAGGTCTCTCTTGTGCCTCCCTCATACCGTATCCTTATGTCAGTGCCGATTGCCACTGTAAATATTCAGTTTCCTCCAATAATCCCTGTATGGGAATATTTATTTTAATTACATGTAATTGAAGACCCTGCTTTCCAAAAGGTCCCTAAGCCTCTCTATCTCAAACCTGAAAAGGACAAGAATTCTCTGCAGTGTGGCCGGCAGGCAGGTGGGCTGGAGGGGCACCTCTGACTCTCCATTTCCAAGAGCCCCCCTGATCCTCCTGTGCTGCCACCTGGACCACAGATTTAGTAACAAGGCCCAAAATATTATTCTAGAATTCAAGACACCCTTTCTACGATCTCAAAAAAAAACTACACTTTAAACAAATCAATGGATGGGCAGAAATTGTTTTCTGGGTCATGTTTTCTACCTGTCCCTCCAGCTGCTGAGCCTAGTACTAATTTTAAATATATAATCTTACTATTAGTCAGAATTAACTTAAAGTTAACAAGGCTCACACTTTAAAACTGTTATTCAATGATCATTTGTTGATTCCTAAATCCTGAGCCAAGGACTAGATGGCATTATGTAAATAGGTAAAGTTAAATGGGAAGAATACGGTCACCATCATCTTTCTGTTAAGTCAGTTACACAGTTACACATGCTATGTTTATCATATTGTACTTGTAAGTCTGTACTGGAGATTACCCTTCTGAATGTTCAACTGAAAAAAACTTTTGCTGACCTCTCCTGCCTCTCTTAAAATGATTTAACTACTTATTGCTATGCAAAAACGTGGGAGGCCCTAAATTCAAATTGCTTCATCCCTCTGCCTTCCCTGAGAAACAGAATGTAGGCCTCTTAGTAGCACTGGTCTATCTACAAAATCTGTGAAAAACACTGTAGCCTTTGAAATCCTGCCACCCCTCAGGTGTGGCCTAATCTCCCAGGAGCTATGCTGATGCAATGTGTACGACAATGAAACACAGTGGCTACTACTTGCTACAATGTGTAAACAATGAGACACACTGGCTGCAACTTGCTACAATATATAAACAAGACACACAGGCTACAACTTGCTACAGTGTGTAAACAATAAGACAATGTGCTGAAGCCTCACACTCTGACCTTAGATTTCAAGGAATTCATAGCTTCTTCCTCTCTTCTCTCTGAACAATCCTCCAGAGCAAAGACCATCAGTCAAAACCTCAGTAGGAATCAGTGTTTTACACTTTTGTGTGCTGTGCAGAAACATAAGAGTTTAGCAGTTTATATGATTCACAGCACTGAGAAACTGTTTTAGCTGAGTGCATGAATGACCCTCACCAAGGACAACAGCACTCAGAACAGCAGAGATCCAGAAGACAGCCAAGTTTCTATTTTATTTAGAAAGGACAGCTTTTTTAATCAGGCAAATTTCACATGTTCTGTGTGTGTGTGTATATATATATACAATTAAAATTATTTAGTGTGAAATAAAATTGGTGTGAAATTTCTCACCATCCCACATTCTATTACATCAGAACAGACACAACAGCTGGTCAGTTTAACTTACATCTTCTGTTATTAAGAATAATCTCAAATCTACTGAACTCACTTTCTTACACGTGCATGTATATGTTGTGTGTGTGTGTGTGTGTGTTGTGTGTACAGAATATGATCACTTTTCTCTGGGGCAGGAGGACAGATGTTTAAACTGTTCCTATAGAAATATACATCTCAGGATACACTATTCAGGACAGCTGCTGCAGCTAGCTGGCCAGTCCTCATCTGTTCATGCAGCACATCCCTAGAATACTAGTGAATCAATGACATCTGGTTACATAACAACAGCATTTCTAAAGGATTTCAAAGAACCAAAATTTCAGGTTGAATAAACTGCCTAATACCTGTGTACTTACCCTCCGAACTGTACATTCAGTTTAATAGATTATCGCAATATCCAGATAGTCTTCTTTCCCTCATATGTGCTGAAGAACTATTTGACTCCTACTTTTTAGGGTTCTTAAAAGCTAATCAAATCTCCAAAAAGAAAAAAAAAACAAACCACCTTAGCTATTATGATACTAAACTTTTGGCACATTATGATTTAATTACCTATTTAGAATACAATAGCTATAAAAAATTTTAGAAGAAATTTTTAAAAAACCCATCACTGAAGTTGTGTGAGCAAAGGTGCCATAGAAGAGTAGATTTAATCAAGCCAATACTTAGCTTGTTAAAATATAGAGTGTGCCAGGGATGGTAGTGCAGCACTCAGAAGGTAGAGGCAGGCAGATCTCTACAAGGTGTAGGCCAGCACAGGCTACAAAATTAGATCCTGTCTAAATAATAATCAAGTAAATAAACTCTAGTGTACTACTAGACACATGCTTTAAATGCCTTTTATCTAAAACATATATTATCTCGTAAGTGTGCAAGACTAGCTTTTTAATCCTTTATTTTCTTTCCCCTCCATTCCTTCTTTGCTTCTTCAAACAGGGTCTTTCTATCAAGTCTTGCTCTCCTAGAACTGTTCCGTAGTGCTGAGATTAAAGGTGTGCACCTTCATCCCCGGCTCCCATTCTTTTGTTTTAGGAGAAGGCCAGCAGAAAACACATGAGTAATTCTGAGTGCAGAGATGAAAAGAGAAGCACTATGGTTGCTATGAACAATACGGTGGCAGCGCTGACTATGCAGTGCCCAGCTTCATGAGACTCTGCTCAGTCTCAATAATCTAAAGTGCTGGAACTGTTTCCATAGGCAACTATAATTCAAGTTTTTACCCTCCCAAATCACAGAAAGTGCTTATGATAATCTTTAATGGTTAAAAATTCTTATAATTTCTTCAGTTTTAAAGTACAACTTTTTTTATTTCACATAGGAACCCTATGGTTCAAACATATTATTCCAAAAATAAACTTTCTCAAATACTTAAATGACTTAGATGAGATCTGAAAGCAGAAAGAAAGATAGAGCGCCTTGTGGATCTTGCTTAAGAGCTGCTCCTCCTATATAACAGGATCTGACCTGAGAAAGTCAAGTGTTCTTACAGTGTATTTTTGGCAGGCAATTGTTAGTTATTATTGTCAATGCAATAATAAATGCCCAGTCATTTTTGTATACTGCCACTATAAAGAAATTAAGATTTGATTGCAAAGAATTACCTCTAGAAACCATCTGTCAATGTTTACCAAACTTTTGACAGATATTAGAGCCAATCTTTGAAACTAAAGTTCACCTTTTAAAAACATGCTTAGATGGCCTATATAGTGAAAGTAGATATATATACTGTACATCCATAATAAAACTCAAACTAAAACCATCACACATGGAACTCCTGGGCTTTGAAATGCACTAAAGAAATTCTGAGCCAATCTGCTGAGCACACACGCTCCTACTTTTCACCTTGCTCCTATTCAAGCTTCTGAACCATGGCACTTTCTGAGACTGAGTATCTCACTGGAAGCTGTCCATCATGTCTGTTACAGGGCAAGGAGTTCACTGTCCACACATACCTACATAGATTTGTGATGACAAGAAAATCACCAGCTTAGAGTTGGAAGCGTTCACATGTATATTTTACAGGCTTTAAGTAAGCCATGGATAAATTCTGAGAGAAGATCCTCAAAAGAAATGCCAATTTCCTCTTATCTTTACAAGACCATGATCTGCTGCTACTCAGTAGGCTTAACGAAGAAGCAAGCATTTTATCTGTAAATATTTAAACATGGAGGCTGTTAATTATCTCTGGATTCACTTTTCATAGCCTTCCCATTCTACAGCAACATGTTTTAGGCTAAAATTCAAATTTAGCAGTTGTTAACTTCTATTTTATACATTCAAATATTCCGGTTGTTGGAGTCTGGGGTAAGAAGTACACATGACCACAACCGTAGCTGCTACAGTACAGTTTGGTTCCATCTGAATGAGCACGTGTTCCCATGCTGTGTCCCACTTCCTCACCCCAACGCTGACCAACAGACCAAGCTTCTGCATCCCCAGCTGAGCTGCCATCAGAGAGGAGGTAGGGAAGGAAACCATCAAAGAAGGAACACTGTTTGTCTCCACGGCAGGTGACACAGAGATGAGCAAGAAACCAGTTTCCTCCACTGCTGAGACCCTGCTCCTCCCTTTCACTTCTTATGGCTCCAGTTCTCCATAGTCAGTTATAGAATAAAACTACTTAACAGAAAATTCCGTTACTGTGTCCCATTCTAAGTAGCAGGATGCGCTCACACTATCCTGCCATCATAAAGCAACAGACTTCCTGTCTGGCCTGTCCAGTACAATGTTTGTTTTCCTTCCTCCATGCCAATAAACTCAGAGATTCAACCAATGGATACAAATATTTTTTAAGTTGTCACATCTGGGGCTGGAAAAGTTGGCTCAGGAGTTAAAAATACAAACTGCTCTTTCAGAGAGCCTCTGGTTTCAGCACCTACATGGAGTGCCTCAAAACTACCTAGTAACTGCAGTTCCAGGAGATCAACACCCATTATGGCTTCTGAGGCCAGTCACACACAGACACACACAGACACATAGACACAGACACACACAACACCTCAATCTCTCTCTCTCATCTTTTAAATGCAATATCTGTACTGAGTATGTACACTTTTTTTGGTACTTTTCCTTAGCAATAATACATTAACTATTTATATAGCACTAAAAGACAATGGGCATTGTAAGTAATCAAGAAATGTTTTAAAATATATACAAGTACATAAACTATAAGCAAATACTACACCATCCTAAATAGAAGACTTGAACACACCCAGATCTGGGTACATGTGAGGGTACTGGTACCAATATCCCATGTATACTGAGGAATGGATTTATATATCACTTGCCTGTTAGACATTTCGCAGACTACCTGGTTATCAGACTGACTGTAGGGCATGGTGCTTGTCTAGAAGCTAATGGTGCTAAGAGTGCTCGTTGCTGCAGGCTTCTCAGAGGACTATTACAGTTACCCCATCTTACTACTGTTAATCTCTTGCTGTGCCTAACTGACAAGCTTTATCATAGGTATGCATGAGCAGGAAAATACAGTGAGTGTGTCTTAGAACATATCCCCCAAGAATGAAGAGACCCCGTGTTATGAGAAACCAACTTCCAAACACCTAAGATTTCTGTAACTGATTGCAAAGACTTAAAGGCCTGAATACACCCAAGAATTAGGACACTCACTTGAAGCCATGCAATGGCCTCTTCTCCACCCTCTAAATTCAACATTCCTCTGATTACATGTTTAAAACACAAGACCTCAAAATTCTACCAAGAGATTTCTACGAAACCTGAGAGTTACAAAGCTGAGAGTCAGGTATAAACCCACCAACTGGGAGACTAAGGGGGGGGGGGGCAGAGAGCCAAGCCTGAGAGGCTGAAGCCGACATTTGCCATACTCCCGTCTGTCCTCACATAAGCAACATTAGAGTCCAAAAGGAGAAGAGTGATGTTCTGATTTAGGATGATGCCAAGTTATCAAGAATCCTGAAGTACTGAAGCTACAGGACAGACATGGAAAGGGATTATGCTTTAAGAAGATAAAGACTCACTCGGTGATCATTAATTCCACTTGTACTCAACAGAATGTATAGCTTGCTTCAATTGTAAACATAGTACTATCATTTAAAACAAAGCCATAGCTTTTACAGATGTCATCTTGATATCTACAATGTTTTCACAGAACACGGTAAGTATTTATTGCTGAACTATGCCTACATCATGGTTGTAATTGCATAGAATGTATATTCTTAAGGGAAAAATCACATTTCTGAGTATTCTAGAATTCAAGTCTTTATTATTAAGGCACAAAATGTCCAAGGCGTCCTTCTAAGATGCTTGCAGCTGACTGTGTTTTTCCACTAAAGCACATGCCCGTCTGCTAGAAGAACATGCTAGACAGAGCAAGTCCCTATGGCTGAGATTAAAGACTGCAGGCTGTCCTACGAAAGTGAAAAAAGAGCTGTGTGCCAGTGGGCGGCCACTGTGTGTCCTTGCACTGTGCACCCGCAGAGCACTGGGTCAGATAGCCTCGCTGCCAGAGACGTTATAATCCAGCCAGTCAGACATAACTTCTTCCACTTGCATACATGGGCAACGCTCATCTCCGAAATAGTCTTATTTTTACCTTATAATGTCAATAATTTCAAACATGGCAAAATAAATAGCAGACTCTAATAAAATTAGAGCGACTTAAAACAAAACTTGTCTTGAGCCCAAAACTTCCAGTGAGTTTTTGAGTTTTCAACATTTCAAATAATGAGAAAGTTAAAACGAATACCACTCAGAAAGGCAAAAAGGAAGCCAGCAGCACATGGTTACTAACCCTGTGCTCACCTGTTCAGCAGCATTTAGACAAGAACTCTTTTATATGCTGCTAGTTTTGAAACTGACTTCACTTTCATTAAGCGACCTTCCATAATAGCTTGCTGCAAAAGACAGACGCACGTGCATATGTCTGCAGTTTCCAGCAAGTCAGACCTCTCACAACACTATCAGCATCGTGAAAATTTAGGGATTTTACATGTGGCCATAGAATGAATTAATGTCTGATAAAGAATAATAACCCCCATCGTTTTACAGAGTAAAAAGTGATTTTATTCACTAAAATCTAAAAATCTGAACCACTAGTCATTAGCTTGCTAAATGATAACATTCTCATATATTTTACAGTGCTCTGCTGTACAACAATACACTTAAAACACAGAACGTGTTAGGTGCATAAGAAGAGCAAGGTGTGGAGCGTGTGACCTGGAACAACCTTTCTGCTACAATGCATTCATTCATTTCAGGTTCTCACAACAGAGTTCTGAACTCTGTCTCAACAAGATTATGACTATTTCCTAACTTGGAAGCTGGTACTATCCTTTGAGGTGAAGATAGAGCAATTAATTTCAGAGCGAATAAAAATGAATTCAAACACTTTTCATTCTACGGCTTTGATTCCCTTTGGGACACTTGAAGACCGCTTTGCAAAGGGTGTAAAAGCAGTGCTATCTCCTCAGGTGTCTGGGTGGCTCCAAGTTCCTTTCAAGTGGACAGCGCAAACTAAGTCTTGCCTACTGCAGGAGAGAAAGAGAAGACGCTTATATTTTCTGCTTCTACTGATATATGTAATTTTATTATATATATATAATTACACACAAATACACACACACACACGCACACACACACACGCACACAGAGCACATTAAACAGAAAGTATGAGCAGGCCCACAGTCAGCACCTATGCACTTTTCATTCCTTTAGAAGCCTATGCGAAGGGCAGAGAAATCATTTCTGCTTCTTAATTTCAAAATTAGAAACCTCACAGTCCACCCTCAGTGACACACCACCTTCAACAAGGCTACACCTCTAACTAACCACACAGTTCCACCAACTGCAAACAAAGCATTCAGATATATGAGCCTACAGAAGCCATTCTCATTCAAACCACATGTGCTAATTTGCTTTCATTAAAAAAACTTTTCAAACTTTCACCTGTAAATGTAAGCACTTAATAGCAGTGTGACACTCTTTAAAATAAATTTTAAAAATTGAAAGAAATAAGCTTTACTTTAAAAACTAGTCGTAGATTTACAGCAATACCAGACTAAGTCAGAGAACCCCAGCACCCAGGATTCCATTCTCCTGTTACCTTTTGTTACACGGAGTGAACCAATACTGAGAAGATATCAACTAAGTCCATACTTCATTCCAATTTTGTTTCCTCCTTGCTCTGCACAGTGTATTACATCATCCTGCCTCCTGCTGAGACTGACAGCCTTTAGAGTCAATAAAAGTATTTAGTCCACCATCTTGGGTTTTCTTCCAGATCAGACTGTATTTAACAGGTGTACAGCCTACTGGAAGAAGAGAAAATCAAAGTACCATCATCGCACTCCACATAACTAGTGTATGGACACTAGTCTTCAGTCACTGCTCAGGCAGCAGCATTAGGAGGTGTGGTGGATAGACTAAGAATGGCTCCTGCCACCACAGACTGGTATTTGAAGGATTAGGAGGCTGCAGAAGTGTGTCAGGGGTGAGCTATGAGGCTTCAGAGCCCGTGCCAGGCCCAGTATTGCTGCTTCCAGCTGCCTGCAGATATGGACGTGGAGTCCTCAGTACTGCTCAAGCTCCGTCAGTCTGCATGTCATGATGTTCTCCACTCCACCATGATGATACTCAATACATCCCTACTGTGGTTATGGCTCTTCACAGCACAGAACACTGACTAAGACAGCAGGTTTTTCCATTTTAATTTACTTCCCCACCTCTTCCCCTATCCCCACTTTAGAACAATGTCACCATATACAGGCCACAATCACGAACAGAGAGACTTTCTCTACTTAAAGGTAAAGTGTCTACATAAATCATTTACAATTCTACAAGGCAAATGGTTCTCTCTTACTTAATTAACCATTACATTTCTCTGTAGAGTTGTGAGTACGCTGTACACTTTAAACAAACTGTTATTAATTTTGTTGTTCAGTCTGAGAAGGCTGGGGTTACTAAAAGCACTGTCAGTGATGCTACCGTTGTGGAGTTTTAAAAGGCATTCATTCCCTTACTTGTTGGCAATGGAAGGCGCTTCTGTCTCACATTGTATATTTCTGCCTAAATCCTACCCAAGGACCTATTACTGGAGAATGATATTTGAAAGCAAGATCTAGGTTTCACTATGATCTGCTGCTGTGACATTACTTGAGCCTGTCTCAGCTAGCGAAACAAGAAAACATCTGTACATGATAATCTCTGAGAAATGCTACCTTTATTTTCTTTCTATCAAAGACAGCTAACCTGCCAAGGGCCAATATTCCATAAAGTTCCTCTGCCTTGTAAAACTTCTAAGCAAGGGAATTTAAGCCTTTTCATTTCCCTCACAGGTAAAACTTAGGTATAAGTAAAGCCACCCCCATCCTATTTCTAAAACTTTTTCACTCCAGTATGTTTATTAGTCCAGTTTGGGTCATGAGACCCCCTTTTTACGAGAGGGAGGGAGGGAGGGAGGGAGGGAGGCAGGGAGGGAGGGAGGAAGGGAGGGAGGGAGGGAGGGGAGGAGGAGTTACTTTTGCTTTATTCATACTTCACTGTTCGATGCTGAACTTCTGAGTCTATTATTCACAAGTATAAACACCCTGTACAGCCATCTATATCCATATTAAACTATGATAAATACATTTTTACTGATGCATCCTTTCTAGTTCCTATACCAGCCTCCTCCCTTTATTCACCTATAAACTCCCACACCAACAGAAGGAACTATGGTTTTCCTATCCCTCTCCACTCACTTGAATATCCAGCTGCAGGGCACATGTACAACAAGATCAGATTCTAGCTCCATGGAAAGCAGTGTTACCAATTACAGCCCAGTCAGTGCCTCTGTGCACTTCCTGTGCTTTCAGCATTACCAGCAACACTTATTCCTAGAGTCACCACTCTTTCTTTTTTGCCTACCCCACCCTTCTCAGTAAGGTGGTTACATACAGTAAGCCTGATTTGACACATGCTGCATTATATCCTGGGATATCACAATTTCCTAAGTAGTTTTTTTTTTAAATTTATGGACATTAAGGCTTACTCTTCGTATTGCATGGTTTACATATTGACAAATGGCATGTACCCACCAATCAATGTCATAGGTAACAACTTCACCAACCTAGAAACTGCCGTGCGGTGTGAATTCAGCCCTCTCCCGTGACTCAGAAGTCACTGACCTCTGCACTAAGGCTTTGGATTTCCATTTTCCACGGTTATCGCAATGACATAACACGAATACAGCCCTTCCATATCAGCTTCTTTCACTTGGAAATCTGCATTTTAGATTCATTTGTATCTATTTGTGGCTTGATAATTAGTATTCTATTATATAAATATCCTGTAGTTTGTATTATTCTCCGATATTTTGATGGGCATTGTTGGTTTCTAGGACCTGCAAGATCACAATAAATTTGATCTAAATAGTTAAATGTGAGTTTTTACTAAGGACCCTCGGTTTCAAAAGGTGTTTCACTGAAGCAGTTAGCATAAGCTCTTCAGTCCTCTGACTCTGTTACCCATACCTGATGCCATGTAAGTCTCTCCGCATCCATGTGGTGTGTCAGTTCAAGAAGCCTCTAGCTAGTTAGTACAATTTTCAAGGCACATCTGTCAACTACCAATTTCAAAATTCACCTGTTAAATCAATACAATTAATAAGCATTTTAAAAAAGCCTACTATGTACCGGGTACTGCATCAAGAGCAAAAGAACAAATGAAAATGTTATGCTGTTCCTCAATGAGGGAAATAAAGCACTTCCAATGAGTCTACCTGGAACACAAGGCACCTAAGAATGCATCTGATAGGCCAAGCTTTGGCAGCAGTCACCCCTCCCGCTCCTGGTAGCTGCCATAGGACTTAGGGTTCAGAGCTGCCTGTGTATCTTTATTTGAGACCTTTCTCTCCTTCCCCACTATGCATCTAAGCTGACTAAATGCCTGGCTTTTAGCGGTGTGAATGATAAACCCACTATTATTCCTCTCACCAGATTCAGCAGGCAACCCTGAATGCTCTACCAGGACAACACACTCTTTCTTCCACCTCGCCTTCCCTTAGGAGGGATCGACTCCTTATCTCCCTAGAAACAAAACCCTGAGACAGCGCCAAGGGCCTGTGACTGAATGCTAAAGCGCTTCTGTTCTTCCTTTTCACATTTCAAACAGAAAAAAACTACAAAAATTCAGCTCTTTACTATTATTTATACTCCAAAGGACTAAATGATACATTTTTTTTCTGTCCACTTTCTTCTCCTTACCTATGTTATAAAATAAAAGGTAACAAATTCCCATGACAAGTCAGAGCTTGACGACAAACTCACATGGAAGTCCTAGAGTAAACATGACCTACTCAACAGCTGATATGGAGTCTCAAATCTGTACCACTGTCCTCTCGAGGTAGAAGCATGGAGTCCAGGGTCCAAGGTCAGCTCAGGCTATGTAAGACCCTTTCTCCAAACAAACAAGGACAGAAAATGTTCATTTGACATCACGTATAATAAAAATTTGAAAACACCACCAATGTTGGAAGCAAGTATAGCTAAATAGGTCAATGGCGTGATGTGTAACAATTCCAAATAATTTTAAAACAAAATATGAAGCATGTCAAGTATCTGATAAAAGAAACCCAAGGTTCACAATCACATTTATATTCTACATGAACTGGTATCTATAGAAACAGAATACAATGAAATCAAAATTTCCTTTAAGTTTTTAATAAAAGTGTGTGTGGGGGGGGATATCCTTTACTCTGACAAACCACAAGTCAAAAAGGAAAACTGGATTAGAGGTTGCAAGGGTAGTAAATAGAGATAAGATCCTACTGCCTAGCAGAATTTCCACTCTAATTGAGAGATTCAATAGTCTCTCTGCATAGAGGTCTCTTTATAAAGAAGACACCGAAACTTCCAGCAAAAAGGAAACACACAGAGAAGAAGCACAATCAACACCTCATGTGTCTGCCAGGTGACAGTGTTCAAGGACAAATTCCATGAAGACAGCATATCTTAAAGTAGTGAATATGTTGTCTGATATTGGCAAAACCACAACTTCTGAAACTTGGGGAAAGGACTGAGGGACCCAAAGAAGATAGAGACTCCACAGAAAGACCAACAGAGGCAGCTAACTTGGACCCTTGGGGGCTCCCAGAGACTGAATCACCAACTAAAGATAGAACACAGGCTGGAGCTAAGTCCCCTGAACATATGTAGCAGAAGTGCAGCTTGGTCTTCATGTGGGTCCCCCAACTGTAGAAGGGCTGCCCCTGAGCTGGTGCCGCCTGCTTGCCTGTGGATCCCATGCCCCTAAATGGAGGCCTCGTCTGGCTTCAGGGGAGAAGATGTGCCACAGCAACTTGGGGGGGGGGTTAGGTAGGGGAGTGACACCCATAGCCCAGCGGGGGGTTCCCCTTCTCAAAATACAAGGGGAAGGTAGGGGGGGCCAATTGCATGAGGGGGTATTGGGAGGAGTGGAGGGGCTGATAGTGGGTTTTAAAGTGAATAGGTAAGTTTTTAAAAAAACAAAATTTATCTTTTCTGTGAGTGCTGCTACATATAAATTAGGATAATTTGATACTGACTTACTCTAACTTTCTGACATTTCAAATACCTTTGTTTCTCATTTTACTACCAATTACTTTTACTCACTTTAAGTTTTTTATAATCAAATTTCTTTCAAAGAATGACTGCTTTATTCATCCTTGTGTTCCCTAGCACCAGGCCCAGGACATACTGTACATTCAACATCAATTGGTTTCTCTAATCATTTACTTCCCACACTGTTACAGCACAGAAAAAATGTGAAAATTATCACTGAACACTACTAATGACAATTTCCAAAAGATAATCTTATTTTTCTTCTAGAACGTTTGTTTCATTAATACAAACCCAATATGGTGTACATAAGCAATCCACAGTGCTTACACAGCCTGAACAGGAGACAAGCTTAAGCCAAGGAACTGGAGACAAGTTTAGCAAATAGAGCTCTTTCTTTTTCCTCGGAAGGAAGGAAGGAAGGAGAGGGAGAGGGGGAGAGAGAGAGAGAGAGAGAGAGAGAGAGAGAGAGAGAAAGCAGAGAGGGAGCATGGGAAGGAAAAAAGAAAAGGAAAATCAAATGTGCATAATTATAAAAAACAAAGAGCATGGGCTGCTAAGGGCAGAGCAGGCTGAAGACGTATTGGCTGAAAACAGGATGCTCTCCTAAAATACTTGTCCCTTACAGTCAGAAAAGAGACTGACAAACAAGGTAAGTTTCCTTCCGTATATAACAGGTCACCTCAAGGGGTTGAGGACTGTTGATAAAAACTGACGGGGGGGGGGGGGAGGCAGAGAAGGCTCTGTGGTTTGAGAGTTTGGCCCCCAGCACCCACGCAGTAGCTTACAACCGTTTCTAACTCTGTTCCAGAAGATTCTGACACACTCTTCTGACCTTCATAGTCACCAGGCATGATGCATGTACATGTATGCAGGCAATGCAGTCATTCACATAAAATAAATCAGACACTGGAGTCAACAGCTGCATGCTGCATCCACAGAACCAAGCACCTCACACAGGCATCCCCATCCTTGTGATGCCGTCATCTCCCACTGGCTCTCCACTGATTCCAAGCCATCTATCACCACTGACTAGGACAATCGGAATCAGGGGATCAACTGGAGATCCTAGATCTCGGACCACTCCTTCTCTGCTGAGATAAGAGCATCTGCTGGCCATCCAAAATTTGTGAACCCTGCTTCCCATCTGGCTGCTAAAGATGAATGTTTACTAGCCACAGAACTGCACTTGCAAAAATCTGGCACTATAGGCTCCTGGTAAATCTTCATTGTTGAAATTACTCTAGGGAGCCACAAGGTACAACAAACTGCTTGACCCATTCTGATTTGTAACTAAGCAGCTGTATTTTATTGATCAAAATTGTACGGTTAGAGTTACAAATCACATATTTACTATTCTAAAGGCATCTACATTGTATTTGATAAATATAGACACCCTGAAGAAGTTAAAAAAAAAATACACCCTCCACCCTGCCAAGCACACAACGTCAAAACAGTGAAGAATGTCAACACTCCAACTCATAATTAGTCATTCTGTTGCTGGAGGTTAGTGACAGGCAATTTCTGGGGGAAAAATAATGTCTCAGGTTGGAATAAGCAGCCCCTCTCCATCACAGAAGTGGATACTTAACTGCTTCTGCCTGCTTATAAATATTTTCATTCACACACAAACAAGGTGGTCTACTAACATGGTTTGAATAGCAGCTCCTGAAGGAAAAATAAAGTTCCTTGCTCAACCACGGGAAAAGACCTCCAAACACAAAGCAGGGCTTTCACCTTACAATAACTTAAAATCCCAATTTGGGTCACAACATTCCCAATATAACTCCCTGGCATCATAACACTATAAAGACCGTGTAACTTTTATTTCTGAAAGAATGAACAAATGAATTCACACCTATACACACCATGAACTTGTCAACTGAATCACAAGTACCTAATCCTAGAAAGTACAAATACAAAGTCAAGAAATCAAATTGTCTTTCTCACTTGAGGACATAACTACCCTATTTCAATAGAAGTTAATAATGAATTTATATTTACTGGTGACATTCAATCTTTTAAAAAAGATTGTCAGTTTCTTTGCAAGAGTCAAAAGAACTCAGTTATGTGATAAATATATAGTTAAGCTAGTCATTTTTTATAAAAATTTTGATTTCTCGAGTATGAAAATGGTTTAAATATTTTTTAAAACAATTCTTAAGTGTCCAAGATCATGCCAATACCTTCTTGTTACTGCTAAGAGAGAACACCTCACAACTTGGTATCTTAGGAATTTGAAAAGGCAGCAGAGATAGCTCAGAAGTTAAGAGCACTTACTACCCTTGCAGAGATCCCAAGTTCACATCCCAGCACCCAGACGTCAGCTCACAACCACCTGTAACTCCAGTTCCAGGTGATTCGACACCTCCTCCTGATCTCTGAGGGTACTGCTCACATGTGGTACACTTACGTGCAGACAATACACTCATACAAATATGTAGTGGTTTGAAATGAGATACCATTCCCCCTAAGTGATAGTGTATGTTTATATATTCAAGCATTTGGGAGGTAAGGAAATTACAAGTTCAAGGTGATTAAATGAACCAGATGTTGAATATTATAGTAAATTAATTAAAACATCCTCAGAAAACTGAAACAAGCTAAAAAATATAATAAATAATATTTAAATAGTAAATATTAACTACTAAAGATTAAATAAATATACATAAACAAGTCCTGGATCTCTGACTGGAGTTTAGATTCAAAATCAAGTTTTAACTGAGGTAAAAAGACATTTTGGTGGAAATATGAATGGAAACTGGATACTAGATAGTAACAAAATTATTGACATAACGATGAAATAATGTGTGATAATGAAAGAAGCCCCTTTGTTCTCAGGGATCGTGTGATTGAGAACTTACAGGTAAAGCACCAGAATAGCAGTGAGGTAAAAAAGCAGATCTCAGACAGAAGAAGGGAACTCATGTGCTGCATGATGCTAACCGGAATGCTAACCATGGTCCACTAGGGGAGACTGCTGCCGGCGCCCGCTGCTCCAGAGCGTCAGTTTTTCTGTGGACTTATTTCAGTCCAAAGTCCCATAAAAGGATTCCCTGCCCCCTGCCCTGAGTTACATCAATAAGCAATGATTATTTTCTAGATGAAAAAGAAATCTTAACTATTTAAAATTAAATTCAGAAATGAATGTGAGCCCCAAAGCCGACACAGGAATCAAGCTGTGGCGTGGGGAAGCAGAGAGTAGAGCTCCGTCCTCTCGCCCCTACTGCTCCATCCAAACGACAAACAACTCCTCAGTAGCCAGGGATCGGAAATTAAATGCTGGTGCGTGGTAGACAGCTGAGACGTAACATTCTATTATTATAAGCATAGTGAATGCTGTCTAGAAATAAAAATCCAAAAGACAGTTCTTCAAGGATAAGTGAATGTTGAAGTCTAGACTAAAAGAAAGTCCCGCCGGGCGGTGGTGGCGCACGTCTTTAATCCCAGCACTTGGGAGGCAGAGGCAGGAGGATTTCTGAGTTCGAGGCCAGCCTGGTCTACAGAGTGAGTTCCAGGACAGCCAGGGCTACACAGAGAAACCCTGTCTCGAAAAACCAAAAAAAAAAAAAAAAGCCCCTGAACCTTAACAGAAGAGACCAATGTAAAGAAACACAAGAGAAAAGAATTTAAAAACTGCTCACCAAATTGCTCACTGTAAACTTATAGGCGTTATCAAACACAGGGTCGTGCCAGGAGTGAGAAATCAATACAGTTCATGTCCATCAAATGGGCCACGGAGAGAAGCAGAAGTTCTGGAAGTCCATGACATTGCTTCCTGTATCTACATGTAAAAGACTGAGAACAATTTGCCTGTTCTAAAGAGGGGGCCGTATGACATTGCTTCCTGTACCTACATGTAAAAGACTGAGAGCAATTTGCCTATTCTAAAGAGGGGGCCGTATGACATTGCTTCCTGTACCTACATGTAAAAGACTGAGAGCAATTTGCCTATTCTAAAGAGGGGGCCGTATTTTTATCTGTGTGCTGTGCTTATCAGTGTGCATCTATATGTCACATACATGAACAATGATCAGACAACAACTTGCAGAAGTCAGTGTGTGGGTCTCAGGGATTGAACGCAGGTGGTCAGGCTTCTAGGCAAGCACACCTCTAGCCACTAAAGCCTCCCACCAGCCCAAGTATACGCAATATTAAAAGATTTCATTTCATTAAGAACAAAAAGAGTTATTCCTTCCAAAGTCGTATTTGATTATACACAGAAATCATTCACCATGCTCGGTTAAAACTATTAATACTTTTAAAACTAAGTATGCTCACATTAATCCTTTGATATGATCAAACAAACTCTATACTGACTTCACATCTTATCACAATAAAAGCAAGGCATCTTGCATTTAGGCTGACAAGGGTCTAACTTTCTCTTACTACTCAACCCCATCTCTTCCCTGTCTCACACTGCACCCTGTTATACCAGTGGGCTTTGTTGTTTTTCTAGAGAAGATCAAACAACAACCTCCAGTCTCAGAAGCTATCACCTTCACCTGACCCTCTTCCCACAGATGACCACATGGCTGATGCTTAGGTACCATAAGCCACAGTGCCTGGTATGCTGGCACTGACAGGAGAATCCTTGAGAGTAATTAGATCATGAGGGTATCACCTCACAAAAAGATATCTGAGGAAGATTCAGCAGGATGGCATCTGAAAACCAAGAACCTAACTAGCCATCACCTTGATCTTGGAGGACGTAGCTTTCTGTACTGTGAGAGATGCAGCTCTTGTCCAAGCTGCACATTATAGGGCATTTTAGCTGAAAGAACCTGCGTTAAGACACCGAATGCCCTCTTCGTAGGAGACAGAAACTCTGCAGGTGCACACTCCGCTTCTCTGGCAGCGCTGCTCCCTTAACTCTGAGTATTTTCCCCACAGCTCTCCCGTCCGTCCGTCCGTCCGTCCGTCCATCGTCAGTCACTGCAGACTTATGCACTGTGTATTTACTTATTCACCTGTTTATCTATTCTTCTGCAAGAATACAGAATACCTGGAACGGACCTTGCCAGTTTCATTTTCTGCTAATCTAAGTATTTTAGGGCACGCATGTTCAATTAAATAGCAACAATATGAATAAAAACTAGACATCTTAAAAGCATGCAAACAGGAGCTGGAAAGAGAACTCAGTAATTAAAAGGAAGCTAGCTCTTCAAGAAGACCTGGGTTCAAGTCCCAGTAACCATATGGTAGCTCACAACACCTGTGACAGACACTCTCTCCTGGGTAGCACCAAGTACACAGGTATTACAGGCAAAAATAAGTTATAAAAACAGGCAGACAAGCACAAAGCCCCAAAGAAAGCTGTTTGCTTAAGCTTAATACGCAGGACTCCAGAGTGACGCAGAGCAGACGCTCGATAAATGTAGGAGGAGTAGCAACAAGGAGGAGTTAATCATCTAAACAGAGGCCGGGTCCTCAATGAGCAAGAAGAATAGCGTGCCAGAACTATAGAAACAAGTCAATATTTAATATTAAATATTTGTTTACCTCTGAATGAAGGTTGGTTTCAAAAGAGCCAAGGAGCTGAGAAAAAAATATTTAGAAGATAGTATATTTTATTTTAAAAATCCTATAAACAAAAACTTTATTGAGAGAAAAAGAACAGCCTGAATTACATGAAGAAAAATAATGCAGAATGTCAAAAACGGAGAGACAAAATAAGCGTGTTTCAGAGCAGTGGCACTTCTGGAGGAGGAGGAGGATGTGAGAGTTTGCAACAGGTGCAGCGAGATGCCACAGGAGGGCGGAGCTGGGCGGGAAGAGAAAGCAAGAAGGTCAAACAGCAGAGCGCGCTGAGCGCGCTTCCACAGCTTCCTGGGAGAGCAGCAGCAGAGCTCACACTCAGTGACAGAGTCCCAGGTGCTTTCACAGCTAACAGGAAAAGCATGAATTACACGGTCAACGTGGTCATGCTGCAGCTGGGTGAGGGCAAAGACAATGTTACCTTAGGAACTTGGGTTCTAGAGTTTCTACATTTGGGCAAAATGAGTATTTTCATCTCATATGACATTAAAACTTGACAGAAAATTAACTCAGTATATTTTTCTGTCTCCAACCAGTGTTTTTTTTCAAGCTAATACTGTATTCCAGATGTATAATCTCTTATCTTCATATTCCCTGTGCCCTGAGCATGTAGTAAACTCTACAAAACAATCTTTCCATCGACACGGCTTCTTAATAACAGGATTAATATGAGGGACCTTTGTTTTAACTAAACACTATCTCTAAGAGAAGCCCAACACAGCTGGAGAAGGCTCTCCTCAGGAAAGGACAGACGGCTCAATAGTGTAGTATGTCTGCTTTCTTCAGCTATTTTTCCAATTCTCCAATAATTAATTTTCACAGAGGATAAGAGAATAAATGACTGGACAAAACGGCCCCACCAGCACACTATCCAAAAACTCTGAGGAGACAGAGCTCTGGTCTATCTGGTTTCATATTACTCAATAAGACTCTTACTTTTACCAACTAAAATCAGACTAAGACACCTCCATGTGGGGCCAGCTCCTATATGACATACAGTTCAAAGGCAGTATTGCTAATACATAGGAGACACTGGTAATGACTTACTAACAACTTTCTGGTGCCTATAATAACTATCATCCTGAGAGCTCTTCATTTTTTTCCTTAGGTAGCAACTGATTAAGACTTTTCTGGGGTGGGTAATGGGCATTTACTGCATCAGGCATATATATATACATGCAGTGTTGAACATTACAGATACTTGGAGGAGATGATTTAAAAAGCTACTGAAACTGCATGAGGAGCAGCAATGCCTTATTCAAAGTGGGAGGTCACATAAATTGTAAACACTGCCAGAAAGTACACTAACTACAGCCTAGCCTCCAACCCGAGAGGAGCTCACAGGAGCAAGGACTGCTCAGATTCTAGTCTGCTCTCCTGTACACTCTAGTGCAGGAGCTAAAATGGCAAACACCCAAGCCTGCCTTCTTATCCACATTTCTCCCACTGGTAACACCTACAGACTCTTACCCTTAGATCCTTAGACCCAGCTTTGGTTTTGAGTTTCTTCTACAACAGTTCTTTTACAAGAGTTGCCTTGGTCGTGGTTGTCTCTTCAAAGCAACAGAACACTAAGACACCTTGAAATAATCATATCAGTACACTAGATCCATTTTAATCTTCCATGCACTATAAAGTTCAGTAATTCAGTTTCTCCTGTATCTTGTCAAGCTGGCAATTACTTTACCAGTACATGTCAATTCGATCAACGCTGCTGTTTAGAAGATGAGGTGAGAGTAAGAAGAGATTGATAAAACTGCTGTGTCAGATGTGAGAGAGAAGCAGACCTGCCCTGCAGCGCCCACAGCACACATACCATCTTTCAGAGTGGGGTGCCAGCCTGCTGACACTGCCCCTGCAGCCTGCTTTTAGTGTCCAAGGAACCTAACTAGGCATACAGAACCTTTCACTGTCTGCCCGTGAAGGCAAAGAGGAGAAAGTGAACAGAGGAAGAAGCTGTGTAATGGTTAGACAAGCAAGGCGAGTGCCGACAGAAAGGAGTGCTCTCATCTGGAAGACGACCATGGTTTGCTTAGTCACTTACAGGGACAACACACAGTATTTCTCAATACGGGAAGAGATCGCTGGATTCGGGTGAAACTACACAAAGCAGTATTCTTCCATCTTTTACGATGCTTACATATGAAAATTTACCCAATAAAAAAATTCTAAGAAAAATTCCTCAAAGTTTTCATGACTCATTACTCTTATGTACAGAGGCTGATGCCGGATCCTACATGGGTAAAAATGGTACCAAAAGGAAAACAAACAAACAAACAATATTCAGTAGCTGGGGGTGAAGCTGGAGGTACAACACTCACCTAATACACAGGAGCCTCTAAACTCTACAGCACATCCCATTACGGTACTGCCCTTTATAAAGGCTCATCTTTTTTTCTGTTTATTAAACATCCCAAATTTCTTGGAACACAAGTTCCATCTATGAACAAAATAAAAGATCCCAAGTCAGCCCCAATTTTTCCTCCTATAAGCCTACCATCCACCAGCACTCTGTCATGCCCCAGGCTCAGGTACCAACTAGAGTTTGCTTCCTCCCTGGGCCACTCAATGTGCTATCAGTTATGGGTTCACGTATTTTAAATTCAATTCCTACCCCTTGCAATGCTCTCCCAGTTCCCTTAGATGGATGTACCAATTGCACATATACAAACATGCAAGCAAATGCAGAGAGTGTGTGTGTGTGTGTGTGTGTGTGTGTGTGTGTGTGTGTGTGTAAGAACAGGAAGAAAGTACAAAGATAGTTCTTATTCTAATTTCAAGAAAGATTCTACTTCACTAAGCATGGTACTGCTTACCTTACAATTAATTTTAATATTGCAGCAGGGAATTTTTTCCCTTTATGTTTTAATCTGGGGACAAGAACAAATCCAGTAATAGAACGTCAACACTAATTTGAAGGAAGATGAAAAATGACTTAATAATACTGTAGCAAGATTAATATCGTGCAATAGATCATGGCACCATAAAACTTGACAAATTCATTTTTGTATCACTGTATATTCTTGCTAATAGAACAGGGCATATCCGAAACACTATTAATACTTTACTGCACAAATGCCGATCATATTGCACTGCAAGAAGATTGTGTTTTGCACGAGATGAAGGAAAATAACTGTCCTCACCCATCTGCAGCCTACACTTCAGGGCAAGATGGAGAAGGATGGGGCCAAGTGATCTCAAGAGAAAGCAACACTTGCTAGAAATCAAGTGGTCCAATTCAGAAAATGAGGTGATGGTTACCAAGGAATCTGCTTCCACTTGAAGATCCTTTAGTCCAGGAATTAGAATTGGAAAACAGCACATGATATGAGACATTCTACTTCAAAGAGGGCTAAACAAGGTACCAAGCCAACAGACAAAGTAGGAAAAGGCATCTACTGGGGTCCTTAGACACACGCAGACTACAAATAAGCTCTGCTCTGCGCAAAATACACTAATACCAACAGAATTTAGTCTCCTGCCTGAGACAACCAAGTAACTCAAACAAGATGCTTGAGGCAGGAAGACACGATTTCCAGGACTTTCAACATCTAGCAGACAGAAAACAGTGAGTCCTAGTAGGTGACAGACCCCTCCAGCTGCTTTCGCTGACTTCTGTGAGGACAGCATCCAGGCCAAGTACAGAGGAAGGAGGATGAGGTGGGGCCGGCGCCAGACCTCCTTCACGGACAAGTGAGCAGGCCAGGCACGGCCCAGAAGGGCCTGAGTTCCCTGTAACGTTTCTAACGTGGCTCTCTTAAAATACACAACGATTTTTGAACAAAGAGTTCTCATTTTCATTATATACTGGACCCTGCACGTTTATGGCTGGCCCTGCCCAGCAAATACCCTCAGCTAAAGAAACAAGGTGAGAGTCTGGTAGCAACAAAGCAGAATTCAAAGGACAGAGTGACAAACAGCCGTGTATATGGACAGACACACAGATGCACTCACAGACATATATCCTGGGACTGGGACTGCAGAACACAGCAAATATCTGAGATCACTACCACAGGCGCAGAAAAGACTCAGAATATCTCAGACAACAGTGTCTCGGTGTTGCCTGTTCCCGAAAGCCGGACTAAAGAGACCCAGATGTGGGTGTGGCACACGCAGGAAGCCTAATCCTTGGCTACACAGAATCTCCTTTGAAAAGAAACTGAAACAGAACTGCAGAGTGGACCTGTTTCCACGGCCTTGCAGCTCTGCCTTCCAGTTTTGTACATCCCTGAGGTTAACCTGCAGCCGCAAGACTCAAAATCCCTCCGCCTTTCCTGCTCACACCCTTGCCACAAAATACTGTTAAAATCATCCTATTATTTGTTACTGTTACTCTCTTGCTGTCTCGTTCACAAATTAAACTCTAAAAACGTGTAAAAGGTTAATAACATGACCCTGAATATGTGTGGGGTACATTAGTAGAAACCCTGGCTCTGATACACTTGGGAACTAGTGTGTTCTCTTTGTTAAGTTCTGCCTCCCTTACTGAAACTTCTCAAAAACAATAAACTCCTGCGTTTTGTTTAGCCTAAGACGAAAGTATAGGAGGCCAAACTGCCAGACGACAGTATTCTCAGACACCAATGGTGAACTTACCACCACAGCATCCAAACATGCTGTGCTACAAATGCGAGAGCAAAGGCAGACTTGAAACCTTGTCCCCCAGAGCCCACCACTGGGAGGAAACCCAGGAGGACCTAGTCCGAGCTAACGAAATACTCGATGACTGGACTGCATTCCCCACCTGTACGTTAAACTTTCTCACAAGTGTACACATACAAGTGTACACATACGAGTGCACACATACGAGGAATGAGTAGGTGAGGGACTCACTTCTTCCCACAGCTTCAGGTGTTCTTGCAAGTCTTGGGAAATGTCCCCATGACAAGGGAAAGCTGCTGTAACTTACCTGTCACCCAGAATAAACCAAAGAACTGTAGGTATATATGCTGTGAAGCACCAAGATAAGAATAAACATCTGCACCCAGTACAGCTGGTCAATACACCGAGCAGCAAGATAAGGTCTGTGGGAGACAAGCAAGCCATCAATGGCAACCAACCCAACTGACCCAACTATGAGAATTAGCAGAGACAGCGTTAAAACAGCAGTCTCAAATTTACCTTACCATTTAAAACAGCTCTGAAATGGAAACATACAGCATGCAACATGTGCATTATAAAGCAAAATAGCAAATCAATACACCAAGAATCTACTTTAAGAAACTAGAAAATGAAGAACAAATTAAACTGAGAGTAAGCAGAAGAAAATATATAAATCAAGTGAAAATCTATGAAATAGGTAGCAAAACAGCAACAACAAAGCAGTGGAATCGTAGCTGGTTTTCTGAGACAATCAATAGCTGATAAACCTAGACTGATGTGAGAGAGCACATAGACTGATAGGGGAGGGCACAGAGACTGATGGGGGAGGGCACATAGACTGATGGGAGAGGGCACATAGACTAGTGAGGACACACAGACTGATGAGAGAGAGCACATAGACTGATAGGGGAGGGCACAGAGACTGATGGGGGAGGGCACAGAGACTGATGGGGGAGGGCACATAGACTAGTGAGGACAGATAGACTGATGTGAGAGCACATAGACTGATGGGAGGGGTACATAGACTGATGGGAGGGGTACATAGACTGATTAGGGAGGACACATAGACTGATGTGAGGGAAAGCACATACAAGTTGCCAGCATCAGAAATAAGACATATCTTCATATTTTTGTGGAGAGTAAGTTAAGAGTGTAATTGGGATACTATGAACAACTTCATGCCATAAAGTCATATCGAATGGATAAATTCACTGAAAATCAAACTCAAGAAGCAGATAATCTGAATACTTCATTAAACTGCATTCAGTTTTTTAAATTTAAAAAAAAAAAACCTTCCACAAGTAAAATACTGAATGAGACGAATTAGTGAATATCATCAAACAGTAAAGAAAAAGAACTCTAAACAAACTCTCACATAAAACTAAAGAGAAAAGAATATTTCCCAATTCCTTTATGAGGTCAGAAGGTTTTTTTATATCAAAACCAAAGGTAATATCAAATAAGCCTCCAAAATCCATGATGATGTAAATGTAATCTTAGTAAATATGTCCAACAATATCTGACGAGATAAGCAGTCAGTCGCTTGCTTCTGCCAGCAGCGCTGATCACTCAGACTGGGGGGGGGGGGGGCTGGGGGGGGCCGGGGGCGGGGCGCTGTGCAGAAGCTGGAACTCAAATTACTGCTAGGTCCTTCAGAGTGCAGTCAGTGTAGAAAAGCCTACAGTTAGAGAAGCTCACCTCGTACTCACGGCATGATCAACTGCGACATAGTCTCAAAGATAAGGAGTATGTATCCACATAAAGTCTGCAATGAATAATCACTGCTGCTCCACAGCCATTAGTATGTAATGAATATGCGCCTGTTCGTGGTCTAGCCACACACAACACACACTACTAAAACAGGCCACTTCCTGTTACTGTAACAAAATGCCTAATGTCAGTTTTGAAGGCTTGAAGTGCAAATTCAGACAGCCACCTGTCAGGCTCCTGTCAGTTCAGGGGCCACACACAACATTACAGGTACATGGTGGTGGGAGGGGGTTGAGGAGGACAAGGGACAGTATGTGCAGACAATCGTCCCAGGATACAGCATAGCACAGTGAACTGACTCCCCTCCCACTAGAGCCTATTTCCTGAGGTACTACCAACATGAACTTTTGGGGACATGTTCAAACCATATCCAAACACAGCAAGTACTTAGCATAAAAAAACTATGTTTTGATATACACAAAAGAATGGACAAATCTCAAAAAAATCCTGTTGAATGACAGATGCCAGAGAAAGACAAGAGACGCTACATGGTTCTACCTATGGAAGCTTAGGAACCGCCAGTCAGTCTACTGTAGGAGCGCGCAGACGCAGATGCTAGGGACGAAGGAGAAGCAGCAGGGCAAGGAGGAAAGACACAGGACTGATGACAAGCTGTAGGAAAGCATGAGCTGCCTTGGCTGTGATCATCTCAAAGGATATACGTGCCAAATAAACTCAACAAAGCTTTTAAAAATGCGCAATATATTTCAAATATAAGCCACATAAGACGATTCAAACCACTACTCTGACTACAACAATAAAACACTCTTTTCTTCAACACAGCAGTCAAAGCAGTTCCTGAATGAGAATAATAAATGTGCTCCAAACATTCCTCTCGTTTCTACCATAAAACAAGTGTGCTTTTATACTTAATGAACTGGATTTTGCTGAGTCCCTCCACCAAGAGGTTCTTCCTACAAGCCTACCACCACTTGGTGGGAGACTGAAGTATGTGATATATGAAGAAAGGTGAAACCCTACTTAAGAAAAGGCCAAATAAGCCTTTGCTTCCAATCACCAGCTTAGAGGCTCTTATAATTCATAGAACTAACTTGAATGAAAGTTAGCTCTCCCCATCCTGTTCTGTGTATTCAAACTGACGAAAATAGGCTTCCAGTTGTCATAGTTACTGTGCCAGTAGGCAGAGTAAAGCAGCTTCCAATTAAGTAGATGGAAATGTGAGAAAAAGCTCACACCTGATAGTTACCCAGCCAGTTTCCTGAATCAATACGTCTTACTTGACTCAATATGTGAGCAGACCTCATGTTTTAGGAGGGCAACCATCTATTTTTACCTAGAAGAGCTTCATTTCTAACGAACCTTCAATGACTCTGTGATTGACAACGTTAGAAGGCACTAGAGGGGCTGCAGTGGATACCTGCCCGAAGGACTACTGCTGGTAACATCTGCTCTGACCCACGTAAGAAATTTTCTTAAAACAATCAATACTTGTGGGCTGAAACTTCCTCAGGAAAAAACCATAGTAACAGGGTATAGGAAGTAGCCAAAGGAAAAATTATTTGCTGCAAAAAAAAAAAAAAAAAAGTCAAAGCTGTTATTTCTCCATCAAGTCCAATCTAAACCCAGCAAAAGTTGATTATTTTCTTATAGACAGTAGGTTATCAACTCTCAGGTCACTAAAACTGTCTCCCAGAGACAAAGTCTCATCTACAACACAATATACTTACTGGCCACTATATGCACATCTAAGCGTACAGTAATTGATTTCCAAGAGATGAAAAAGAACATTTTAGGCATAAAATGAGTGAAGAGTGAAAGAGAATCATTACATTCTTATGTAGAAAAAGCACCACTAACCAACGGCACAAGCTGGCTCCAGACCTGCTCAGACCTTAGGCATCTGGCACAAAGCTTCAGAGCAGGACAGCCTTTCAGAGGCCACAGTTGCGGGCAGCTAGCTAAGACAAGATGAAATTAACCACAAACTCCAGTTCCTCAGGCACACTAGCCACTTCTATATGCCTCACACCTGCCTATGCCAGTTAGTTCTGCCTACTTGACACAACTAAAGTCCCCCGGGAAGAAAACGCTTCGACTTAGGAATCCCGGTTATCAGACCGGGCTAAGGCCCTGTGTGGTTATCTCTGTGACTACTGACTGTTGTGGAAGCAGGTCCAGCAGGTGGTCCAGGGAGTTATAAGAAAGGCAGCTGAAGAGGAGGCCAGAAAGCAAGCCAGTAAACAGCATGGTTCCTGCTTTTGTTCCTGCTTGCGTTCCTACCAGGATCCAGATGTGTAACACAAAGAAACCCTTTCCTCCTAAACCACTTTTGGTCATTGTTGTACCACAGCAACAGGAAGTGAGCCAGGATGCCGCCATACTGAATAGCACAGATATACACTGCTATCACAGGTCATTTTGTAAGGACTTCTCAGGAGTGGAGTTTAGAATAACCCATCCTACAGGGATTTTCCTAACACTTATATGAATCCAGTGCAAAGAAACTTCAAACACCACTGACCAAGAGGTGTCAGTTACTTTAATCTTGTGGAAATTCTTTACATAGGGTTATTTAAAATGTAGCATTTACAGTTGTTCTGTTCACGTTAGAACACTTAAAGACTGATGGAGAAGATAGAGTTTTTAGACAGAGTTTTGCTAAAAAACAGCCTATCAGGACTAAATAAGAGCAGATAAACCACAAAACACATGGGGAACAAATGACCTTACAGCTGTGTCAGCACAGGGCAGGAAAATGCCAATGACACTGAGTGACGACGACCACGACGACGACATTTCCAACGAAATGAACTATTCCTTTACTAATGGTCTCATCTTTGGCTAAACTACATGAGTGATCAAGTTCATTTTCAGTTAAGTGGGAACTTCCCTGACGTCACATTTTACTCAAGTCTTGGCCCCTGTCCGTGTCTGGCTACTAGCAAATCCAAATGCAAATCTCTCAAAGGGAGATGACCCAGATCACAGTCAAAAGAGGCAAGCATCACACTCACCTGTCTCTTTCACTAAGTACTTTCATTCAACAGGCAACCCTGCCCTGATGTCACATGGTGTAAAGGAAGTATATACCCTAATCCAACCACTGTTCGTTGCACTGTGCTAGTAACACAACCTCACTCAGAACTGCAGCTCCAACTCTTGAGAGCTATTCCTCGACATTTCATACTATCTTTAACTCCTACACATCCTCAAGATGAACTTTCTCACAGTTTCACAAACCTGCAAGGGTCCCAACATACTGAACAGCCACATCTGCTATTCTAACGTCACACTTAATGCACATCAGATATTGGGCAATGTGCTTCATTAACAGAAAAATCATCAATTACTTCTGAGGGTTTACAGAGGCAAATAACGATGCTGAATGGCCAATAAGATAGAAAAACTAGTTAGTCAAGTTTCTGTACTATAACCCAGCTTTATGTGGCCCTTCTGTGCAGCTAGACAGAGCTTCAGTTGCTACAAATAAAACAAGCAAAACCAGATATTGTACCTAATGAGACATATAGCAGGGTCCCACCAGACTGCTAACAGGTGTGGGAGTGGCAAAGGGAGCTATGTCACGGGAAGCAGAAACTGAACCCAAAAGTACACACACACCAGTTTGTAGTTGGAAAGAAACAGAGCCAGTCTCATAATAGTCTTAGGAAGTCCAGGCATTTCTTGACCACTTCTTGACCATTATGAGGAACATCTGAGGCCTCTGAGAATACTTTCTTATAGGAAAACATCTTCTTCCATTTTTCCTTAAGTTGTGCGTTTCTTCTCTCGCTGTTCTTCAGGTAGAAGTAACAAAGTCTTCGACCCAGAAGGCCAGGTACCTTGCATTGTCAGGGGCAACTGTATTCTCCTGTGTGAGAGTTGGACTGAGTGCATCTGCCTTGTGAGCTGAGGTGAAACAGTCTCACAGAGCTGTGGAGAAGGGGCAGCTGCCTAGCCTGCAAATGCCATTGCAGAATATCAATGAATCTGTGTAGAGAACCACAAACAGCAGGCAGATTCTAGTGATCCAGCTGTGGGTTAACAGCTGAAATTCTACAAAATGTTCAATGTGGTGAGGCTGGGTACTCAAGTGTGGAGAAATTAAGCAGTCATTAGAGACACTGTTAACTTTTAGTTTAAAAACACTAAGTACTACTATTATGCTAGGAATGTGTTACAAACAACTAACTCTTAACATAGATTGAATCACACTATTCTCCAAGTAAACAAAGCTTATAGAGATTGAGCAGCAGTTTGTCTGAGAACTTAGTTTATATCTGATTTTGAACCTAGGTTTGCCATTCCTAAGAGAATTGTTAAGTTTGAGGCAGGCTGAGTCACAGAGCAAAACCTGTCTTCAAATGCAAATCTCTCACAGGGAGATGTCAGTAGGGCCTCTGCTCTTCCGTCTGCCATGGTCTTCCTGCTTCCACCTACACTGAACCAAAGACGACCTAACCCAGACCTACATATCTAGCTCATTTAAATTTCCCTCCATCTCTCTACCTGTGCACCAGAAACACCTCTCGCCAAGTGCCACAGAGATCATGGACAAGGTAGCTTATGAGTCATCCTCCTAGTCCAGTAGCAAAGAAGAAAGTCATCCGACTCAAGGTCTGGATGGATCTACCCACAACAGCCATGGGCCAGGCAGGACTGAAAAGTCCAGAACTCTACTGTGTCTCCTGCTCTCCTCTCTAAGAAGATGGTGGTAGGCTATACAGTCTGAGGAACGACTTGGACTCAGGAGGCTTGCTTTTCAGGAGAGGCTGGGAATGGGTTGACAATAGAATTGGGGGGGGGGGGTAATTACAACAGAAAAGATTTTAATATATCAAACACTGGTCCCAAAACCAAAAATACTTGACAGTCCTTCTAGAAAATCAGGCTTAAGAATGTAAGAAAACTAAGCACCGAGTTCTTAGGAATCTTAGCTCAGGGAAACAACAATACAGAGCTACCTTCTGTGCCCTGCATTACTGAGTCTTGTTGCATATGGTTCAAAGTATATCCAAAAGCGAGATCTCATAGGTCTGACAGCAAGATCTATAGGATAATGCTGCTCAATTAATTATATACTCAAAGGGGGGTTGGGGGGAACAGCCGAAAATCAAGAACAGAAAATGTTGGAAGCAGAAGTGACTGCCCCATGCAGAGCACATTATCAACCATAAAGCTTTTAGAACTCCTGAAAACCCTAGAAAGCCACCAGGTCCTTCAGTTTTAAAGTTAGACTGGAGCAAGAGGAGGGCTCCTAGGAGAGACGATTACAACAAAACCCTCTAAGTTTCTATGCCTACAGTGACTCACCCAGTGAATGTGGCAGGCTTCTCTATAATCTGAGGAACAGAAAGGCACGCATGGGCACTGTAGCTACGAGGCTCTGGGGTGGAGATGAGCAGAGCCTGCATATTACAGAATACAGAGTGGAAAACAAGCCACTGTGCAAAGGAAGGAAGCTGCCAAGCCCAGAGAACCATCACTGGCCACATTCCCTGACACCATCTGCCACAAGGGCAGAAAGTGTGTGTGGATATATGCCTTCAACAAACACACTCAACTTTTGCCGTTTGAAGACCTAACATTCTGCTGGTTCGAGGCTCCCCATGAACAATAAATGATTCTGGTAAACAGCAGATGCAGAGCAGCTGTGTACGCCGGCGTCACTAAGCTGACCAGTGACCATCAGAACAGTTGAGAGAGCATTTGCAGCCGTTATTTAGCAGAGATTTCAATTAACTCTAAAAATGTTGGGGAAGGAATACCCAAGTTTCCAAAGCCCACCATATGGCTTGGCAATGAGCAGCCACTCTCCCTTCCTAGTCATCAAGGTTCTGTGAGTAAAGACTGCCTCTCCCCACACTGCTTAATGGAAGGCAAGAAACACAGCAGACATTTCGGAAAATTAACTTCGACGAACTTGAGATTTTCTTATGACACTCATTCTAAAGCTTAAAGCACAGGTTTAAGTGTTCTCAAGAAGAAAATCACTATGCCGGGCGGTGGTGGCGCACGCCTTTAATCCCAGCACTTGGGAGGCAGAGGCAGGCGGATTTCTGAGTTCAAGGCCAGCCGGGTCTACAGAGTGAGTTCCAGGACAGCCAGGGCTACACAGAGAAACCCTGTCTCGAAAAAAAAAAAAAAAAAGAAAAGAAAATCACTTAAGTTCAAATTGGAAGTTTAGTCTCAATTCTGGATCTGGAAGATGAAAGTTGTCTCAATTTACTGAAAAAACAAAAAGCTTTCACAACATGAATACAAGCGTGACACAGAGGTAGACAACGTTCAGGAATGTTTTTAATATATAAAGCAAAGATTACACATATTAGTTCTTTGATTTAGTACAGTCCATGAGTATTCACATTTACGTATATTTTATAATTACATTTTGACCTTCTATGAAACCATGCTTCTATCCATAATATCCATCCATATTGTTCAAGCTAATTCAGTGAAACACAGAGAAAACTCCAGCTAACAGAAACTATATAAAGTGCTAATTTTTAAAAGTAAAACTCACTTTTTAACAGCATACATAACAACAAAACAGGATTCTTGAACGTGGGACCATCTATACATTTCCAGCGCTAACACTCACACTTAAGGAATCAGCGCTGAATGCATTTTCGGGAAGCCATCACTCTGTGAGCACTGCCAGAGAAAACAGGACCCTTCCGAGGCTGCACGTGAGCATCTACAACATAAGGAGGACTGTACTGCACTGGGCACTCTACTCTGTATCGTGTTGGTTAAAACTGCTGCACAAGAAGAAAAATCCCATGAACAGTATTCAGAGTAAACTAGCGTTGTTACACCTTACAGGTCATGGTGGGTTCTGGCTCACCAGTTCTTTACCACACCCTTCCTTCACACGAGCAAAGAGAACTGAAACTCAGTGTCAAAAGGAAACAACCCCCAGAGAGCTGTGCAGGGCACCCAGGCTGGGCGTGAGGGCGTGGGCGGAGCTCTGTCCACATCCTACTCCCACAGATCTACCATCTTCCTGGAGCAGCTGCTCACTTCCCCGGCATTTTCCAGCTCCATCCTTTTCTTTCTAAAATTTGCTTTCATACCTGTCACTCTTAGTAACACCACCCTAAAGAGCTCATAACCAGAGTACAAATGCCTCCATGAAATTCATGAAACCCTCAAAAGTGAGTAGAACACTATCAAGTTTTCTTAGAAAATTCAGGCTTACATCAATTTTCAGAAGTTTGCCTACCACCCACCCCAGAATATATCGTTTTCAAAGTTTACAATGAAAATATTATTTATTAAATTTGACAACCATTACTCATTCATTCTAATCTATTTCTTTTGTTATAATAATCTTCCAAGTCTGAAATAATGAACAATTCTTTCAAGTCTGTCGCTGTTACTAGCAAATGATGGTCACTCAACACTTTCCATATTTCCATCTTAAACCAATGGCCATCAAACAGTGGTCCCCAAACTACCGCATCACCTGGGAATTTGTCAGCGAAGCAAAATGAGTCTGGCCCACCCCTAGCAGGGACAAAACTGGAAGCTCTGGGAAGCAGAGGCCCAGCAGTGTGAACGTGTTAGTTACTAATGTATGCGGGAACTTTGTCTGCTTGTGTGTCTCTGTATGACATACACACCTGGTATCCATGGAAGCCAGATTCCCTGGAACTGGAGATACAGGAGGTTCAAACTCTGTCCTCTGGAAGAACGGCCAGTGCTTGTAACACGGATATTTTTCTAGCCCTCCAGCAGTATGTTTTAACAGACTTTTCAAGTACATTCAAGCTTTGGGTACTACTAGCATGTGCACAAGCTTCAATTCTATCAGCCTATTTAGTCGTTCAAAGATTTAATGAGGTCCAGCTGTGCGCAAGGACCTCAGTTGTTTTAACCTGACAACATTTGAAACTGAGTTCATATCTTTTAACAGTCCCCAGAAACTACATGCAGTCCCTTCATAACTGAGCCAAAATCAAACTCAACCACACCCCTTAAACCCAAACCCAGCTCCCAATCACACACTATAAAACTTCTGTCTTTCCAGCAGCTAACAGCCATCATCACATTTACTTCCTTCTCTCTACATATGAATTCCAACAAAAACCCAAGGAATCTTATTCCAGGGTAATTTAGATCACCTTGTTCCCCGGCCTATTTCACTGTGATTTAGAATTTCATACTGTCTATTACAATAACTAAATCTAGCTGGTAACTTGCCCAGAGACAAACAGGAGAGTCATGAAAGGGCTCAGACCTGTCTTCTCACCCAGTAATCTATTCTGTCCTCTAGACTTTATTATCAAAGCAACCACCTCACTCAGCTCTCCACTGAAGACCCCAAATGGCTTAGAAGAGCTACTGGGTCACAACAAAATTACTATTTTTGTACTTGCAACCGAAATAACCATTCCAGGTGATATACCCAGAATGCTTTTCTCATGATCCAACACTGAGCCACCTATGCACTCTGGTTCAGTGTCTTTAAAGACCAAATATAGTAATCTCTGTCTGGTTCCATGGAAACAAATGTCACATGTATCATTAACACGGGGGGGGGGGGGTTGTGCAAACTCATGAGACAGAATAAAGTCCTTAAAATGCAAATAATCTTCATTTCATTCGGGATTTTTCTATGACTCAGAACTAAATAGTTTAAGGATGATATAGATAAAAGACCCTCCATCTTTAGCTAATATGGACAGAAGAACTGATTTATCTTCCCAGTGTAAACAACTGCCAGGATATATAAAGCTCCTGGGTTAAGGCGTTCATCAAAGACTTTGGATGTCTTTCTCCATTATTCTCATTTTTTGAGACAGTATATCTCACTTAACCAGAACTGAGCAATTTAACTAGGCAAATATATCCTGACAGCAAGCCCTTGGGATCTGCCCATTCCCATTAGTAGTAGTCATGCACACTCTCTAGCTTTCCACTGAGTGATCTCTGCAGCCTCCATGAAGCTATTTTCAAGACATTACTTACCAGACACAAAGGATGATGCCCAATGAGGCAGGAATACAAAAGTATCTTACACCAAACCAAAACATGGTATTGATATCAAATAAAAAGTTCAGGGTCTGAGGAGACAATTCAGCCAGTAAAGCCAGAACAAATTTCAGCACAGACAGGGAAGGCGGCCAGGAAGTCCTAAGCCCGGCCAGGGGGCCAATGGCAACTGACACCTTCCCAGAGAGGGAAAGTCAGCTTCTTTAAGGGTTGTCACTGGGAGGTGGCCCATCACTCAGTAGAAGACCACACATCTATGATACAGGGCAGCACAAAGTGAACTAAGGTGTGGAGGAAAATAAAGAGGGAACACAAAGTGGGGTGGAGTTGGGGAAGGAGTAAATACGGCCAAAACCCACTATAAAAAATACTCAACCAATTTAAAACAATTTATTTCTGTTTATCTTGCTTTATAGCTACACGAGTGGGATTCCCATTTATTTTTAACATGTTCATCAGGAATATATAAAAATGTCACTAATTAATGTTAACATTTTCACTGAATATAAGGCTCGAGTAAATTCTAACAATATTCTGAGTTCTATTAACAGCAGGAATAATGTCGTCCCTTCCATTACTATTTATACATCTTGGAATCCCTTCCCTTGACCAACTGCTCTACGACTTGTAAGACTTTCGGGGAGAGGTGATACAAGCGGACAGCGTGGTCTGGCTCTAGATCTCAGACAAAATGCTTCCGCTTCCTTGTGCTCAGCAGTCAGGGCTGCGCGTGTCCTGCTGCTCTAACCTGGGGTGAGAGCAGCATCTCTACCTAATTCAGTGAGGACTGATCATGAAGGCTGAATTTCACAGCTGCCTTTTCTGTGTCCCCTCAGACAGATGGTCGTGCAGTTTTGTCCTTAGCTGCAGTGATGTGAGGAGGAATCACAGGAATCATTTGCTCTTTTGAGCCATTCCCTACATGCCTGAAATTAAATACCTTTGGTCATGAAGCACACACACTTTGGTGCATGTCAGGTTCCGTTTACTAGTATTCCGCATACATGTTCATCAAGGATCTTGGTCTGCAGATTCATTGTGTTCTGGTTTTGTCTGGTTTAGTATCAAGAGTAATTAATGCTGCTCACAGAAAACAGCCTCTCCCTCTCACTCTCACTCTGTCCCCCTGGCTCCATAGAAATTTCTAATCTGATAGAATCTAAAGATTTCTAGTGTCTTAAGATTACTAGCCGGGCGGTGGTGGCGCACGCCTTTAATCCCAGCACTTGGGAGGCAGAGGCAGGAGGATTTCTGAGTTCGAAGCCAGCCTGGTCTACAAAGTGAGTTCCAGGACAGCCAGGGCTACACAGAGAAACCCTGTCTTGAAAAACCAAAAAAAAATGTTTAAAAAAAAAAAAAAAGATTACTAACACAATGTCATATGATGGCTCTAATCCACAAAAGAAGATGAAATGGCCATTTTTCCAGCATTGCCTCAGCTCATTTTCAACCTCTTTAACTCAGAAAAAACACAGGGGATAAGCACTGGTATTACATCTAAAGCTCTATTATTCCTTTCACTCAGGATGTGACCACCTTCTACATGCAAGATTGATGGATTCACACCTCTAGACTCCCTAAAAAAAGAAATGGTGCTAGGCACTCTACACTAAGAGGATGGGCTGAGCAGGCAGGAACAAGATTTCAGCTGCCGGTGTAACTTGGGACCAGTGTTCCAAGGATTCCTGGTTACCACTCACAGAAGCACTTGCTGCGTCGTATGCCAGAATCAAAGGCACATCACTGGCACGTCACATAAAGCTGGCAAATCAGCAACTTCTTCAAACAAAATCAGCTCCCCTGGTCTATTCAACAATTTAGCAATAGCATTAATACAATGTTAATAAAGAGAGAGCAGACTTAAGACATTCTGTACGTTCAATCAGAAAACCAGTGTGATCATTTATCTACACTGGTGTTAACGCTCAGAAATTAGTATGCAGCACTTAATATTCTGCTACAGTGATTCTTCAAAATATCAGTAGGATGTGCAAGAGAACTCAGCTAGAAATATGATGTTTAACTAAGTATTAACTAACTAACTGCAGCTCATTTTTCTAGAACCTTTCTTTAATATAGTCCTATAAACTTTTTTTTTTTTTTTTTTTAAGTTTTTTGAGACAGGGTTTCTCTGTGTAGCCCTGGCTGTCCTGGAACTCACTCTATAGACCAGGCTGGCCTCGAACTCAGAAATCCACCTGCCTCTGCCTCCCAAGTGCTGGGATTAAAGGCGTGCGCCACCACTGCCCGGCTTCCTATAAACTTTTTAACTGAACAATGCCAAAGATGTACTTGTCCTACTCTCTCCCTGTATGGGTTAAAAAAATAAAAAAAAGTTGAATAAATTCATTACTGACTCTTTACTCATCTAATTTTCCTCCTGACATTATTTCAAAGCAACTGATACAATCTAATTTTTTTCAAAATAATTCCTATGCAAAATTTTTTTAAAAAAGTGCAACATTACCATTTAACTGGACCAATACTGATTTCTAGAGTTTATTTGATAATATAATCTAAAAATAATTGTTTTTAGAATATATGCTCTAAAATTCTCAAAATATGGTCTTTCTTGAGGGTGAACTGGTAAATTATTAGCCTATGACAGTCTATCCAAAGACATCTGAGCTTTTCAATATTTGGTAAAATTTAAAACTAAACTTCTACTCTTAAGTCATTGATGCCTAATATTTGCCATTTTCAGCTAAAGATAAAATAGCATCCAACAAAGTATAGGACTTCAAATTTATTATAGTTTGAAGTATCTCTAGAGGCAATATCTATACTCTGAGAACATCATATGCTAAAAAAATTAAATCTAAACGGCTTCATAGACCCTCATTCTCCTGAACAACAACAGGTAAAACTCAAAAACTGCAGCAGTCATTGGCTAAATGCCCAGGAATTTAGAGAATTCTGCCAACCCATGTCTCAAATGATCATGAAGAGAAAAGGGCAGATCTGTAAGGGCAAATCTTTAAACTGATGAAGTGCATGAGGAAAGTTACAGAGCCACTCTGTGGAGGTAAGTCCCAAAGCCTCCTTCCCACAAAGTACCGATCTGTCCACAGATCTTTATGAGTCAGAACTAAAACAATACCTTATTATTCCCAAATGACTGTCAGTCCCACTCAGGGTGTCATGCCTTATTTAAAACATCTTCTTTCTCAGGAACCACTTCGTCCTAATTGGCAAGGCAAAGCCAGGTCTCTAAAGCACACAGCTCGTTACATTCAGTCTGGATTACAAAAGCACTCGATGAAACAAACTGCATTGGAATGTACAAATTAACAGCTCAGGAGTATGGGACCAGGTAGTGAAATTACATTGTAATGTGGAACAAACTCTACAGGGAAGCTGGGGAAGAACTCACTAGTGTTCTTATAACCCATACAAGATTTCCAAATGAGCAAATACACAGGCAGAGGACAGGCTTCTCCATAATTCAACCAAGCAGCTAACTATGGGTATGAGGAAGCCAGCTTCTTTAACGACTATGCACATATGTATGAGAACAGGAATACCAACAAGGCAGTTTAACAATCAAAACCTACAGTTACACTGTCTAAATATGAGACTCATCCTCGCCTTCCCACTGACAATGCACCAACAAGCCCACAATTAAATCACAGTTCCAAACTTTTTTTAATCTTTTGAGAAGCTAAACACAGGAGACTAAATTAGAAATAAAGCTTTGTTATGCAGTAGAGAGAGGAAGGTTAATGAGCTAAAAGCTATATGAAAAGGAACAAGAAAGATGTTAAGAAATGAAAAGCTCACTACCAAAATAGAAAATGTTTTGGATAAAAACACTCCCGCCACCTCTTCCCACCCACCCACCCACCCACTCTTCCCAAATCGGCTAACCTGTGAACCTTCCAGCATGCCTCTCTGATTTTCTCTGGAAATCTAGAGACAAATTACAACTGACCTCAAAGAAAGGAGCCTGGGAAAAGCAGAAGCTATGCTAACGTGCTGACGCCATGTGATCTGCTATTCAGTTCTGCCCACCTCACTGGACCTTCTCTGCCTCCACATAGCACACTATGGAGATGAGGAGGACTGGAGCCCAACACCTCCCACCAACCCCTAGCCTTCCTCCTGTCACCTGACAATTCAGAAGTTTCCCTATCTGTAAAATGGATCTATACAATTAACATTCTAAGGGTCATAATAGAGCTTCAGCAATCTTAGTCATCAAGGCAATTAATTCAGACTTTCAAAACATCTGGAAAGCACAAAAGGAACGGACCACGCCCTTCCTTTATCTTCCCCCCCCCACACACACACACACAAATAGTTAATTCTTGTTCGTGTCCAAGTTCTCCTCTTTAACACTGTTTGATCATGTACTACTTTCATTTTCTCCAAACAATTCTCTATTTCTACTAAACCTTTGGTCTTAAGGTCTTTTTCTTTCTTGTATCTGACATTCAGTGTAAGAGAACTCAAGAAAGTTAACACAAGCCTTTGATGAGAGTTCAGACTGCAAACAAACAGACCTATTTGAGAATCGTAAGAGAGTCAACAAGCACCCTGGACTTCTGATATGAAATTTTATAGTAGTAAAAATCGAATTTTACTTATGTATTAATACCTTAAGGTTAAGGTTTCTTTTCTACCCACTATCCCTTCTGCAGATAAAAATAATATTAATTTCAAAATAGTTATAGCCAGGGAACAAAAATCCACAAAGTTAACCAGATCAATGAATACTTTCAGTACCTATAGCTATGTGGAGTCAAAGGCACAGGAGCACAGAGAGAAACAAAACTCCTGGGTGCTCAGTATCACCCCGTCTATCATCAATTACTTATTCACACTCCTGTCAGGTAAGAGGAACCCCACACACCTAAGCCTGCTCATCCCACACCTCACTAGTCCCTGAGTACACACAGCACAGGAGAGGTAAGCAGCTATGTTAAGCTGCTCTTCGTGTCTATCACATAAGAGACCAACCATCTCCAAACCAAGCACTTCTCAGATCTGTGAGGTCTCTGAATTTCTTTGATAAAGAAGCGTAAACTGGAGCTTAAGCCCTTACATACCTGTTGTCTTTAAAGTAGTTACATATTCCTGCAGGGGACTACATGATACAGTGTTCCCACCTCTATCTCTTAATATATGTTCGCCTACGTCCTGAGAATGAACCTTTTTTAAAAGAGGGAAGGGTTCTTTGTAGATGTAATTAAGTTAAAGATTCCTCCAAAAAAAATAATAATAGGGGGCTGGAGAGATGGCTCAGCGGGTAAGAGCACTGACTGTTCTTCCAAAGGTCCTGAGTTCAAATCCCAGCAACCACATGGTGGTTTACAACCATCCATAATGAGATCTGATGCCCTCTTCTGGAGTGTCTGAAGACAAGACAGCTACAGTGTACTTAATAAATAAATAAATAAATAATAAAAAAATAATAATAATAATCCCTAATGTGGGACAGCTCTAACTCCAATGTCACATGTCCTTAGGAGACAAAAAACAGACATACAACAGACATAAGGTCAACAGAATGACTACAAGCCAAGAAACACCAGATAGTGGCAAAACATAAGATGACCGGTTTCTGCAGTTCTGCTGGTATCCTGAGTTAGGTCAGTCTCCAGAACTGAGAAAAGAAACACTTGTTTAAAGCCATCAAATAAGGGCCAATTGTGATGGCAACAGTAATACAGTTATGTGGCACAGATTATAAAACACCGACAGTAATAGTTAAAGTAGAAGAAAACCCCAGCTATCCTGCACTGGAAAAGGCTTGTTAGCAGAAGGGCACTTGCCCACCATGTGTGAGGCTCTGGCTCTATTTCCTGCCCAGCACACCTTAGGTCCTTACCAGGCAAGCAATAAACTCATGTTTATTAAAAAATTAAAAGCCACACACAAAGGGGGCACAAACTTTTAATCCCAGCACTGGAGACAGAGACAGGAGATTTCTGAATTGGCAAGTTCCAGGTCTCAGTCAAAAATCAAGCGAGATGACTCCTGAAGCAGGACACCCAAGACTCACCACTGACCTCAGAACATATCACCACCACACATACACAGAAATGAAAGGATGGAACTAATTTTTAAAGAGTGAAATCTCATTATTATTTTATGGTTTAAGAGATGTTTTAGTTGTACTTCAATTGGTCTGCTAACAATCAGTACAATAATCATCGTTTATTTTTTAATAGAATTATTCCATAAATGTTAGAAAACTGCTTTCTCTAAAAAAAAAAAAATCATCTCTCCCTTATTTAACCACTTTTATGTGAATCATGAAAGAGTGTGTATCTTAGCTAGTCGTAAACAGAAAATATGTCTAAATTATCGTATCATTTAGATGTGACATTTTCCTTACAGATACGTGTTTGAACACATGATCTTTCATAGATAGTTCTGTTCTGTGACACTGTGGAACCTTTAAGAGGGTAAGCCTAGATCAGTGGTTCTCGACCTGTGGGGTCATGACCCCTTTGAGATGACCTTTTCACAGGAGTCCCCTAAGACCATCAGAAAACATAAATATTTACATTACTGTTCATAACAGGAGAAAAATTAGTTATAAAGTAGCAATGAAACTAATGTTATGGGTAGGAGTCCCCACAACATGAGGAACTGGATTTAAGGGTCGCAGCATTAGGAAGACGGGGGAGAAGAGAAGTGAAGCAGCTTGAGCATTATGAAGAGAGATGAAACTGAGACTCGAGGGTGGAGATAGGTATCTTGTCGTGTGGCCAGCCCCACGGCCTGGCTCATGGTGAAGTCCCAGCCCAGGCTGCCCCTGAGGGCCAGTCTGGGTCCATGGCTACACAGCAGCAGGAATCAGTGACCGTGCTCATGGCTCATGCTACCACTAGAGAACACGGGGATGTCCCTGGTCCAGCAGCCACTGGGAACAAGAATATCCAGAGGCTGTGCATACCTGGCCCATCCTTCATTGGCTGCAGAGCTCTGGGAAACTTGCCCCATCTCTCACCAGCAGCAAGACAAACGCTGTGCCTCACTTAGGCGTTGCAGTGGAGCTGGTCTTCGTGGCAAGGGTCCTGAGGGCGTGAGTGTAGGAGAGTTGACCCCACTACTCATCCGACATGGGGCTACATGGGCACAGAGGTGATGCCCTCCACCTCCAGCAGTTGGGAAAGCTGCCCACGGGGTCATCAGCTTGGATGAGCTAGCCCTGCCCGCCCTCGTGGGCTGCTACACTTGGGAGGGCAGGCCTTGCTCCTCACTCACCTGGGCTGGGCAGCACAGCAGAGCTGACCTTAGTAGCAGGGGGGCAGGTGAGCCAGTCCCAAGGATGAAAAGAGCAAGGTGACTTGGATGAGGGAGAGCCCCTCACCAGCTGCAGCACTGGGAAGAGCAGGCCCTGCACCTTGTCTGTGCAGCACAGTAGAGTTGGCACTGGTTAAGGGACACAGATGAGCAAACCAGGGGACAAGATCCCCCCTACCCCCCCCAGGAGAACAAGAGCGCACAAGAGCTGGCCCTGTCACTCCTCTGCCTTGAGGTGGCATAGGACGGAGGATGCCCTCCACCCCCTTGCCCCTCACCACCTAAGCCACTTGAAAGAGCTGATCCAGAAGGTCATGAGAGCGGATGAGTTGGCCCTACCATTCACGGGCTACAGCACTCAAAAGAGCAGGCCCTGTACCTTGCCTGGGCAGAACAGTAGGGCTGGTCCTGGTCAAGGCAGCACAGGGAAGCCAGCCCCAAGGGTGAGCATGCAGGTGAGAGGCCACTCACCTGCCATGAGGTGGAATGGGTGCAGAGGTGATACCTCTTCGCACCCCCCAACTACCTGTGGCAGTCTGGAGAGCTGGCCCTGAGATTATGAGAGCAGGTGAGCTGGCCTTGTCTCCTGCCTGCTGCGGCACTCAAGAGCCCTGCACCTCATCTAGGCACACAGCAGCGCTGGTCCTGGTGGAGGAGATGCAGGTGAGCCAGCTCCGAGAGGGAGAGAGAGCTGGCCCCAGCACTCTTATGGTGTGAGCTGGCATGGGTACAAGGACGAAGCACCTCACTCTGCCACCTGCAGTAGCTGGGGAATCTGGCCCTAAGGTCATCAGAGCAGGAAAGCTAGCCCTGCCCTTCATTGGCTGTAGCAGGCAGAACAGGCCTTGCACCTCATCACCTAGGAAACACAGTGGGGCTGGCCCAGATGGCAAAGGCACAGGTGAGCTAGTCCCGAAGAACAGGAGAGCTGGCCCATTTCCTCAGAGGCTGTAGCACTTGGGAGAGTGGGCCCCAAGCCTTGACTGAGCAGCACGATGGATCTGGCCCTGAGGGCATGAGAGCAAGAGACCTGACCCCGCCTCTTGCTGACAGACAGCACTGGGTGGCCTAGCCAGAGCAGTGCTAGAGAGCTCACCCTCATGATGCAGATAAATAAGGGAGAGCCAGAGGGCTGACTAGTTCAGGCTACCACCCAGGTCCAGATCCAAGGTTTACAAATGGCCTACCCCAAAATCTGTACCATCTGCGAACTGTTAAGATGCTTGAAAGGGCCAGTCCTGCTGCTTCAAAGCTGAAGGGCAACAACAACAGGGAGAAGTCAGAGTGAGGATCCAATATGGATGGTGTCACAGAAGCCAGAAATCTCGAACCAGACCAATGATGTGCAGACAGAGGGAGGTACTAAGGGACACACTGCGATTCATTACAACTTCCATGGTGAGATGTTTTCTATCCTTTGTTGTTGTTGTTGCTGCTGTTGTTGTATTTTATTCTGGGGGGAAAGCTGCAAGGGCAAAGGGCGGATATGAGGAGACAGAAGATGAGTGGGACTGCAGTGAATGCCTGATGTGAAACTCGCAATCAATAAAAAGTTTCAAAGAAAAAAGAAAATTACTCCAAATTATATACATACAGAAGCATGAAGAGCCAAAGATGTATCAACTGGTGTATGATAAGACTAAGCAAAGATTACGGTTATCTTCCAATATGCATCTGTCCTAACAAATGCTCTCTCCTCCCCTAAGAGGAGTCTGCACTCGAATCTTACCACGGGGGATAAACCATCGACAGACGCCCATCAGCTTCCTCAGCACCAGACTCTCCATCCACTACTGGCAGCACGGGTTTTGTGGGCGGTAGAGATGGCACCACATTACTGGATGGGCTATCTCCGCCAAGCCTTTAAAAACTTCTACTATCCCTGCTTAGGATCATCCTATTTTAGGAGGTCAGCAAAGTCATCCTGTGAAGGCAGAGGGATCACAAGCTTCATGCCAGTTTTGGCTATGGAGTGAGTTCAAGGTCAGCCTGAGCTATTCATCAAAAACCTGTCAGAAAAGAAAACAAGAACAAAAAAGGAGAGAGAAGACAGAAGATAGAAGAGAGGAGGGCAGCACAGAAGGGAAAGAAATCCAAAGTGACACTGGACACGGGGGAACGTGCATTTACCATTTAGAAGACGGCAAAGCTCCTGCACCAGCATCCAGCTTTCCTTATCCAAAAGTTACAACTGCAGCAAGACTGCAAACTTTTGTTTTCTCACTTCTCTTAATTTTATATTAAAAAAACAAACTTGCTTTTTTTTTCTTTAATGTGTGTAGGTATTTTGCCTGTATATATGTGTATGCACATTTGCATGTCTTTTGCCCCATGGAGACCAGAAAAGGACACCAAATCACCCGGAACTACAGTTACAGTCTGGAGCCACCAGGTAGGTGCTGGGATCAGATGCAGATCCTCACCAAGAACAGTCAGTGCTCTTAACCTCAAGCAATCTCTCCAGCCCTGCAAACTCGCTTTTTTTTTTAAATATATTTTTAAAAGAAAGGTTCTGTTATCTTTAAAGCTATGTTACCTGCATATAAGAGCCATTCTTAGTAAAAGATGAGCTCTATCTCTTAAAGCGTGTGGCTCACCTTCCTTGCTCGGTTGTGAGACAAGGTTTCTCTATGTGGCTCTGGCTGTCCAGAACCTCTCTGTACAGTCCACACTGGCTAACTCATAGAAGGCCTGCGTTTGCCTTCTGAATGTTGGGATTAAAGGCATTCCACTCTGTCTGACTTTTAACGAGCATTTAAAATTAAGAGTAGCTATGGCCAAAGCAGCTTTCATGTTGTGATGTATATATCTCACCTCAATAATATATTTGCTATGATCTTCTATCTTCATAACCAAACAATACACAAATGTATTTTTTAAAGTTAATGATATTTTACTTTTTAAAGAATACCACTGCTGCATGCACAGGCAGAACCCACTCATCCCATATGCTTGCTATGAGACAACAAAAGGGGGAAGAGGGAGAGGGGGAGGAGGATGAGAGGAGGAGGGGGAGGAGGAGGAGGAGCTTTAAAACTTGAAAATAATCTTTTGTCTTGGTTTGGTTCTTGTTTTTAAGGAGAGTTTCATGCACTCAAACTTGGAAGGTATTCAAGGACGACTCTGAACTTTTGATTCTCCTGCCTCCACATCCCAAGTGCTGATATGTACCACCATGTCCAGTTTATCTGGTTTACTGGGGGTTGAACCCAGTGCTTCATGCAGAGTAACCAGGCTCTGTCAGCCGAGCTATGCCCCAGCCCTCTCCTAAGATTTTTTAAAGGAAACTTACATAAAGACCGTGGACATAAAGAGCAGCAACAAAAAACTGTAACCAAAGTAAAACTGCAACAAATTTAAACAAAAATGAAGTTGTCCACAACTGACTGTTGACAACTATTTTAAACATTATAGTCATCCAGTCATTTGAGGCAGTTCTTCCTATTTTATGTGATCCACCTTATTCAAAGGTATCTGGCCTTCCCAAGAGAAGATCACTAATAGAGATCACTCTGAGGACATAGCTACAATCTACTGCAAACAGTGACTTCCATATTCATCAGTCCTACTAAAGTTCTCACTCCTGAGAAACATTTCTTTACATGTGTAATTACACCTATCAAAAGAATACAGCACTCCACAGATCCTGGCATAATGAGTTTAAAATTGGACAAAGCTCAAATTTAACAATGATGCATTTCTTTAATAAACCTTAAGTATTTGACAAATTGCTAACTTTGGATAAATGTAAACTGACAGTTTTCCTACCCCTACATATGCGCACACACAATTTCCACCTATCCTCTAATATAGGTGCAAAAATCAAGGTTTAAAGCTTGCAGAATGATTGTCTCTTTGTCCAAATAGCATAAAGAATCCAAGAAAGAAATTAACAAAAAATCTCTTTGATTAGACTCCTCTGATCCCCCTTCCTGACTATAACAGACACACCCCAATATAAAAAGACTTAGACACAGCCTTCTAAGTAAAAAGTTTGCATCCTTAGAATTACCCCATACACAACCCCCCACCCTTGACTTTGCCAAGTCAAACCTAACACTACCAAAAGCATGCACTGTTCCAGTCAACACTCAAAGGCACATCCTAATCACTCTCAAGAGCATTTACTAAAATGAACTGAGAATTATGAAGTTTTCTATGTCCCTTTGATATATTTGAATATCTCCTCTTACAACATCCAAGAGTCTTTCTTAATAACCTGGAAAGCATGCTTTTGGTGTCATTACCAAGTCTATCTCCCAGACTCTGGAGGAAAGCCAGAACCGTAACTTTGTTCATCACCGGCTCACACAGAGTTGGCATATCAGCATAGTTTAGTTTTGTTAACTTTATCTCTGCACTGTGCAATCTGTGCTTGAGCTCAATGTATGTTATACACACTGACTATTCCAACAGTGCATTGCTAAATCGATCAGTAACACTCTACAGAACGTCCAGCTTTGCTTACCTTTGATAAATTAAATTAAAAAGAGAAACTAAACATATCTAATCAGTAAGATGAACTGAGGTAAAGAAGATCACTGGCTATAAACTTCTTTTTAAACAATTAAGTTGATGATTTTAAGTTCCGGAAGGAGTCATAACTCAAGGAGTCAATCAGTATGCGGGATGGTGAAAGTTCTGGGCAAGCACCATGTCCCAACCCTATGTTTACAAATGACAGCTCTAAAGTCCAAAAAGATGAAGTGACTTACCCCAGATGGTTCAAGGAAGGATCTGATTAGAAGGGACTAACTCAGCATGACTCGCTTCCTGACTCCAACATGAAAACAGTCTTCCTGTGGCATTCTCATTGGTAAAGCAACATTTACCATTAATCATTTAAATCAAGATCAGAGATTAATATACATGACCCTACTAAACCAGACATGTTTGTTTTTTTATAATTCCTCTGTACCCCAAGAGCTTAACAAATTGGATTTGATGCAAGTACACATGAAATTTCATTTCCCTCAGAGAGACGAGTTTAGTAATCTTAAGCAAATATATGAAGCGCCCAGTGAAGAGAATCTGCTTTCACGCACAAAGATAACAAAGCCCCATGCAAAATCCAAAGGAGAGCCAAATAATTTAATCTTAAAATAACCAAAAAGAAAAAAATAAATAAATAAATTCTTGGGGGGGCGGGGGGAACAGAAAACACCCAAACCCTTTTCTGCACTTACCAGCAAAGCATTTGGAACAGAGATTCATAGTCTTGCTGGACCTGGGGTAAAAAAAAAAAGAAAAAAAAGAAAAAAAAAAGAAAAGAAAGAAAAGAAAGAAAGAAGAGCTAAAAATTCTGTATCATTCTAATCAAAACAAAAAATTAAATGCAAGCAAAGAATCTGCTGGCCAGACAACTGATCCGATAAGCTAAGAACAAGTCTGGCCAGCTGTCTGTCTATCCCACCCCCAACAAAACAAAAGCAAACAAAACTAAAGTAAGTTGCATGGGTTTTTATTCCTCACCTTTGCATGAGCCAACGTCTTGTTTTATTTGCTGCAGTTAAGAGCGGGGGAGCAGGAAGTTTAGGAGTGCTGCAGTGGCCCGAGAGGCACACAGTCACTCGGTGAAGAGCAGAGATGCCTGCACAGGGGTTTTATGCTTGCCCCGCTACTACAGCCTTTATTTCCTCCTCCTCCCTCTCATTCTAGCTGTTTCTCACATGCTGGTCATATTATGACCTTGTGATTTAACATTCTTCCTTCAGCTGCGCTCAAATGATTTTTTTCATTACTTTCATCTGTTAATAACAGCTGTAATTCACTGACTTGAATGGGCATTTAATATACATTCTTACTAATCATTCCAGGCTCCCTAACATGAGCATTACCATATTCCTTATTTCACCTTTTAAAAAATTCACATTTTGTGTCTTTATAACCTGGAAACCCTCGACAACGGGGCTACTATTGTGTGACTATTAAGGAAATGTTGCCCCATCTCCTCCAAAGTATTCTTAAACTGAGGGGGTCTTAAATAGCCCAGCATACGCTCTCATCCCCATTAGACCTGTGAACAGCTCTCCTAGGATCCACACCTAGACAACTGCAGGTGATTCCTTATCTGAGCAAACTCTAAAGCCATCCTCCCCCTTCACAGTACAGCACCTGGCAGCACACAGCCAGCCCTGGGCTGAAGACCCACATATCAGCCAGATGTGACTCTGCCTCCACCACGTTCCAAGCCAGCTTATCCTTAGAGCTCCTCCCAAAGACCTCCAAGAATGCTCTCCACTAGGCAAGCTGGCCTATTTGCAGCTTCATTCCAGGCAACTTTTCCTCCCAACATCTAAGCCTTTGACCAGAGTTGCCCAGACAAATAGGACAAACCAATTTTCTTCAGTCCTTTATACTAAATTGTATAATTTAGACCTCGGATCTGCGTGTGGTGATACACACAATCATCTCACCACTTGGGAAAGGGAGGCTGATGTAGGGGGATCACAATTTTGATGACAATCTGTTACATAGCAAGATTCTGTCCTATCACAACAACAACCGCAACTTAAAAAGAGGGGACGGGGCAGGGGATTTCCCACAGGGAGTATTTCTTAATATCTATGTCAAAGATTACAAAACAGTAAATAAATGATTCTCATCTAACTCCTTGATCTTTTCAGCATGAAAAATAAGGGCTCCTGCTCTCCACAAAAGTGATACACATCAATACAGCCCAGCACATCGACAGTTCAAAAGAATGATCCCACAACTAGAGATCTGGTCTATGAAGGTCAAGTTTGTTGCTCTCTGATAAAGTACAACAAACTCTGGTCTCCACCTACACAAACTAAGACTACCAATCAAGCCTGTTAACTGAGACTTAGGCATTCTTCGGTTAACCTTAACTTCTCCCAAAGAAGAAGGTCCCTGCCCGGTGTTTGTTATCTCTCCTTCATACAGTATCCACAGAGCCAGCTGCCAGATCTATGGGAGACATGGGAAGCCTGCAGAAAGCTGGCAGCAACACAGCTCCACGTACAGCAGTTTTAAAATCCTGTTTCACAAAACTGATGAGGAAAGAAAATGAGTGGTGTGGACAAAATAGCACCATTCCCTCACACTCCTTGATCTCTCTTCAGATAGTTTATTCGATGTGCCAAATCAGAACTCTCGCTAACCCAGAGTTGGCTGACCCTCTTGGCCACCTTTATAAATAGCAACACTCCTTCCCAGTTGCTCAAATCCAAATCTCAGGTGGCGCTTTAACTCCCCTCTTTCCTGATGCTTCCTGGATCATACTCAGCAAGACCACCAGCTTGACTTGCAACTGTACTTGTTTCAAAGCTCTGTCCCTCGACCCCTCTGGCCACCACTAATTCTTGCCACTGTAAGTGACTTGTCATTGCCTCCTGCCTCCTTACAATGATTTTCCAGCCAACAACCGGGGCCATCTTTTTAAAACAAGTAGGTTATGCTAATTTTCTTAATGTCACCCAACCATCTACCATTAGTATAAGCTTGTTTTGACAGCCCGCTGTCCTTGTGGTCTGGCTCCGCCTACCTCCTTTCTGGCTATTTTCACCTGCACCCACCATACTAGAACCACACTGGCCCTTCTTCTGGTCCCAGAATGTGCCTTTCCCAAGCTGCTCCCCAGTTCACAAGTCACTGTGAAGTGGCCAGTCACTCAGGTCCTATCTAGTTCAGACCTCGCAGTAGTTTTGCAATAACTACTTCAGTTTCTTTTCTCTCACAACATATCAAACTATATCTCAGCACATGTCTTTTTGCCTTTGTTTGTTTTGATAAAGGGGCGCATGAAGCCCAGGCTGGCCTCAAACTTGCTATATAACTGAAGATGACCTTAAAGTCCTGACCATCCTTCTAACTTCCCAAATCTCTTAATTACAGCCTTAATGTTGCCTCACCTGGCTTGTTGCTGATCTTTTACCATCAGGAAGCTAATTACCACTAGAGTAGCAATCCTCTTGGTCACTTTGTTTTCTATTTTATTTCATGTGTATGCATGCCACACACATGGGCCATGGCATGAGTGTGAAGGTCAAAAAACAATTTACAGGAGCAAATTTGTAACAGGACAGAGGCTTAAAGCCAAGTTAGTTAACACTGTTACTGTTTTAATAAAATTGTTTGTTCTTCACTTGTTTTACAAATGCATAGTTCTTTATACAAAACTGATGAAGGGGGCAAATATGTAAATAGAAACTAAAGACAGCTAATCATTCTACCTTATATGTCATTCCACTAATACAGAGTACGCTTGCCTCTTTTTGGGGGGTAGACAGATATAACTTGGAATTTAGTGCATTTAACACTAAGTCATGTGATAGGCTCATACCATGGGTCCACACTTTCAAATATAGCAAATACTTCATTTTCCACATATACTTAACTATTTCTGACTCAATTCTCTTGCGGGTCTGTAATGCTGTCCTAGGCTAGCAACATTACACACACCCAAACCACTGTATTTCCACACTAGATTCAGTTGCACTATTATTGCTTGCATTATTTTTCCCAGTTATTTTTCTATTATAAATACTGCCACAGTGGACATTTTTGGACATAAATCTCTGATAATGAATCTGTATCTGAATGATTTTTCTTTAAAATTGTCTCTGAGAATATACTAGATAAAAAGTGTGAATTTGGTATGTAAAGTTACTTTTTTGATAAGGTTTATATAATTCTTTCAACATATTCTCACCAATACTGAGTATTCTTATTTTTAAATTTTTGCTTTATGGAAAAATGATTATCTTTTTAATGATGTGTTTTCCTCTAGTTAAAAACAAACACAATTTTAGTAATATTAATTTGAAATGGATTATTAAGGAGATTAATTTTTTTGGACATTAATTTTTCAACAATGGAAAAAAAATCTCAGCATAACTGCTCTCTGGTTCTCCCAAGCCCCAGCCCAATTCCAGCCATCACCTCCACCAATACCAGAGTGGGGGAAGTGCCATGATTCAGAGGAACCCAGGCAGGTGAAGAAGTTGATTACTGGTCATGTGAACTTTGAAATTAGAGAACAGGGGTGTTGTTTTTTATATTCATGATGTGTAAATGGGAGCACGGATTCCATGCATGTGCATTATGTGTGTTTACATGTGCATCCAGGTGTACTGTGTGTGCATATGTCCATGTGAGTGGGTATATGTGCATGTGTGTGCATGCAGATGCCAGAGGCTGATGCTGTCTACTGTCCTCCGCCGCTCTACCCGCATTTTTCTGAGGTAGGGTAAACCTGCTCTCTGGTCCTCAGTTCAGTCCTAAGAGCACTCAACCTGGTGCTCGATGACACAGTTAGCCTAGCTGCTCTTGCCCCAGGTTCTGTAGCTCTGCCTCCTGAGAGCTAGGCTTTCAGACAAGCTGCCCAGCTTTTCTGTGGTTTCTGGGGACACAGGTTTAAGAGAAGAGCATCCATAGAAACAGGGGTGATGGTACACATCTCACACATTTCTAACTCCAGCACTGAGGATGGAGGGAGACAGATTCCAGAGCTCTAGCTAAAGTAATGAGCTCCAAGTTCACTAGGAGACCCTGTCTCAAAAGTTAAGATGGAGGATATGGATAACTGTAGCTCTTATAGAGAACCTGAGTCCAGTTCCCAGCACCCAGTTCTAGCTATCCAACACCCTCTTCTGTCCACCGGCACCAAACACATACATGGTACAAATACAGGCAAAATGCTCGTACATATAAACATAAATCAATAAAAAAATAAGGCAGAGAATAGAAGTCATCCAGTTGACGTTAGCCTCGATAAACTCATGACCCAGGCTCTGCACATCATGCTCAGACGCACACACCCTAATAGACACTGTCACACAGCTTTGGTCTTGTCACTTGTAGGTGAACACACAATCTACACTCGACCACCCCAAGCTGACGTGGTGCGGTGGAACCAAAGAGCACTGTTTCTAGAGAAGATTCTGTGATACTTGGTGGCCACCTGAAGACTTTTATTGGTAGTATTATTAAAAGAAGATGGAGAAAGAAATTTTAGAGACTACTTTGAAAAGTATGACAAGACTGGAAAACAAAGTGAAGAGAGAAAGAAAAAGGGTCCGCTTTCACAATTTCTGATGACCACCATTCAGCTGAAAAGGTTTCATTTAGAAATATCACACTATTTTTGTAGTTGTTTATTCAAAACAGGATTTTCTGTGTAGCCCTGGGTTTCCTGGAACTCCCTCTGTAGACCAGGCTTGGCCTCAAACTCAAGAGATCCTCCTGTCTCTGCCTCTCAAGTGCTGAGATCAAAGGCGTGCACCACCATGCACAACCTAGAAATGTCACACTATTTGTTACCAGGCCTTCTCAACAAGATGTGCAGTCACTGCATCACAAAGAGCTCATAGGAACAGATACGGCAACGCTCTAAGTTATGACAGAAATTTAGAGGCTGAGGAAGTTCGACCATGGTAGAAGCTATGATAACAGGGAGACTGTCGTGGAGGTAGTGGGCCAGAGGCAGTTAAAGAGAAGGTGGTGACGGCACCTACAGGTGTAGTCCTGGATAAAACAGGGCTGGAGGCCAATGTGGAGACCATGGCATGAATACCAAGGTGGAGAACAGGATATGGAAGGAAGGAAGTACAGGAGAAAATGTCTATAATGAAGCAGGAAATGGTGCCATCATGGTACTAGTGGACACATGGCTTTAGAAATCAAAATGAGCAACAGCAACAAAACTATGAAGTCGGGGAGGGGCGGCTGTGTTGAAACTGATAGTTCCTGTGGTGGGGACAGTAGGAAAGCACTCTGGTTCTTAGGACAGAACATGGAGAGCTATCAGCAAAGCAGCAGCTACTTTAAAATGATATCTGGGCAATGCTACAGAAATGATAACTAGGAGAGCAGCTCCTGCAGCCCCCAAAGGAACCTTCCTGCTTGAGTGCTGCCACACTCTGCAAACAAGCAGCTAGACATTACTGCAGCGAAGTGCCAATTTGATGACGCTCTTCACAGTTTGTCTGTTGTAGCTTTGTCTTTTTGTTTTTTCTTTAGCTACAATGATTATACATCCCTGTAAACTGTAGTATTAATAGCAGGATTGAAACACTAACACTTAAAAGGCCCAGCGGTGGTGGCACACACCTTTAACCTCAACACTCAGAAGGTAGAAGCAGGTAGATCTTTGAGTTCAAGGCCAGCCTGGTCTATAGAGAGTTCCAGGATAGCCAGGGCTACATTGAGAAATCCTGTCTCCAAAATAAACCAAAACAAAACAAACAAGATAATTCATTGTTGTGAAATTAAAATAAGATTTTCTAATTAACCTAAATTCTACAAATCTCTAATTTATGGGGTTTTTTTTTATGAAGACCAAAATGCACACACATGCCAATGCTAAGCCCTCCCCAAAAATGTTAGTGTAAATATAGTAATAAGTGATCCCGCCCCCTATGCATCTCCTCAGCAGCTGTTCTTCACGGTCACCGATACAGGGCAACCCTAGAAAAGGTGAAGAATTAACATGCCAAGCTCTTCCAGTATTCTGGTGGTAACTTTTCTAGTCTAGAAATAGGTCTAAAACCAAAAATATCTAGATTCTACAAAGAGATTTATTTCTGCTTTTGTTTTTGTTTGATCTGGTTCCGTTTCCGTTTGATTTCTTGAGACAAAACTTACTGTATAGTGCAAACTGACCTCAAATTTGTGGCATTCCTCCTGCCTCAGCCTCAGAAGTACTGACAGGAACCAATGCAACTACTTGCTGGGGTTTCTTTGTTAGTGGGTAGGGCATGGCAGGCACTGACTAATCACAGCTCTCGGTTCAACCCTTTAACACCCAGAAATGAAAACAGAGAGAGAAGGAGGAAGAAGGGAGATAGAAGGAGAGAAGGCGCGGTGGAATGGGCTGACTCTAAATATAATTTCAGTTACCTCAAACATGAGGTTAGATGACTAAAGACTAAATAAAAAGAAAAAAAATTAAGCTTGCTACTAAACTGCCTGCCGCCTAAAACAGCACAGTTACTGTCAGGCTGAACTCCTACTACAACAGACAGGAAGCAGGGAACAGCTCTACTAACTCACCAGTCCAGCTCACTCAGGCAAACAAGAAAAAAGCCAGTTAAAATACACGCATGCTAGCTGGGAGTGACAGGGGCTCTCTACAGCTGCCCGGCGCTGGAGCTGCGCTTCACTCTAAATCACTCAGATGATGGTTGCAAAGTTTTCTTTAAAGGAACATCGCAAAGGAAATGACACATTTGCTAACACGGGGGATTAGTTCTAAAATGCAGCAATGCTAATCCTGCTCATTTTAAAGACTAATTCAAATTAAGCATAGTGAGATGACTACGGGATAAATCATTAAAATTCTAGAAAGATTATACACAGCCAAGCAAATGATCAAGAGTAACAGAGCAACCAATGAAATGGGTAGAAACATTTTCTAAGCCCATCTACCATGAAGCTGACATTCTAAACATTTAAAGAGCATCAACAGCAAAGAAGCCTGACAGAAAACTGGAGAAAGGGCGAGAGGAAATGCCTCACTGTGGCCCTCAGGCAGCAAGGCATGGAGGCACATACCCCTAATTCCAGCACTTGAAAAGCAGATGCAGAAGGAGCTCTCTCTATCCTAGAGGCCAGCCAGGCCTATATAGCTTTGTCCCAAAAAAATTAATAAAAATTTTAAAATAGCCAGCAGGTACATTTAAAAAAAATTAAATAACAGGCTAATAGAAATCCATCTCCTCACACCTCCTAGCTGACTACTGTTGAAAAGGCAACAGATGACAATAGAAAAGGGAGGGAAACCCTGGACACTCGGTGGGAATGTCAATTGGTACAGCCAATGGTGGGAAAAATGGTACATGTGTGAAGAAATACAATTGTTAATAATCTTGCTGTGGCCACGTTACAATGTAATTATCAAAACATCAAGTCATAAATTTGTCAAATTAATCCATTTCTAATGATTTAAAATTTTATTTTTAAAATCAAGAAAGAATATCTTCAGATTGCTTCACAAATTATCTTTGGTCTCCTCCCCTAACAGGAGCCAAAACTGAACCTGTGTGACTGTCAACAGTGTGGTTAAATGAGCTCACTATTTTAAGCTAGAATGTGTTTAAGGCATCCACAGTTAGTGACTCTTATTACTGTATCCTCATTTAAAGGAGAGGATGCTCAAGGCACTCAAAGAGTGAGTCATTTTTGGAGGTTAATTGCAAGAAGGAACAAGGGACACCATGTTCCTTCTATGCTAACTACACAAGTAAGTGAAGAGGTATGTACATGTCCTGTGTAAAAGTAAGTATGTGGCTCTAAAGTCGGGTGACAAGACAGGTTCGAGAAAGGTCTGAGGCTTCACTGAAAGACGCAAAGATCACACACATTCACATTTATCCTAAGGCAGCCAAGTTACACTTGGGATTCCATATGTTAACACATTTTTTTCAATTACCTATCAGTTTCATCATGAATCTGAAAGAGAGAATTTTGTCATGCCTTTCCCATACTGGCACACACCAATCTACTATAAACCACAAGGGCAATAATTCCATATTAATTACAAACGTCACTGATATAACACATGCTCACTTTACAGGCTCAGGTGTAACCTTCCTCGATTCTACGCCTAGTTCATCAGCACTGTGCTGTGCAGATTCAGAGACGCAGAGACACAGGCAACGTTATCACAGCACTAAAATCAAACCACAAACCAAAACAGGGAACCAATATGACTTGTCATTAACTGGTCATTAAATAAGAGATTAGTTACTGTCAAGAAAGCTGGATTTTCTGAGTGGGTTCTAAGGATTTCTCTCCCATTCTGTTGAATTTGATACTGTATTCAAAAGCAACCTCTGAAACAAATTCCCTTCCACACTTCCATATATGGTGGCCACACTAACTCCTCTCTGAATGCAAGTACAGAGCAGCAAGCCTAGGAGTTATCTGAGAGGGAATCAGAAGACATGTACTGTGGCTGACATTCTTGCTTTCAAAATTGTAGCCCTGCCACATCTGTGCTCTAATGTGACCTCTGCATTCCAGAGAGGAGACAAAGGGGAGGGGCCACTTGTCTAACCATCTTCCCTTTCTCCCACCCTCTTTTTCTCTATGACCTGAAGAGCCTTCTTATGGTGCAGAGAATTCCTTCTCTAATTTTTATTCCCAAAGTCCTCAAGATTACATAATCCAAAAAGAAATGTTTCCTCTCCCAAAATGCTAGAGTCCCTAGCAACCAGCCACATTCCCACCTCACCTATCTTCCTCTGAAACACAGTCTTTGTCAGCTGACTTTCTATTCCAAATATCTGCATATATCTATAATTTCTGCCTGGGCTCTCAACTGCTCTGTGAAATATCCAGCAGTTAAGTCTCCATTATTTCCCTAACTCGAGGCTTTGGCCCTAAGTTTTAAAGTAGCTTCCTTCACACACAACTGTGTTTGTGGGGCATATTCATCAGGAAGTCTAAGGAAAGGAATTCAGTTTTTCAAGTATGCAGTTTAGGAAGGTGTCTTGAAATCACATTTATTTATTTAATAGTAAGGACAACCTGCAGGAGTGGCTGCTCCTCTTCCATTATGGGGGTTCTAGCAATCAGTCAGGTTGGCGTGCCTTTCAGCTGAGCCACCTCACTGGTCCAGGAAGCTTTTTTAAGGTATTCTATACTGCCACAGTGCAAAATTATTTTAAGCAATGGATACAATTAGATAAGACATTACTGAAATAAGACACCATATGATCAGAAGTTTTATCATATACATTACATACCAAACAAATACAAACCAAAATTTATACCTTCACAATGCAGTCCTGAACACTTTATTTGCTCAAACTTAGCTACACAAATAAGGAAATGACCTGGCATTATATTCACTCTCATTCAAACTACAAATGCACTAATGTACAAATGCACTAAAATAATTTTTTTTAAAAATACATTATTTTTATGTCATATTTCCACTTTTTTCATTCAACCACTAATGCTTTTTTAAAATTAAGTTTATTATTAAAAACTTGAGAATCACACAACAAAATTAACCAGACCCGAAGTCTACACAGCTCAATGAACTTTTAGGCAGTTAGAATAGACATTCTGAAGCTGTGAATCTTCTCACTGGATTATACATTTTTATTATTGAATGTGTATGAATCTATCCACAATCATGAACAAAAAAATCCAGGACAGTCAAAAATTAGAAATAACTGACATTATATCCTCGTTCATGATTGTGTTCATTACCTGCATTCAGTCCCTCCTCATTCCCTAATATTGAAGGATAATTCTTGCTTTCTTTTCAACATGTTATATTATGCCCACATGTATACTGCTTACATATATACTGGCTGGGTTCCAAATAAGAAGGAAAACATGCAGTTCTTTTTCTGAGATTGTGTGACCTTGCTTATTGTTAGTATATATTCTAATTCATTTTCATGCAAACTGAACAGTATTTCATTAAGTGCACACACAAGCACACAAATATCCACACAGCTCAAATGTTCACTACCCACTCATCTGTTGACGGACATCTAGGTGTATCCTAGCTCTTTACTACAGTGAATAAAAACAGTAAGCATGGCTTTAATTAACTAGTTTAAATAGCATGTACGCATAGCTTTAAATACCATGTAACCTCACCTTAAGAATAAGGATCTTACAAGAAAAGAGAAGAGAAACTGCTTGAAGAGATCCAGACATAGCAAGTGAGCCAAGTTCAAAGTGAGCACTAACTACTCAGCCTCACTGCCAAGAAAAGCAGAGGCAAGGAATGCACTACAAGGGAAGAACTGCGGGGTGTTAGTACCAAGTGGAAAGCCACCAGCTAGCTTTAGGATCCTAACCTGCAGAGAGGTGAGGACGGGGCTAGAAAAGGTCTTTCCTGCAGGACAACTGGGCAATCTCAATACAGACTGTCCAACTGTCAGCACTATGAATCACTGCTCACTTCCTAAGTGTGACAACAAGACTGTGGTTATGTGTCCTAGTGCTTAGGATATTCACACCAGTGGAAATGTATCTAGAGAGCTATAGAGAGGCAAATTTATGCTGGGCAGTGGTGGCGCACGCCTTTAATCCCAGCACTTGGGAGGCAGAGGAAGGTGGATCTCTGAGTTCGAGGCCAGCCTGGTCTACAGAGTGAGTTCCAGGACAGCCAGGGCTATACAGAAAAACCCTGTCTCAAAAAAAAAAAAAAAAGGTAAATTTACTTTAATAGACAAGTGTGGATGGTAAATGTTATTAATCAGTGGGCCGTCAAAGAACAAAGTCCACAGAAGTACCTTGTACAAACTTATCCCAATCTCTGTGGTCCTTCAAAAAAACTACAAAATAAAAAAGCCCATAAATTCACATCCTACAACAGCCTGTCCATCAACTGGTAAGTGGACACAGATTATGTCACATTACCCAAAGAACGAAGCACTATGCGGCATGTTCCTTAAGGCAAACAACACAACGAATCAAGTGAGAGGCCATGGAGTGTGGGCCAGAGAGACTCGGGAATTGTAAGTCAACAGGCCTGAAGGAATTTTCCAGAGTAATAGAAATGTCCTGAAAATTTACTAAAATCATGGACATGGAACTTTATAAATTAGTAAAATTCACTCGACTGTACAGCAACAAGTAGCTTTTATGGCATGTATTTTACATTCAATAAAGCTACTAAACTGGAACTGGAACAAATCTATGGTTTGAACAGAGAAACGTCATGACCTGAAAAGTGCGTGCATGCAATTATCTGCTGGACTAACTAAAAAGACTAAGGTGAGTTACACGTCTACAACAATAGGTTAAAAATGACAATTTCAATATAATTTCATTTGAAAAACATAAACCACAATCACTTCTGCATTTCAAAATCTAATTTTTATTTCAAAAGAGGCCTTCAAAGAACATCTAATTTTCATTATTAAAAGATAAAAAGGTGAACAACCCAATTAAATACTGGACAAAGAACATTGACAAACATTTCTCCAAAAGAAGACATGTACACAGCCAAAAGGCAGAGCACATAAGAGATGCTAGATACTGCTGGGCAGTAGCGGCAGTGGTGGCGCACACCTTTAGCCCCAGCACTTGGGAGGCAGAGGCAGGCAGATCTCTGAGTTCGAGACCAGCCTGGTCTAGAGTGTGAATTCCAGAGCAGCCAAGGATACACAGAGAAACCTTGTCTCAGCAGGGGGGGAAAATGCCAGGTGTCAACACACAGATAATAAAAAGTAAACAGCTGACACTCCAAAGTGCTGGCGGGGTGGGAGATGCACTGAAAGCCTTGTACACTGTTAGTGGACTCAAATGGTGCAGCTATGGTGGGGTCACCACAAAGCCAGCAATTGTGTTCCTGTGTCTAATATAAGGAACTGGCAGCACGTGTTCACATGAATGCTGGTATGTGCACTCGAGCAGCAGCCCTACGGACACAGCCAGAGAGCAAAAGAACCAAAAAGCCCAACCACTGAGAAACAAACAAACAGATCAATATCTATACAAAACCTGGAGAAACGACTCTCAGGTTAAGACCATTGGATCCAGAGGGCCCAGGTTCAATACCCAGTATTTATATGGCAGCATACAATCCACTATCGTTCCAGTTTCAGGGGATCTGAAGCCCCTTTTGAACCTCTGTGGGCACCAGGCACCCATATGGTGCAGACATACACACAGGCAAAACACTCAGAAAATAAGCTTTAAATCTATAGCCATGAGTATTATTTAAGATACACATACACATACACACACACACAAAATCAAGAAATAGAGCAATGAAACATATAACATTAGAAACCTCAAACATTAAGTGAAGTAAAAATCATGAGCTGGTTAATAGTTTGGTGACAGAGCACTTGGCGTAACAGCAATCCCAGCAACGCAAAAAAATTTCACCTCCTGTAACTGATTTCATACAACTAATTCATGTAAGCAGAAGGCAGATTGGTGGTCCTGGGGGATAAAGGGAGGGGTTAAAGAGGGGAAGAGGCCACTCACTGGAGAAGGGCTTTCGTAATAAAGTGATAAAAATGTAGAACTAGGAAAAAGTAAAAAATAAATAAATAAAACCCTATGCCCTAAACAACACTGCATTGTTTTTAAATGGTTAAAAGGATATATTTAACAGTTATATCAGAAGTTTAAAAGTTTAAAGCATTTTAACCTACTTAAACCAATTATTTTTTTCAATTTCCTTTAAAAAAATTATTTACATATTTTTTGGAAGAATGCCATGGTATATGAAGGGTGAGGTAAGAAGATAACTTCAAAGAGTCAGCTGTCCCTTCTACCAAATGGGTTCCAGGGATCAAACTCAGGTTTCCAGGCTTGGTGGCGAGCCCCTTTGACTGGGGACCAGTTCTATGGCTTTCACCCACACCACAGGACACACCGGGTATGCTGCAACACTTAACGTTCACTGAGCGCTTGCTCCTCTGTTACAAAGAGCTCTGCAAGGTCTGTAGTCTTCAAGTCTGTGCCCTGGGGAGGGACAAAGCCAGACACACAAACTAATGAAGTAATCAGAGGTAGAGCTGGGATTCAAATCCTAGTATTTTTCAAGATTAACTCAAACACAAAAAGGGAATAAATTAAACCGCTTCTATTAATACCTTTACAGAAATACAACTCTATGAACAAGCTACCTGAAAAGAAAATACATCAGAAAATGACATAGAGCATTACTTCCTTCCACAAAAACACTACAAACTTACTGCTCTCGTTACCACTTCAGAGAACCAAAAGATCCAAGATAACTGGCACTACTCATTTCCAAATCAAAAAAATGGGAGTAGGAGGGATCTACCGCACAGAAGCATCCTAAGAAAGGAGTCATCTGTTGTTTTAATTACAAACCATAGGTCCACAAGACACTATACAAACTATGACTGGTATTCAAGAAATAAAAACGAAATAATAAACCCAATGCAATTAGCATCTGAAGCATAGGAATTTGATATTTATAATATAGATATGTCAGATGATGTACCTTTCAGAACATAACTGAAACCAAAATATAGTTGAGTGTTTCCACTACCTCATGATATCCAGGATCACACTGTACCTACTACTCTACATTTGAACAGGTTTCTATGAATCAAGACCAGCTAGCTGCCCATGTGGATAAAACACAAACACACATATATCATGAACTGTACAAAACATGGAGTACGATGCCTGACAAACCAGAAGGAAACAGTTTCCAATCAACAAACCTAAGTAAACCACAAAATCTCTAAGACTTGAACTATGTGGTGGGCTCAGTGAACCCAGTGAGGAAACCCATTCCACAAAGCTCGTTAGCCAGGACAGCAGCCACTCAGTGGGCTGCTACAGACGGACCCACCCGCCTCTTCATGGCTGCCCTTATCTTACTTTCAGACAGGAAGACTGCCTCATCCTTCCCGGGGGCATGGTAGGACTCTTACTCTGTCATATCTATCCCTTTAAATTCCAGTTTTCATTTCACATGGAGAAAATGTACATCCAGGCAGCCTCTATTATTATTTCAAAGCAATTGGAAAATCCCAGAATCCCCATTTCCACTGGGCTGAGACTTTCCAATATGCCTAATAATGATACTTTATGACCTAGAAGTTCCAATGAATTGGTAGTAAGAAAACATTGATCTGCTTCAGTGGCACTGTAATTGGAATGGTGATTAAATGCATCATGTTAAATTTACCCTGGGCCCTTTCCAATGTGGCAAATATAAAATGAGCTCTCCGTATCAGCAGAGCCTAAACTACTCTCTTCCTTTCTAAACTGATATTCCTCCTACATTTCAAAGGTGATCTGTTTTGAGTGTCCCCATTAATAATTAGGTGGCATACATAACATGACAAACTACACAGACCCACAGAGGCTTCCACAGAATGGACACTGCCCAACATACCACGCTGGATTTAGCAACCTGGGACAGCCCTGAGTGTGTCAGAGCAGTGCATTTGCACCACTATAGTTAATGGTCTGTCAGCATTTCCATTATAAAGCAATTTTCAAGGGTTTATTGCTCTGCTGAAGAATTTGCTCTGAGCTAAAATCTGGCATTCCAGAAAAGCAAAAACTGTAGCCTGTAGCTGTTTACTCTCTTCCAAGTAGGCCAAGCAGGTTGGTTTTGACTTTTTCTTTTCCTTTCATTTTTTTTTAAAGTTAATCTGTTTCTTTATTTTAGAATTTCCTCCTAGAGCCCGGTGGGAATATCTACAAAACAAAACCGGCAACCTCACAAAAGGGGCTATTGTTTGGTGATAGCTTGTAGCAATGTACAAGATACAGCGTACAGATCCCAATTCATGTATAGAAAGTAAATTTTTAAAATAAGTCTATCTCTGATGAGCTGCAAATTTTAAAAAGCTTTTAACTAGCCCATCTAGTTAGGTTTAATCATTATTCATGCTATGACAGTATCTGGACAGAGATTTTTTATTTAAATCAACAAAAATCAACGGATGACTTAAATATCTCAATTATAAAGCTTCCTTTATCCTTCCCACTCAAGAACCATACTACACTTGGCCTAGGGTGCAAGACATTTGCTCAATTCCATCTTTGGCTACTAGTTAAAGGCATTAAAGGCTCTGGTGGAAATTAAGGGAGCAAGAAAGAGTAGTAAAACAGAAAGGAGGCTATTTAAAAAAAAAACAAAAACAAAAACTAGACTATTTGGAAACCAGATTTAAGCCCCTGGATGACAAAGTTCACAGAGAAAAACTGTGGTAATATAAAAATCTGATGCATCTGTGTGATAAACTACTAGTTTTATTCTTTGGAAACCTTTCTGCTAGTCTGAAAGCTTGCCAAACTGTCTTATGATCAAACAAAGAAAAAAAAAATACACCTATTCCAGTCCTTTAGTTTCCAGCCCTGAACCTAACAGGAAAGCATAAATATTCATAAGTTTCAGATTACAGTGTTTCTCAGTCGCACAGCCAATCCTAATACCACTCTCCCTACTGCATACAAGACCCGTAAACTAAGCAGTTTAAGACAGAGCTGGGGGTTTGCTGGGTCTTAGTGCTTGTCCAGCAAGCTCAAGGCTCCAGATTTATTCCTCAGCACCTAAAAGAAAACTTTCTAAGCTTTACAAAGATCCTCTAAATTTAGGAATTGATGACCAAAGCAACCTTTCAAAAGCAGACGCTTTTATTGGGCATAGTGGCTCATGCCTATAATCCCAGCTCTCAGAACAGAATTGAGGCAGAAAAATCACTTGATGATCAAGGCCAGTTTGGGTTAGAAAGTGAGGTCCAGGATAGCCTGAGCCACAATGTCTTTTTAAAAAGTCAAACACAGTCCAAATACAAACACAGAAAACAAACCCATTTTATGGAGCCCAACAAAGATTTATTCCTGATGAAGCAAATATAGTTTGCTATGCTTTGCCAACTTCCCAACTTGTTTCTAGCTGAAATTACTCAAACATGTCAAACTATTTTCAAAGTAACAAATGTAAATAAGAGGGCTGGAGAGACGGCTCAGCAGTTAAGAGCCCTGATTGCTCTCCCAGAGGTCCTGAGTTCAATTCCCAGCAACCACATGTTGGCTCACGACCATCTGTAATGGGATCTGATGCCCTCTTCTGGTGGGTCTGAAGATAGTCACAGTGCATTCACATACAAAAAACAAATCTTAAAAAAACAAACCAAAAAAAAAAAAGTAAATAACAATTCAGAACATGTCTATACAAATTAATATGTGAACTATTACTGATTAAATATACTGCAAAAACAGCCATGAAAGTAGCAGACAGAGAGAAGGAGCTAATAACAAAATAGTCACTGGGTAGGGCTGGAATTGGGGGTGGGGGGTTGGAAGGTTCTTGCCCAACGTCCTGTGTTCAATCAACAAACAAATGGAAACATGCCTTATAATCTTTCTTCACATGCTGCTTTAACAATCTTTTTTTCTAATAAATACTTTATAATTGAATTCCAAATTAATCCCACCTTTACCTTTGATAAGCGTTAACAACTCTCCAAACTTACAGAGTCAAAGGCGCGCGTGCTCAATCTGGAGAGCTGGCTCAGCAGTGAAGAGCACCGACTGCTCCTCCAGAGAAGCCAGGTTCAAGTCCCAGCAACCACAGAGTGGCTCACAACCAACTGTAACTAACTTCAGTCCCAGGGGATCCACTGTGGGCACCAAACACACCTGCTGCACAGACATATATGGAGGCCAAGTACCCATACACATGAAAAAATATGTATTTTTTTAAAGCTGATAAAGAGAAAACTAGAAAAAAGAATCTAGAGTCGCCCTCAACCACTGTAAGCACTCCTCGTCAGTTGGTTTAATTCATGGACTCCGAGGTGCAGGTAAAGAAGTTACTTTAAATTCTGTCAAAGGCCCCAGAGTCGGCAGGCCTTCCAGGACTAAGCGGACACCTGAGAATCCTTGTGGCCCACAGAAACCTAAAGTTAGACTGAACTGGCAGTTCAGACAGACTTGACTACATCAACCAGCCTCACGACTTTCATTCAAAAGACTGAGTTTCCCTAAAAGGCTTAACTGAAACGCACAGGAAGTTATTGATTTTTTTCATCTTTATGTTCAAAAGACAAACACCCTCATTAATGATTAAAACAACAGCAAAGGTTTTGTAACAGCCTTTCATGTCTCTGCCATTTGCCAATCATATTTCCTTTACTTTCTCAGGAAGCACTTTTCCAGTAAGTCACTAGTAAAAAACCATTTAATAACTGCTTCTAGTAAAGAAGGCTCTGGCCACAATGAAAGAAAACAAAAGAAATCACAGAAAGTGGAGTGGCTCCCAGTTCTCAACTTCAACCTCTAGGGAAGACCACAGTAGCATATCCTGCAATAAAAACATATGCTTAAAAAGTGTATATAAATGATATAAATCAAATTTATGACTCATCCCAACACTGGCTGCTACATATCCAGACTCTGCCTGGTAAAAACAGCCATTTCTTGAAGCTCCTTCCATGGGACACGTTCTATTCTAAAGTGAAGCTCTAGCTTGACAATACTTACTTGTAATATTTATGACTAGACAACTATTCTATTCCTACTACATCCTCTCCTGCAACGAAATTAAAAGCTTCACAAACAGTTTCAGAATGCTACACTCGTAGAGCATGAAACTCTGCCAGGAATGGAACCCATCTTTGACAAGCACTGGCCAGATGAGATAACAATCTGGCTAGTACAAGTACCAGTAAGGCTGTGTGCAAATTACCTGTTCATAACAAAACACTAGTACTTTCCCATAAATGGGAAGAGACTACAGAAGCATCATATTCTGCTTACAGAGCTAAATAAATTTAAAAAGCAACTAAATTGTGACCATCTAATATTATCTATTATGTGAAATTATAAATTTTACATTTAATTTCAACATGAAAGGAAGTCTGCTCAACTATCACTTGTAACATTACATTCCCCTGAGGCTCTCTTGAAGATGGATTTCTTCTGCAACTCTACCCAAGACAATAGTTTATAAATGGTAATTTACAACCTCAGGAATAAAAGTAAAAAGGTACTTTTCCATATCAATGTACAAACCACATAAATCAAAATATGAAGTGCAAGTATGGCAGCCAGGCGTGGCAAACACTGTGACGTCATCACTCAGCAAAGCAGATGAAGGAGCTATGCAAACCCAGGCCGCCAGCATGGGCTGGATATCAAACCCCAGTCTCTTAAACCCAGGCCAGCATGGGCTGTATACCAAACCCCAGTCTCTTAAAAAAGAAAAGCATAGTAAGACGTCTCCACAGATGTACAGAAAGATACACAATAGCCTTTCTGTTTCAATGTTGTATGACTAAACAATGAACTGCTAAGGGGTGAATTAGTATCTCTGTTGGTAGAGTTCCTGATTGCAATAATGGCGTTCTGATCCCTAAACCTAAGCAAAAACAAACACATGTAATCCCAGCCAGAATTCAAGATCATCCTTAGCTATAAACTGAGTTTGAGGCCAGCATGAGTCAGATGAGACCCATCTCAAATATCAGTGATAAAGATAAAAAGCCATAAAAGAAGACTGGCAACCACATGAAAAGACTGAAATAAGTTTAATCCACAAAATATTAACTGAAACTATCTGATTCTACTCAATTATATAATTGCATATATGCTAGCATAGAATAAGCTGTAAAATGCATCACAAGAACAGTGACTGAGCCAATTTGACACACTTTGGGTAAAAAGCAAACTTTAATCATTATTCAATATCTAATATAAATATGTACAGCAGATATAAATGGAAATAAGGAAAAAAGAATAAAATTATGTATTTTCAATTTTGAAAATAACAGCTCAAGTTAACACTAACCACACAAAACATTGGTAAATTATATTTTGTTAAAATTAGAGACTAAGTAAACCAAATTCAGGAAAAAGTTGCAGTGTATATATGATGTGTGTGAAATATATTCCTACATTCCTACAAAACAGTAAGAAGACTTTAATCTCACTTTAAAGTACACAAAACCATGACCAGGTTCTTCACAACTGTGGACATGTATATAGTCAAAGACACATGGAAACCAGGTCTTCATCATCAACATTAGAGAATGTAGGTTAAAATCACTGTCAGATTGGGGGTGTGGCTTTACCACAGAGCACTTGTCTAACATGAGCAAAGCCCCGGGTTCACTCCCTATCAATGAAAGTAAAGCAACAATCACAACACCATACTTGAACACACCTCTACCAAAATGACCACATTTCAAAGGACTGGAAACAAATGTAGGGGAAGGTAAGCACTGGAGTACAATATGCCTCTTCTGTGAGTGAAGAGACGCAGCCACCACGAAGGAGCCAAGCACACACACCCTGTAGTAGCTCATCAACTCATCTACAAAAACAAATCAGCCAAGAGGCATACAGACCAACATCCGCTTCGGCATCATCCCTAACGAAGTCAATGCTCAGCCACAGAGAACGTGTAAGCTGCCCTACAGTCACAACAAACAGTAACTAGTACAACAAATAACAATAAAGACAGACTATACTGAGATAATGCTAAACAAAAGAAGCAAAGAGAAGCAATGACGACTCAGATGTGTGCTTACAGTATGTAATCCTAAGTATGTGGTGACGATCGATCGGAAGGGTGGTTTCTTATGGAGAGGGTTCGAGTGCAAAAGGGCAAAAGACTACCTGAGTGACAGAAATAATCTTTACACTGACTTGATAATTAGATGGCTTTACTGACATTGGATACAAAACAAAGTCATGAAGTTGCACATTTAACATAGTATACTTTAAAAATCATATATAAACTTAAGAAGATGAGTCTATCAGCACTATGCAAACAAATTTAAAATATAAATTCGTAAGATTATAAATAAAAGCTAAAATTAAGACTAGAAAATCTATCAATCTTATAATGAAAAAGGAAAAAAAACATAATTTAAAACTTCCAAGGAAATGAAGAAAAATTCAAATGACTTCAAGGGACTTTACTGGCAATTTCTAAAAATAATATAGTAACTCATCCACATACAAAACAAAGAACAGAAAGGAAGCAACTTATTTGAGAAGACCAGAATAACCTTGATGTCAAAACCCCACAGGGGCATCATTGCAAGTATCAAAAGGAAATTTACAGACTAGATTCACCCATGGACATGAATGAAAAGAAAAAAAATTTGAAAAACAAATGGACAAAAAAGACAACAGCCAATGAGGTAGGGTTTAATTCTGATAATCCAAAATTGGTCTCCCCTTCAAGCATTAATTTAACAGACCATATATTAACTTAATAAAGGAACAAAAGATATAAGAAATCAGCTAAGCATTACAATGTATCCACCAGGCACAAGAAATTCCATTATGCATAAAAAAGGCAGACATCAAACTTATTAACAAAAAGCTGAGAACTACTTCAAATAAAAACCAAAACAAGCATAACCATTATCATGACACCTGTATATTTTTCAGCACTTACAAGGCAGCAGAGTCAATGCAAAAAAAGAATCAAGTAGAAAGCACACGTAAGAAAGACAAACTAATTCAAAAATGATATGGATGTGCGCAAAAACTCGTATAAAGAGCATTAACAGTAAACTGAGGGTCTGGGAGAGTTGGCTCGGCTGTCAAGAGTCTGCTCTCCCAGAGAGGACTGAGGTTCAAGTCCCAGCACCTATATATGGTAGCTCAGGCCCAGGGGATCTGACACCTTCTTTTGACCTCCAAGGGCACCGGGAGTGTACACTGTGCACAGAGATACATCCAGGCAAAATATCCATACACATAAAATAATTTTTTTCTGAGTTTTTAAGTGAACTGAGCAATGCTGTTGAAGACAGCATGCAAAGCTCCACTGCACTGCAACGTTAAATGCATTTGCTAACTTTAAAGCATCACTGACAATTATTGTTGAGTGTGACAGCAATAATGTAACAGTGGCCTAGCAAACCTTGTGCATTTTTTAAAAGATATGGCTAGGATTCGCTGCAATATAATTTGTTAGGTTCAAATGAAGCTGAATCTAATACAAGTTAGCAACAGCTGGAGCTCCATCTGGATACAGGGCAATCAAAATGCTGTTTTAATTCTCTGTGCATGGTTATAATAAAAGGTTAAAATAACAATAGATGAGAAAACAAGCCACACACAGAAAATACTTGCAAGAGATGTATCTCTGAAGAATTTATTGAAAATACACAAACACTTAAAACAACAAAAAGCTGGTTAAGAGATGAACAAAAGAACCAAACAAACATCAAAGAATCATATAGTGCTGCCTAGTGTGTATACGGCTCTAGGTTCAATCCCAACACTGGATGATTTCACATTGCAGATAAGCATGTGAAAAGATGTGCATTGTCTCATTCTGTTAATTAAAACAATGAGACACCTCCACACTTTATTAACATGACTAAAATCCAAAACTCTGAAACACTACAAGAGGCAGGGAAGGATGTGGGGCACCAGTCTCACTCATGTACTCCAGAGACTGCCTTGACAGTGTCTCAAAACACTGAACACTACCATACAAGCCAACAAACAAGGTCTCTGCCATTTACCCAAGTGAGCTCAAAGATTATGCCAAAATCAAATCTGGCACACCAATATTTAGAGCAGTTTTATTCCTAGCTGACGAGACGTGGGCCTACCCAAAATGACCAGCAGCAACAAGGGATGAACAGATCTATAGCAATGGACTATCAGTCGCTGTGACAGCTAGAGAGATGGACAGGCAGGCAGGCAGACAGGCAAATGAGTAAATGAATGAAGTTCTGAAAAGACTTGGAAAAGCCTTAACTATGCTATGAGTAGAAGAAGCCAATGTAAAGAGACTACACCAAGACCGTGCCAACTGTGTGTTACACTAGAAAAAAACAAACCCTTAGGAGACAATACAAAGATCAGTCACTGCCAGGGCTTAAATGAGAAGAAGAGGAACAGTCAACACAGGCCTTGTAGAGCAGGGAACTACTTTGTACAATTTAAGATACATGTTACTGTACATCTATCCAAACCCAAGGATCATAAACACCAAAAATGAATACCGTGTAAACTCAGTGGCAATACTCTATGAATACACAGCAATCTACCGGGCAGGCACCATAGCCGGTGCTGGCAGGAAGGAGGTGGGATGTGAGGACAGCAGCTGTGAAGTTCTGCTGTCCTCATACTGTGTTTTGTTGTGAACATAAACAGCCTTAAAAATGTTTTATGAAAAAATAGTAAAACACTTATAAATATATACCTCATTTATATAACACCCCATAAAATAAATAACTAGAAAATATCTGAAATACCAAGATTTCTAGTCTATACAGCATGAAATATAAGAGATAAAATTCAAGGAAACCTAAATATATAGAGTGAAATATAATTTTAAAAATATGATGAAAGGCGTTCTATTCAACAAAAAATTAGTGCTATCCCCATCAATAGGTTTTTCTTAGAAAATTGATAGTCGGCCCGGAAGGAGCAGGGGCCTGGAGTGAGGGGGAGTGGGGGACTGATAGGCTGTCTCTAAATTCTTTATGCAAATGTAAATAGCCAAATACTGCCAAGACAATCCTTAAGTTAGCAGACTTGCTCTATCATTATTGAAACTCTCTGTAAACTGTGGGTTACATCAACTAAACAGTTTGTTCTGCAATGAATACAAATAAACTAATGGCAGCTAGAACATAACACAAAGAAGAGGGAACATCACACCACGCAAACCTACCCACAATTACCACAGACTCATATAAATCAGATGACAGTATCAAGAACCAAAAGCATCAGAACAAGTATTCTGTCGTGCATGTGTTCAAGAAGTTAAGAGACTTAAAATACCACAACATTTCTCTACAGCAGAGCAATACATTCAAATAAAGGATATGAAGCAGGGTAATCAGGGACGTACATGGTAGGAAAGAAAACTTCAAATGCCGTAATATATGTGTATGTAGCTGGAGTAGGAGGCAGAGAAAGTACTTGAACATAGCAGACACATTAGAACTTTGCTGAAAGCCACAAGCCTACTCACCTGAAAATCTCAACGAACCAAAACACAAACAACATAGTTTTAAGATCCCAAGGCATATACCATATAGAATGGCATTGCTCAAACTCAGCCATATACATGAGAATTTTAAACAAAATCACATTATATACCCTGCAAAGATGGGAATGGTAGCAGATTTTCCACTCAGAACGGCACAATGAAACAGTACTTTCAGCCCACTGAATAAAAAAAAAGCAGTTAACCTACAATTCTATACTCAGCACAAAATAAGGGGGGGGTGCTTTTTAGGACATATGAAAGCTGAAACTTTCATTCCCAGCAGCACTACAAAATATTTTAAAATATTTCTCAAAATATTCAAGGAGTAAGACTACGTCAAAGGAACTATAGACCTACAGAAAGGAATTGGAGAGGCCAGCAAAGGGACAGTAACCTTGTGAGCAGAACAATGTCACACTAACTTATTCACACACAGAGGAAAACACCTGACAAAATGCACAAATCTGAAGAAGAGGGTGGCCCCTCAGACCACACAGAGAAGCCTTGCGCCAAGCTAAGGAAGTCAGCTTCTACTGGTAGTTTGTGAAAGATTTTACCCAAGAAATCACACTAAACTTTTTTGTCATCTTTCAATATTATATGACTTTTGTTTTTCATTCTGTTGATAAAATGTGCTGTAGTAATTTACTTCTGGATGTAACCAACCTAACACTCCTGAAATAACCCCATTTGACCAGAGCATGTGACTATTTCTTATTTAATCTCCCAGCATTTCATTAAGGGTTTTTTAATCCATTTCCCTGAGACAATGGTATGACAGCACTGCCTGGCAACTCATGCTCTCCTTCCTCTCCCTCCCGGCCTCTCTCCATCCCTCTGCCTCCCTCTTTGCCCCTCCCCCCTCCTCCTCCCTTGACTTTCTCCCACTCAAGTTCTCCCATGCTCTATTTGTATATCTAAAGAAGGAATATTGGGGGGGGAGGTTGCACACTTTTAATCACAGCAACTGGGAAGCAAAGGCAGGTGGATCTCTGAGTTTGAGGCCAGGCTGGTCTACAGAGCAAGTTTTAGGACAGCCAGGGTTACACAGAGAAACCCTGTCGCAAAAAAAAAGGGGGGGGTGGGATTAATTTTTCTTTAAAGGACTAGTAGAGTTCCTTATGATTCCATCTAACAACGCTCTGTGGGCAGCTTTGATTAACCAGTTCATCTCTTCAATTGTTATGGGCCTATGAGTCCATATTAGTAGTCTAACAATGTATATTCTCCCTTATTACTTGTTACTACGCAATTTGATTATAATGATTTTTCACTGTCCCTTTTAATTCTGTAAGGCCAGCACTAACATCCTCTCTTTCATTCTAAGCCTAATTCAAATTTTTCTGTGTAGCTCATTCAATTCAGGAAGTATTTGCTAATTTTGTTGATATCTTAAAAGAAAAAGCGTCTGCATTCACTGATTTTGTTTCTCCACTGCTATTTCCTCAATTCTTTTCTAATCTTTATTGTTCTTTTCCCTTTGTTTACTCTTCTTTTTCCACTGCCTTAAGGGGAAGGGTAGAAAGTGGCTCTAATACTCTTGACTATTAACATGCACACTCCCCTTGTGGCATTACTTTAGACGCACCCACGCATTTTGACGTGTTGTGCTATCTTCATTTTCTCAAAGCATTCCTTGCTCTCTTTCTATAGACCAGGCTGGCCTCAAACTCACAGATCTGCCTGCCTCTCTCTGCCTCCCAAGCTGGGATCAATTTCTTCTCTAACTTATTGTTCAGGACTACCTTGTTTAATGTCCAGACTGATTTTCCCAAAGTTCTTCCCATTATTTCCTCACTTTATATGGTCAAAGATCATGTGTGCTATTTCTGCGCCTTTTAATATCTTAAGGTTTGCTGCAAGGTCTCAGAAATAGCCTGCCCTGGAAAATGTGCCCATGTGTCGTGCATACTCTATTGTGGTGAGTGAGTGCTTGTGTCGGCTACAACTGGCTGGTCTACCATGGTGGTCACTTTTTCTTCCCTATTTTTTTCTATCTGGTGGCTTTTCTCCACTACATGAGGAAACTATGGTCTCTATTACTGCTGATTCGCTGATTTTTATCAGTTTTGCTTTCAAGTATTTTGGTACTACATTATGTAAAAACAAATCAAATACTAGTTAGTAAATAGATAATCCGGTCTATTTTAGTAAATAGATAAACTGGTCTATTCCTACAAGAGAATCACTGGTGGTCCTAGAACAGGAAGTAGTCAAATGATGTACACCACAGTAACAATGGTGTCAACTGAAAGACAGAAAAAGGTTGCAGGGGCTGAGGGGCTGGGTAGGGTAAGAATAACAGCTACAACAAGGAAGGTCAAGGCTTTTCCCTGATCATGTTTTATCTGCAGTAATGAAAAAGTTCTAACATATAATGACTATAACAGTTTCTTCTTGTTTTGTTTCTGTGGAAAAATCTGTTTGGGGCTTGCTGGCTCTGCCATTTGACTTAAGTCACTCCTGGACTGGTTTGAAAAGTAATGGATGTATTATCAGAACCTCGACTTTAGTTTCACTGTATTCCAAAAGAAATTAAAACAAAAATTCATAAAGAAAAAGTAAATTTATTTATAGTTGGCCACTATAGAGAAAGAAAGAGGAAGAGAAGGAAGAGAAAGAGGGGGAAAGAGCTCAATTTCCCTCCACTGTGACTGCTGCCATTTTACAGCTCACAGGAAATGTAGCATAAAAGCAGGAGATACAGAGTTTGCTGTGAGACAGTTCATTTCATTCTGTCCTAGGGTGGGACAACTCTGCACAGGTTAATAACCCCGTTACCTTCATTCTCTGCATAGACAGTCTGCTATATTTCTGTAAATTACACTATTACAGAAACTAAAATAAACCATTCAAAGATTTTAATTGAATTTAGAATAATTTCTGATATATTTTAATACTCAAATTTCCAGAAATTTCACAATACCAGAGCAATGCTTAACTAAAATGAAATCAGTGGATAAAACATTATTTAATAAATCACACCAAGCCAGATGGTGGTATTTAGGCACTCTTCACAAGTTGTAGGCACATCAGAGTATGTTTACTTCATAAATGTTACTATTGATGACAAAAATTTATAGTCTTTGATTCTACCGAAAGAGTCCATGGTATAGAATAGTAGGTCAAAGGCTGTAGAAAAGCCTGTATCTCGAGGACAAGAAACCGCTACTTACTGGCTCTCACAGGCTTTTGGCCCTTCTATTCAAATGCAGTTCCACCCCATAGACAGCAAAAGTCCAAATGTGAGCAACCAAAGATCATCCATCTAAGTAGCTGCTCTACAGTAGTAATACTGCAGGATTCAAACCAAGGTGCTATTTACTTAATAGCAAAAAAACAAAGGGGTCTGGAGAGAGGGTTAAGAGCACTTCCTGCTCTTCCCAGAGGAACCAAGCTCAGGTCTTGGCAGATCTTAGCAGCCATATCAGACAGCTCACAACAGCCTGTCCTCTAGCTCCAGAGGATCCAATGCTCCTTTTCTAGACTCCACAGGCACCTGCACACACACAGCATATATTCACAGACACACACACACATAAGAAATAAAGCTAAAGCTAAAGGAAGCTGGAGCAATAGCTCAGTGGTTAAGAGCCCTCACTATTCCTGCAAAGGACCCGGGTTTGATTCCAAGTATGCACATGGTCATGATACCTAACCATCCATAACTCCAGTTCCCAGGGATCAAATACCCTCTTCTGACTTCCATGGGCCCCAAGGCCCCAAGCACACACATACATACTTACAGGCACACTCAGAAATAAAATAAAATGTGTAAAATAAACTTGTTAAAGAAAATCAAGTTACACTCACTAAGTATTAACTGGAAAAGGAGTTACAAATGTGTATAGGTCAAGTTCTCACTCAGAATTATCAATTACAGAATAATTAGGGCAAAGCTGTGCTTGTGAAGTCTTTGAATGAAATTTGAACACAGAAGAAACTAAAGTGATTCTTGTATCATAAATAATTAGATCTATTCTTCCTGTGCGAAAGAAAGAATGAAGGCTAAATACAAGCTGTAACAGCAAACTTAGGGACCAACTGTTCAACATATGAGCCAGTGGGGACACTTGACACATGAACTTAACACGGCCTAGGCACAGCAGCATGGAGAGGCCAATATTGCCACAATAATTCATGTAAATATGGCTGTAACACCAGTTGGGGGTGGGTGAGTAAGTTTTCTCTCTTTTTAAGATTTATTTTATTACTTTTAAGGGGGACAGGGGGAGGGGAGCCTCTCCCTCTAACGCTATCAGTGTCATCAGCACAGTTAAGGCAAGATCTCGGTCTGGTCACTTCCACTTCGGAGAGGCTGAACTGCCTAGACAGCACACAAAGAGCAGTGCTTTTGGTAACAACCCACAGGCCAGGCAGTAAGGTGCCACCGTCCTCTGGCCATACAACTGGCCTGTAACTGAAAAGCTCCCTAATGCCCCAGTTATCCAGGCACCAGAAATGTTGGTGGAGAAGATGGAAAATCCAACACTGACCACTCTGTTGTAAGTAATTCAAGTAGTCATTGTCCTAGGAAAGAGCGAACTCCCCTGATACAAACCACTTGCTAAGCCTACAGCGTAGTGATCTGTGGTCTCCATAGGGCATATAAGGACAGCGTTCTGAACTCATACCTTTTATCCTAATAGCAGCATGCAAGGGAACAACTTAAAGAAAAAAATGCAATTGTTAAAATTATAAGTAAAGTCTTCAACTCTATCTGTATTACCAACCCCCATCTTTGCTTTCCTTGCTTTCTCAAAATCGAAACATTTTTTCAATCAGTATGAAGCCAGGAACAAAAATCTCTATGAACGCCCCGAAGGCTAGAAAGTCTTGTTTTTAGTGCTCTCCTGTTTTATTTAAAAGCCTGTATACGGTGGGCTCCTTCTGGCTAAAGAGGTCTGAAAACCGTAAAGCCCCAGCAGCCCAGCTACTTTATTTTCTAATCAGAGAAGAGAGAACCTAGGAAGGATTCACAATTCGGCTTTGCCCAGAGGGAGCAGTCTCTCCAGCAGCAACCCTGCAGTCGCTGGTCTAAGCAGAAAGACACGAGGGCGGGCAGTCACCTGCAGCCTCCCAGCATTAGCAGCGACTGGCAGTCACACAGCTTTCATTAAAGGCCACAATACCCCAGCCTTCCTTTCCTGGCTGGCTACCTTTCCTGAGGCACCACACACAACAGCCAGAGACCTAATTATCGAGGCACAAGTGACGAGACAATCATTTATGATCTAGAACTATGTGCAGCGCTAAGAAAAAACTTACTGTTACTAAGAATATCTTTCATATTAAAAAAAAATGCAATGTACAAAACGTTCCGGAAATAAGTCCTAAATAAATTATTCCCAGCAATGTTTTCTCAAGTTTTAATAAGTCTTTTTTTTTTAAGTTTAAATCCAGAGCAGTTGTTCAGGATATATTCCACTCCGTCTTCCGGTTCTAAGAGGCTCCGTGTCCCCCACTCTGGAGCATGGCAAAATCTCCCCTGAACTTCCTATCAAGTGGTTCAGCTGCCTAAGATTAGGATATTCCTTTTCAGTTCCAGAACCAAGTCTCTGAGGATCAAAAACAACTGCGGCAGCACCCTTGCCACTCTTGCCTACACAGCAGGGGAGGAGGCAGAGGAAAGCCTGTGCCTCCAGCCTCCAGCCTCCACTGTCTGCAGGGCGGGCGCCCCTGCACCGCACTGCACCGCACTGCACCGCACTGCACCGCACTGGGGTGGAGTTCTGAAATGGGAAACTTAAGTAACTTGACTGCTACACGGTGTTTGCTGCTGAGTTTTTTTAATTAAATCGTTTAATGGTTTTTTGTTTGTTAGTTTGTTTCTGTCCATTTACTATCCTCTGAAAACTGAGAATGAAGAAAGCATTTCAATTTAGTAAATGTTTTATTGATGTAGCTCATCTAAACAAAAATAATCCATATCTCACAAACTCTAAAAGCTTGTAACTTTTTAAAGTCACGTACACAAAACATTACACAGAAAGATTTTGCTTTTAATCTTAGGATACAGAGAGGTGGTCAGCCTAATGGTCTGCCTCCACACATAACTAGCTCCCTCAAAAGCTTCAAACCAACATGTCCACACTTTCTTGACAGGAACAGAATATTTTGTTCAAAAGAATCAAATGTCAAATACATCTGGTTCCAAGTGTTGTCGCGTGTTCTGAAGGACCTAAACAGCAAGATGTTTTACCAGGAATAAAGTGTCATCCATACTGAAAAAATTATCAGTTAAATATAACTTTACTAATAGCAAGCAAAAGCAAAGATTTGGGCACATACTTCTGTGTCTTTGCAACAATTAATTCATTTTGTTTGGCTCTGGAACATGTTGCTACAGAATATACATAAGAATATTACACCATAAAATAATAATCAACAAGACTAGGGCTAAGCCTCAACGACAGAGCACTTGCCTAATATGCATGATGCATTAGGTCAATGGCCAATATATGCATGGATTCATCCAAATACACACACAACACTGAAGAATTCTCCCCCAGGAAGCAACACTCCCAAAAAGAGAAAGTGGCATTACCTGTCAAATGTCAGGATAAACAAAAAAAAAAAAAACATCACTGATGAAATAAATTTTCAAAATACTCTTTAAAATGTACATGTGTGTATGTATGTATTGCTGTCTATATATACAGAATTCTCCAGCAATCCTTGTATATGCATGGAGTGTTTGCATAAATTTATAAAACATTAATATCTAAAAACTTTTTCTCGAAGTTCCTGAAATACTACCAGTATTGAAACCAGGTGTTCAGATGAGCTATGAAGACACTTTATATTCAAAGGACAAGAGCTGCCATTTTCTTTCCCATCTTTCAGATGCTTTTCAGCATCCTCCCTTTCTTCCAGTAACTAGGTCCACAACAGCTACAACAACTCTACTTTCAAAGCACCTGTGTGCAGAGTGAGACGATAAGTACAAAGCCTTCACTAAGCCATACAATGGAAACTGTACAATTCCACCCAAGTCAGAGCAAATAGAATGCAACAAACCACTGTTTGCAGTAGACAACCTACCCTGACCCATGAGGACACAACCACTGTGTCGGCGGAACACCTATCCCTGTGAAGGATATAAAATGCCTCCTACGACTGTCAGCTACAAGTCTGAAGTTACAACCACAAATGAGCCCATTTACAGTGATTATGTATGAATTAAGGCTGTTTGACTTCTATTATCAAAATACCAATTTATTGACCAAACACTAAAAGCTAGCACGTGGACAGAATGGTAAACGTATTTGCACTAACTGCTCAGTTCCAATTTACTGAAGCTAAAATTCCTAGAGAATTTTAAAAAAAGAAAAAGTTCCACTATTGGTCAACTGTATGGAAGTGTCAAAAAACAATAATGTTAAACTCTGTGTGTGTGTGTGTGTGTGTGTGTGTGTGTGTGTGTGTGTGTGTGTGTGTGTTTTCAATCAACTCCAATCTGGAAATAACCCAGAAGCCCTTTGACAGCTGAAGAGTGAACCATCTGTAGTAAACTCAGGCAATAAAACCTTTACAGCAGTAAGGATAAACTATTCATATCCCCACAATTTAGACTACCCACACCATGACAGAAGCCAGACAAAACAGAAAGCATGTGAGTTTGTACAACATTCAAGAGCAAGCACACGTACGTACGTCCGTCGATGTACTAGACTAAGGTGAGATGACGGCTGTGCTGTGCTGGAGACAAGTAAGAACGGTGGCCGGGGAGACATCAAACGGCTTCAGAGAGCTGGCAATAGACTCTGTCCCTAAGTCAGGTCAACTTCGGTCAGACCAAACAACTAGTTGTGACAACGTGCTTTATGTGTCTGCACATCCACGATATACCACACTTCAATAAAAAGGCTAACATATGCTCCTTTTGGACCAACTGTCCCATAGATAACAAGAAAAATACGGACAGATATAAGAAGTAACTACCCAAAGGAACTAAACAGCAATCAAAAAAACTACAGAGGCCGGGCGGTGGTGGCGCACGCCTTTAATCCCAGCACTTGGGAGGCAGAGGCAGGCGGATTTCTGAGTTCGAGGCCAGCCTGGTCTACAGAGTGAGTTCCAGGACAGCCAGGGCTACACAGAGAAACCCTGTCTTGAAAAAAAAGAAAAAAGAAAAAAAGAGGATCAAGGTGTAACAAATGACTGATGGCAAGTCCAGTTAAGCCATCTAAACAGAAATGAATCCCACTGAGTAGAATTATCAAGGGTAAACTTCAGAGTGATGTCATCAGATAGAAATGGAGAGGGTTGGGAGGTGCAGACAGAGAGGCACAAAGAAAAAAGTTCAAAATCTGTATACAAAGTTAACAAAACAAACTACAAGTAGCTAGGGTTAAAATGGAGATGCCAGGGGGGCTGAGGGATAGCTCAAAGGTAGAATACATGTTTCACATGTATGACACACTCAGCTCAATCTCCAGCATCACACCAAAAAAAAAGGGGGGGGGACTATTATGATGATTGTACAACACAGGATGAGGATACACAATCCTATGTCACTTAAGGACAGCCTGATAAAGCATCATTATGCAATTTCATCATTGTATGAACATCACAGAGTACACCCTCGAGCGCACAAAGACACACACACACACACTGATCCCCCCTAGGGGATCTGTTTTGGGAAACTATGGGGGCCTTAATGGAGATGAGTTACTGAGTGTCTTTAAAAATTGTAATAGCTCAGCTTTGCTTCCAAATTCTCACTCTGCCACACACCTGCCAACATGTGAAAAAAAAAAAATCACACCACAAGCCCCTGCCACCATAAACAGGACCTTTCCACCATGCCTGCCCAGACACAATTGACTGAAATCCTAAAACCAAAGACCAAAATAAATCTTTAAGTTGCTTCTATCACCACAATTAGGCAAATAAATTAATTTTCACAAACTAAGTCAGCACAGCCTCAAGGTGACGGACTGATGGGGATTGCTGTCCCGTGTGTGGCCTGTCATTGCAGTTAAATGGGGTGGGACTACATCAAAGTACTATGCTCTACTTGAAATATGTGAACTGTATGTATACGAAATTGTATCTCCAGAAAACTGCTCAAATAGAAGAAGGTATAGCAAAAGGACCAATAATCTAAAGTCAAATCCTAAAAGTCTTCCCTTAACCAAAAATCATCAGGAAAATGCAAAGAAACAAACTGTTAAGAAACAAGGTAAAACAGTGTTAAGAATAGACTGTGGGTCAGGTATTGAATCCCAGCAATCAGGAGGCAGAAAGAGGCAGATGTTTGTAAATTTTCCAGGCCAACTAAGACTACACAGTGAAATTTTGTCTTAAAAAAAGGAGACTGGCTTTGGCATAATTTAGTGGTGGAACACTTATGTGTAAAAGGAACATCTTGGATTCATATCCTGAAAGACCACAACAGAAAAAGGGTAAATTCAAGTTTAAAACATCAATAATTACAATGGATTTCAACAGTAGCTGAAAGCTACTGTTCCTTAGGCAGATGGAGAAAGATTCTCGCATGGTATGGGCTTTTGAGACTTCAAAGTCCATACTCCAGTAACATACTTCCTCCAACAAGGCCACACCTCCAAATCCTTTCAAACAGTGTCATTTGGTGTCATTTGGTCATATGGTGACTACATATTCAAATATGTTAGCCTATAGGGTTCATTCTTATTTAAGCCATCACATATAGTATTGCTGGAGAGATAGAGGAACATCTTATAAAAGAACCAATTACTAACAGTAAGAATCATAAATGTTAATGAGGCCTCAAATTAAGGCTCCAAAATGCAAAAGACATATTTCTAGAATTTCTATGACAGAAAGGCAAATGTCCACCGTTGGAGAGTTTAACACTGACTGATAAAAGTAGGTCTACAAAGCAACACAGATAAACTAGTAACAACACAAAAAGTCTTGTACTAGACAACATTTACAGGTCAGTATCCTCAACTGCAGCCTAAGCCACTATGTGATGGACCATGATCAGGATCCAGCGTTTCAGATGAGCAAGCTCCACCGACACTCAGCCCAAGACATGCTGCTCCTGCTCCCCCTCACAACACCCACAAACGTACAGCTCAGCCCACTGTGCCTGACAGTCTTCCTGATCCTGTCAGCTTAGTTTCACACCTGTCTCCAAGCATCCTGCTGCATCCTGGAACCCAAATGTAAGAGACATCACCATCTCTTTATATTTTTCTCTATTCGACCAATGCTCTTAAAAGTCATAGGCTAGATTTCTTTCATCGCATTAATAGAAAAGGAGTATAATCAATTCTAAAAGATAAAAAAAAAGTCAGACAAAAGTCAATAGTTTTGTGAAGAAAAAAGTAAACAAATTAAGAACTAAGGGAAAGCCGGGCGGTGGTGGCGCACGCCTTTAATCCCAGCACTTGGGAGGCAGAGGCAGGAGGATTTCTGAGTTCGAGGCCAGCCTGGTCTACGGAGTGAGTTCCAGGACAGCCAAGGCTACACAGAGAAACCCTGCCTCGAAAAACCACAAAAAAAAAAAAAAAACCTAAGGGAAAGAAATAGCTTCAACCTAATAAAGGAATACAAAATAACTAATGACTCCCCCCAAAAACACATTAAAGGCAGTACAGCTATTCAACAAGCACATGTCCTTATTTACCCCTCACTAGTTCTCCTGGGAGCAGAGAGCAAGCAGGAAGGGAGGAATCCCAATAGTCACAACAGCAGCTCTGGTCAGGATCCGGAGTGTGAAGTCCTGCATCCACTAAGAAAGCCGGGCTCTCATCTACGAGCACTTTCCCAGTACAGTAAGCTGCTTTACCTTCAGGCTCAAGTCCCGCCCACACAGAGAATTTGGTTGCCTTGTCAAAAAGTGAGGTTTGGCCCTGTTGTCAAAACTCTTAGGGTTTCTTAGCAAGGTTTCTGGTTGATATGACTACACTCAAGCAGTCATTACTTTTCTTTAGTTGATCAAATAATACAGAATAAATTTTAAGTCCATATTGAAGACCCACAGACAAACCTCAAATCCCCTTTCTCCAAAATAGCAGTACTTAGATAGAAAACAGCTTGGCGGTTTGCCTGCCAACCTCTCTTTCTCTAGTCAGGTGCTGGCAAACACAGACCGCTCCAGGCCTTACCCGAATGTTCCTAACTCACCACCAATCAGTGCCTTAACTGAGCAGCTAGGGACATTCGACTAGGGCCACAGCTCCCCAGCAGAGAAAATCAGGGACTTCTAAGTCTCTGTATCTAGTTCACATTAATATTTATGCAGAAAAATATGAGTATTTCCTTTGTGATACACCACAGCAAGTTTTCAGTGAGGTTGGACTTGCTTCCTGGCAGCACAAGTTCCATTTCAAACCCACAGAGGGGAATGAATGCGCACCCTTCAGACCCATTAGCAGAACAACGAAAGGCAGCAAGGCTGTCTCTTTGTTGAACTGGTTCCTGCGTCTATAAGTCAATCATCTGTGCCTATCTTCCCTCAGGTTTCCTAAACTGCACATCTGACTCTGAATCATTTGTCCAGGCCAAACCTTTAACAATGTGGACAAATGCAGCTTCCCCACTAACAGAGACGGCATCTTTGAAAGCATCCCAGATGCATAGCACGAGTCCAAACATTTCATAGTGACACAGTGCCACTTACAGACACGTTCCTAGAAGTCTTGGTGAGTTCTGGTTGACCTTAAAGGCATTTCTTACTAACATTTACAATGACTGAAATAACAAACTGAACCTCTTTTCTCTGACAGAAATTTCAAAACTCACTGATAATCCACTACCAAGTGCACTGCCCTAGTACTCAGCTATATCTGCATACAAACGCTACTCTGACAATGGGGATGGCTATAAAAATCAGTCATCTGTACAGGAACTAAAACTTAATTTCAAGCTTCTCTTTTATCCCAAAAAGAATTAATAAATATTCTTTGTTGTGTTTGTTTCAAGAACAGTATCGCTATATGTAACCTCAATTAGCCTAAAGCTCACTACACAGACCATGCTGGCTTCAAAATTGGGGCAATTCTCCTGCGCCTGCTCCCCGAGTACTGAGATTAAGGACTTGCACTACCATTTGGCTTTCTAATAGTGTCTAAAATTAAAAGGTCATCCTTTGATTTAAATCTTTTCTTACCAATCATCTAAGAAAAACTAGGGGACCTATCAAGATAATGTGAATCTTCTCAAGCTCCTATCAAATTAGAATGCTGAGCAAATCACAGACATACCTAATCTAATTCCACAATACCACCCTCAAACATAATTTCAGGAAGAAACATTTTGTGGGGGAAGGAAAGGACAAAGAATCTTGTTATGAAACCCAGACTGGACTCAAGTCTGAGCTGCAATTTCCTGTTCTGCTCCTACGGCAGGAGGCTTGCCTTCTAAACACTTGTTACTGAACCCTCCAAGGAGCCCTGTCTGTCCCAGGTTAAGGCAGGAGTTTCCATCAGAGACAGCTCTGGGGCACTAAGCCAAGTAGAGCAGCCAGAGACAAAACTGGGGGTTGGGGGGGGCTCAAAAACAAGTTCCACTGTTGCAGCAAACTAATTTCTGTGCCAACCATCAGACCCCAAACTGCCTACAGACCGCATCATCTGTGACCCCTTCCTAGTTAACCTGCCCTCATTGCCAAAGGCATCTCCCTCTCTCCTCCTTCCTTAGCGCCAGGAAGGTCTAAACAAGGCCATCAGATAAAATCAGAATAGAAACTCTCTGCATGTGTGAATACAGAAAAAAGTAATTTAAGCCTCAAAAACAAAAGGCTCTTTTTGACTTAATTTTTAAATTCAGTAACACAATGTTTAAGTTGCTACCGACAGTTGCATCAACTTTGTGAACCAGGCAAACATTTACCTTTAAGTGACTGAGTAGAAAAGAGTAAAGTGTCTGCCTTAGTTCTCAGCAATGCAAAACCGTTTAAAACAAAGTATTTCACCGTTAGCACTATCAAATGTACCAACAGTCCTTGATTCCCAACTGTCCTGCACAAAGAAACTTTATTTCATGACAATGAACTACTGGATGCTAATATTAAACATGAGTTTTGAAGATGCAAACCTAACTACTCACATTTAAACCTTCACAACAAAGCCTCGTGTGCCATTTCTGCCTAACATTTTAAAAGGAAAAAAAAAAAAAACTATCAATTTAGTGAAGAGTTTTATGGCCAAGAGGCCTGTGGAAAAGGTTAAAGTGTTTGTATCTAAGGAGCTGGGTTACAGTTGCCTACTGCAAGAGTTGAGCCAGCCGGGCAGTGGTGGTCACACATGCAGACAGTTTCTATTCTGATTTATTCTGATGGCCTTGTTTAGACCTTCCTGGTGCTAACGAAGGAGGAGAGAGGGAGATGCCTTTCGCAGTGAGGGCAGGTTAACTAGGAAGGGGTCACAGATGATGCAGTCTGTAGGCAATTTGGGGTCTGATGGTTGGCCTTTAATCCCAGCACTTGGGAGGCACTGGAAAAAACAGTGTCTGAAAACCAAGCCAAACAGCCCCAGCCCTGACGGAACTTCGGCCTGCTATCAAGCCGATCTACCCTCACACTTCAGACAGCAGTGATGTGACAGGAGGGTTTGAAAATGGTCCAAACACTGCTTGTCCCATGCTGTTTAGTCTGTTTGCTTCCTCCAAACAGATGACTGTCTGTCTAGTCCTGGTTACGCAGTTGTTATAATCAAATCCGTGACTCCTTGCCTACTTGGAAATATCTTTACTGAATCTTTTTTGATTAAGGCAGAATGAGAAAAACAGTGAAGGTTCAAACTTTTCAACAATACTAAAACAACACCCAAAATAAGCCATTAATTTAAAAAAAAAAAATCAAAGCATAACTTAAACCAAGAACAAAACACAAGTTACACGAAATTCCTTACCTATTTATGTATATTTTATGTGTATATGTGTGTATCTGTGATGCCATGTGTGTGTGGGTGCCGAGAGAGGCCAGAAAAGAGCATGGGATGCCCTGGAGGTGCAGTTACAAACAGTTGTGAGCCACGTGACATGGGTGCCAGGAACTCAACTCTGATCCTCTAAAGCACAGCATCATCTTGACCACAGAACCATCTCTGCAGCCCCAGACTTCCTGTGCCATTCTCTCAACTATGTTTTCCAAAGAGAATTCCAGGGACTAACAGGCATAGCTCAAGAGCACTTGCCCAGTGGGTACCACTCTATCCCTAGTGCACATCTCATGTACACTCAAATCTGAATACGCTGTTCCTATCAGTAACAGTGATGCAAGGAGACAAAGAGAAACAAAAAATATACAACATATTTCTAGGTAAGAAGCTTTCAAAACATTGAAATGTTAGAATAACACCCCAGTTACCACACTTAATGCTCAGAGTTGCACTAAATATACACTGAGCAAGAAATCCACACATCAAATACATATGTACTACCGGCCTTTCCAACAGTGTACTAATAGCCAGAAAGGCACAGTCTTCCCTCACCTGAAGCCAGATACATGCAGAATAAAATCTGCAGGTTTCTCATCTGTAAATACAAAAGCTAACCAAAGTTTCACAGTCCCAGGCCTTCCTTTCTCTCACTGTAGGGTGGAGTCAACAGTCAGAGGCTGATGTGATGATTAGTAATCAAGACATACAGTTCCTGAGCAGCGCTTCTCCCAGCTCTAAAGAAATGAGCTAAATGTCCTGCTTACATCTTTTGTCACGTTCCCTTCAGCCTGGAATGCCTGTCCTTCCTCTCTGAAGCCCGCCTGCTGTCTGTGACTGGTCTGAATCTCAGTATCTCGGTGGTTCCGCAGTCTCATGAAGGATCACTTCCTCCACATCCACCCCTACAGCTACCAGCATTTTACAAAAACTAAACTACATTCTGTAATTAACGCCCTATGAATGGATGATTTTTTTTAAAGGCACAAAAATTACAGAATATTCTCTTTAAGGAAAAAAAAAGCTAGGTAGAAAAGATGGCCAAGATGCCAGCCCCTTAAGTAAAGAAAAGTTTCTGCCGTATGCTATAACTAAAATCTAGTTTAATGTTAAAAGAAGTCGATGAACATCCAAACAGAACAACAGGATACAATCATCCCTTCTACAAAATGGCATCCCCTCTCTATTTTTTCACCCACGAACAGCGAATATGAAATTTGACAAGTACTCAAGACTGCACTGGGTCTTTGCTCTCTCTTCTTCACGCAGACTTGTAGAGTCTTTGCTGCAACAGCCAGCAGGGGGAGTGCAAGGGCACTAACACTACGGGTCCAAGGTATTGGTGCCCAATAATCTTAAAAGTTAGGTGGAAAAAACCTAACTTCTGAATATTGGTCCTGGAAAACAGTGGGTCACGAGTCTCTTTAATTACAGTAGTACATAATCATTCCTTCTACTTTGTACAGACACTTCATGAAGCTACTAAAGCTCTTTTGACAGAGTGGGTGTTATTCAAATAAAATATAAACACTTGCCTTCTTTAATGAGAAACCAACATTATTATTAAAATATTAATTTAAATATTATAATATTTAAATATAATATTATTTAATATTATAAAATTTTAATAGTATTATTAAAAATGTAATTTCTAAACTATCCAAACCAGCTGAGCCCAAGGCAGCCACATATTCCCACGGTCACTGTTTGTTCCATCCTCTTCTGTCACAACAGGCCCTACCTGCCAGGCTCTAGGCATTCAGAATTAATGTATGATTTACAAAGTAGCTAACATGTTTCCACAGACATAGTTTTGAAAGAGAAATAAAAAATAAAAAACCCAGACACAAGGGTTTTTAAAGAGTAACACACCCTATACTGACCATAATTGCAAATTCATTCTCACTTTCCACTCCAAAGAAACAATTATGCAGTTACTGGACAAGAATATGGTCTGCCCCCTCCTAAACTCATGTAGAGTTGAATCACTATTGTGAGGATTTACAATGGCGGGAAATGCTCACAGCTGAGTCCCTGAGAGATGGTAAAGTTCAGATAAAGTCATTAGGGTGTAACTGCCACGACTGAAAATATGTGCCTTTAGAGAGAGAAGCCACAAGCTATGCACACCACATCTCTCCATATTATCATAACTCCACCGCTCCCGCATGCTCCCAACACTGTGATGGCATCTAAGAGGTCCTCGCCAGGACCAAACCCATGCCAGTAGCCACCGTTACCCTTACTCCACCAAACTGTGAACTAAAGTCTTTTTTCTATATAAAGAACTCAGCCTCAAACATTTTTGACAGTAACAGAAAACATACACACTAGCCAAAGCAGAAATTGTGATTACAAAAAGCTAAGTTGGGAGCTGGAGAAAGATGGCTCAGTGGTTAGTGTGCTGATGCGGAGATGAAGAGTGCCCCACGGCTACAGTCCTGAGCTGGGTTCCCAGCACCCGTGTCAATCCGTGCCTGTAACTCTGGCTCCAAGATCTGACTCCTCTGGCCTCCAGGGTCATTCTCACACATGCATGCACACACATAATTTTAAATGAACTTTTAATTTGCACTCATTACATCTTAAGAGCATTAATACCTCATCTCAAGGAAAAAGCACATGGTCTTTAAAGCACTACACAAAACACGGTTTTAAAAATCTTACAGGTTCAAGATGGCTCAACAGGCAAAGGCACTTATCACCAAGACTGACAATCATAGCCCAATCCTAAGAATACACGTGACAGAACCAACCAACTGCCCCCAAGTTGTTCTCTGACCTGCCCAGACTGGTATCCTGGACACATAATGTACTCTTGCTCACTCCTGCCCACTGAGCAGTGACAACCAAATGCCTAGACAGTCACAGGCCTCCTAGGAGAGAAATTCAACATCCCCCACATCCCCAAGGAGAACCACTTAGAAAAATGGGGCTCCTGAAGGAATCCAAGCAGACCTGCAATACAGAACTTACACAAGCTGGTTAAATCCCTGTGTGTCTGAGTGTTTTTAAAAGCTAGTGGTCCTTAGGTAGTGGGTATTTTTAAACTATCTTAACTCTCCTTGACAGAAACCTTTCTTACACTGCACTGCCCTCTTCAATGAGGATATCAAATCTGAACCTCTACATTAAGACTCAGAGTCATTATGAAAGTCACTCATAACTCTGCGGAATGTTTCTAACAGAATCATCAGTTTTGCAGAGCTCGGTTAGTTTGTGGGAAGAGATGGAAAAGCAGGCTACACAGGATCATCTAAAGGTAGATAGATGAGGGTCGTGAATTTTAACTCAGAGTAAGAACACTCATCTGTTTTCCAAGAAGCACCATGAATAAGAGAGGAAAGACTGGGATACAGCAAGCAGCCTCAGTAAGAAACAAGGGGTAAGCAGGAAGCAGATGCTCCCTGAACTAGGAAAACGAGAGACAGACAGACAGACAGACACACACACACACACACACACCTAGAAGACCACAGTCAAAGACACTGACTTCTGGCTGAGTGCTGCAACCAGGACTTTGCACTGAGAAGCCTACCTGTGGGGGATAAGATGGGGTGGGAGAAGCTTTTAAAGGCCTAGTCTCAAAATACTAGTAAAGTCAACTTTACCTCCTAGAATCCAAAAGTTTGTATTAAATTCCATCCTCAGCAAGATGGGGAAAATAACATTCAAACCAACTTATGTAGACAATCCCTGACAGCAAGTAGAAGCAGCCTGGAAGAAGCTATCTAGGTGAAGGAACGCTTCTTTTCCATTCCTAACAAAATGGCCTATAAGCACAGTCTTTACTGGGTACCCTCGGTACCCTCACTTTCCCTACCACAAATCACCACCCTAAACTTTCACATCGAAGCCACCAATGGCTTTTTCCTGGGCTTCCACTGCCACATTTTACACATCCGCCCTGATGTTCTTTTAGGAAACTTGCACTTGCACGTACACAGAACCCTGACCCTCAGAGACCCTTTCCATTCACACATTCTTCACTTCCACATGCTTCCTTTATTGTCTCTTCTCTTTTCTACTTCCCAGCTCCAACTCAACTTTACATTGCTCCAGTAATCTCACATCTGCCAACAGTTTAGGAAAGGCAGCTCTTTGGGGAGATGAGGCAATGCATGTGCTCAGTAGCATGGAGAAGATGGGCTGCGGATCATCATCCACGCCCTTCTCCAGCTCAGCCCCCACTGGGGAGGAACCTCCAAATCCAATTCGTTTCTGTAAAGAAAGTAAGTGTCCCACACACACAAAGAATAAGAAAAGGGGAGAGGAGGAGGAGGAGAAGGAGGAAGAGGAGGAGGAGGAGGAAGAGGAAGAGGAGGAGGAGGAAGCGGCAGCGGAAGCACCGCCACCAAATGACAGGAAAGGGGGCGTCTACAACACACAACAAACCAGAGTTTTACAGGTTCTACTTACTAGGCCTCATTGTATAACCAGTACACACTTTGATGCTTTTTCTAGAGTAACTCCCCTGAGAAAACTTCCAGATCCAATCAGGGACAGACATTACATCCCTTATGGCAGGAACAGTATTAGAAAACAAACATGCATAAGAAATGAATCAATGAGGGGGAAAAAAATCTCTCAAAGAAACTGATGGTGGCTCAGTTCTCAAAGGGTGGCTCCCTGGCACATGTCCCCACAGGGAGGCTTGTCCCTTGTAGGACTGCTATCAGCAATCTGTTTCAACAAGTACACTCTGAAGCTTGGGAATCAACCAGAGATAAACACCTGCCTCCTACTAAGGTCCTCAGAGCCTTCCTGGATGCAGGCCTACCTGGCAGACTCAGGCTCCAGTGTAAGGAGCTTACTTGCAAGGTATATGATGATTCCTGCTCTTGATCTAGTGTCCCACTGCCCCATATTCTTAGGATACCTAGAATCTCACATGCTGTATCTTCACCCCAATTCCTAGATCAAAGACGGCTCCTGCTGCTAAGTAACAGGAGTGTGGAACCTGAGCAGATTCTTCTCACCCCGAAGGCAACTGAATTACTCAAACAGCAGAACACTACTGAGTAATACGCTTCAAGACTTCTGTCAAAGGTTTTGCTTTTTTTTTGTTTTGTTTTGTTTTGTTTTTGAGACAGGGTCTCTCTGTAGCCCTGGCTGTACTGGAACCTGCTCTGTAGACCAGGCTGGCCTTGAACTCTGAGATCCACCTGCCTCTGCTTCCCAAGTGCCAAGATTTTTTTTTACTTAAATTTCTCTCCTACAGAAAACATAGTGATTAGCCGGGCGGTGGTGGCGCACGCCTTTAATCCCAGCACTTGGGAGGCAGAGACAGGAGGATTTCTGAGTTCGAGGCCAGCCTGGTCTACAAAGTGAGTTCCAGGACAGCCAGGGCTACACAGAGAAACCCTGTCTCGAAAAACCAAAAAAAAAAAAAAAAGAAAAGAAAACATAGTGATGAACCTTACTTGTCAGAAATATACCATAGTTATAAAAGTTCTATACAAATTAGAACTTTAAAGCTGTCAAATCCCTGACATTCTCCCTCATCTGCAATGATCTTCAAGGACTCTTCAGAGTCTAACACACAAACTACCATCTTTAAAACACCTCATTCTTTAACATGTCTCTTAAGCTCTCCACTTCTGTGTCTAGCTTAAGTTAAAGCACTTCTTCTTCTGAATTTCCTAGTGAAACATACGTGCACACACACACACAAACACACGGCGAGAGACTAGCAAAGAGTGATTTACAAGGCTACAGAGACAACGGGAATACACCATGTAAGGAGAATAACCAGTTTTTCCATTCAGTCTGCAGCTCCAGGAATCTAATGACTCTTCATTTATTCAAAAATGAAAACGATAATAAAACTCCCTGTGTTGACAGCAGGTGATTTTTAACTTCACCCTTCCTGACAAGCACCCACAGGCTTTTCTTGGCCTCAATCTGTCCATGTTGGAAGTGCCAATTAGTAGCTTCTCAAAAGCAAATCCCAATGAAAGCCAACAGAAAAAGGGCTTTCAAAATACCAAATACAGCAAGCTAGTCAAGCTCACCAGGCAAGGCAAAAGCTTGACGTCCAACCCAGGCTGCGGCTGTCAAAGCCAATTGACAAGGGAAGGATCAAATTCTCAAACCAGGTCTGGTGTTCGTTCTCTTAAACACACTGCTACAACAATCCGACAGGTGCCTCCACTCCTAGCCTCAACCATTCTCAGCTGAGGTTACAGAGAAAGGACAAACACAGGGAAAGAACCAACACAGGAAGATTTGAGTTTTGTGTAATTTTCATGGAAACTTTTCCTTTTTTAAACAGGTAAAGATATTTATTAATTCTTTTAATTCTTAAAACCTGCCAGACTAGGCCCTGAAAAAGAATCTGCTAAGATGTTTCTAAGGAATTGCTCCCTGAGGAACAGACTGGCTTCTTTCCTACATATCTAGGTACGAACTATGTTCCATATAATAGAAAAATGAGAAAATAATCACTCATACCACTCCACCTCCCACGCTGATTATCTACTATTCTGCTTTTAACTGACTAATGAGATCCTGTTAGCATATTAACTTGAACAAATAGTTCTACAAGTTAAATTTTAACTTTCAAAGTAAAAGTATATTAATATGCTAACAGGATCTCAGGAACTATATCTACAGAAACTTTTCACAAACACACCATTGTTTATGGATAATATACATCAAAATGCTGCAAATTAAATCTCAGCTAACATGTCATGAAAAACAAAGGTGAGGATGGGTGGCCAGCCCTGAAATCATATACATATAAGTAACGTTATATGGACTGAGCGGGCTGTATTTGATTAACTTAGAGGAGGGAGGGAGGGATTGAGGGAAGGAGGGAGGGAGAGAGAGGGAGAGGGAGAGAGGGGGGAAGGGAGAGGGGGGAAGAAAGGGAAGAGGGAAATTATGTAATTTTAACGTCTAAAGATAAAAAAAGACTTATTATCCAAGGACAACACAGCACACATTACAGCCTGTGCACCCCATGGTGCAGGTGATATGAAGGTCCATCAGGTGTGTGACCACCTGCAGCATGCTGAGACCACTCTTAGGTCCTTTCTGCAGCTTCCTTTAAATAATCCAATTAACAACTATTTCCATGATGACGTGATACTAATTTCAACTCTGTGAGGAGTCTGTTGTGGCCGCAATACTTTACATGGCTTTACATATGAATGTCATGGTTCAAATGTCAAGAGGACAGGAATGGAAAGATTCTCTCCATCAAAGGCCATGACGACATGCTCTGAGACTGGTTGTGGCAGCATGCACAAGACCTGTGCAAGCTCAACCCAAACAAAATCCCAGCGAGGAGGGAGTGTTCACAAAACCCTACACCTAGTAAGGACTTCTTAGTAACTGACAGCTGGCAGAAGAGGGAAAGCTGACCCCTAGTAGGCTGCCCATGTGGGTGGCCACATCCAAGAGTGACATGGGCAGCACTCATTGGGCACAAAGCTATGTGGGGATGGAAAGGGATTGGATCTGGAGGAGTCAAAAGAAGGGAGAAATTATGATCAAAATACAGTGTTGGAAATCTCAAAGAATAAAAACAGATTGTAAACGGAAAAACATAAAAATGGCATTTCTTCTTCCAGCCAAGCTCCATCTCTTATCCCACCCTCCCCCTGAGCAGCTGAACACATCACACCAGTCAGTTCTCTCATCTGCAAAACCAAGGTAACTGACCAGCTTGTACACACTTAAATTGATGATAAAGATTCTAAATGAGTTTAATGTATAATTGTGTTTCTATAATACTACTAATAGTTTCTCAAAACTAATCATTAGAAAAATAAGAAAAAACTACATAAGTAATTACTATAAAGGAATTAAAACCATTTAAGAAAGCTTGATGGCACAAATGTTTGGATAACAGTGGCTAACACTGACTCTTAAGAATTAATATGCACCCTTTAGTGCCAGTACTCAGGAGGCAGAGGCAGGCAGAGCTCTGTGAGTTCAAGGCCAGTCTGGTTTGAAGAGCTAGTCCCAGGACAGCTAGAGCTACAGGAAGAAACACTCTCAAAAAAAATAAAATAAAATAACTATAAATGAAAACTTACACTACAAATCTTTTTCTTTCACCCATATTCAACCACCCTAAGTAACAGGAAGACAAAAATCACTGGTGCAATGGCTCAGGGCACCCGGTAGAAATACTACACCAAACCGTCGTACAAATCAAAGTTTCTAACACTGTTAAGCAATGGTCTATCCCTGACTTAAGTAGGCATCAGTAAGTTATCTATTAGATTTCATATTCCCAAGAAGATCACTTCACACCTCAAGGCTTGCATCAAGACCTTGTTCTGGTTTCGAAATTAAGTTTCTCCCTAATCCCAGTGGCTACTCCGCAGATACATAACTTTAAAGTTATCCATTCAAGTGAGAAATAGCATCCGTTGATGAAATGACACCTTAGAACATCGAAGTAACACTTAAGTGTGCTTCAAAATCTCCCTCTCCCTCTCCCTCTCCATCCCCAACCCAACCCCACCCCACCCATGGAAGGGCTGAAGAGGACAGAGAGGTAATTTCAAATAAAATGTAAACTTACATCCTGAAACTTTGCACATTGTGAACAGAAAAAAAAAACAAGTGGGGAGTGAGGGGGGAACCAAAATAGAAATCAAGGCCTTCATTCATTCATTGTTTAATGCTTAGGTACAAACTGCTCGGTGCAGTTAGAAATTTATGCTATGACAAAATTTCACCTCATAATAAGTAACAGGAAACTAGAACAAAACATGAAGCACATGTTAAATCCTTTAGCTAACCTTCAATGGGTCAACAGAAGCTCTTCTTTCATGGCCCCATGGGCAATTTCAACAACACAGGAAAAAAGTATAAAAATATTTCAACATGTCTTAATTATGTTTCGTATCTTGTAATCCCAGGACAGAGGCTAAGGCAGGAAACGCCCTCCCACCAGGATTCTGCTTTCATTCTTCCAATTCAGCCTACACTGTGCTACCAAAAGAAATTTCTGAAACACAAGTATCTTTCACCCATACTTAAAACTGTTAAATGGTTCCCAAATGGCTTCCAATCCCATCCCGGTCCAAGGCCCTCCTCATCTCAGGCTTCATCCCGCCACACTCTGCAGCTGACAGATTGGGGTTGCCCTGGCAATGCTCTGGGTCTTCACCAGCTAACTCCTGCTCACATATAGCTCAAGAACATCTTCCTCCCAGAGAAGCCCTCCTGGCTGCCCAGTAAGGCTCTAGTAAGGGCAGGCTACAGTCAGTGTTCTCACAATCCTCTGCGTCATCCCCCACAACTTTCCCCCAACGATGTCTGTGCACTGATCTGCCTCCCATCCTAGACTAAGTGTGAAGTCAGAACCAGGCATCTGACACCTAAGTGACTTCAAGATACAGAAGCAGTAATTAACAAATGGCTAACTAGGACCTGGCTCCAGACAACAGCCAAAGGGGCCAATACTGATCCAAAATCTCTTCAACTAACTACGTGTTCTGAAAACCACTGTCAACACAAGTTATCCAATGAGATCGAGACAATTCTGCATCTATTAATCTATCACCAATACTCATCTATTCATGGTTGCAAAATCAGCCCTCAGTAAACATAACTACCACAGCCAGGCAGTGTGGTGGGGGCTTGACAATATGAGCTCACTAAACCTCAGATACTCTTTTGCAAAGATAAATTGGCCAAGTAGTAAACCCATCTTTGGATCAGAAACACACAAGTAAACACTGATCTAAGCAGATTATCCAAAGATGAGAGATTAACACACCCTTCATTTCTGGGGAAGTGTGGAAGGGGTTTGATTAGAAGGGCCCTTCATTGGCCTCTTAGGTAAGTAAGAAAGGTCCTTTAAGAATTAATCATCTTCCTCCACACCTATTCACTGAGAAACCTTTTAAAATAAAAATTAACACATCCACACAAGTTGTGTTTCCCAAAACAGCAAAAGATAGGCAATATTATATTTATTTATTCACCAGGACTGTGGGAAGGGGAAGGAAAGAAGGGGGAAATCTCCATCAAGGAGGGGAATTAATTGGATAGTACCAATAAAAGACCACGAAGTGGGCTGAGGCTCTTCAGTGGCCGCAGACACACCTCAAAGGCCATGCATGCCAGTGAGTGGGAAGGTGCCTCAGCTCAGCTCAGCTCAGCTCAATAAAGAGCCTAGGTTTCCAACAGATCCAACACCAATCCCACTCAAGGACGCTGCTACTTCCACTAAACTTCATCATGGAATCCGCACCTCAGCTTCACACTCCATGATTCGAGAGGAGACTGTCTGTCTTTTTTCATCTCAAATACAACCTGCTCACATTGTTTATGTAGCTAGTGCATGCCTGACTAGAAAAAAATGGCCGCAAAGCCTCCTCAGAGCGCTTCCCTCCACGGGCCCCACCCTCTGCCCTACAGGACTCCAGCCTCTCCTTGACCACCTTCATGTACTAACCTCAGAACATGTACAAACGCGCCCAGTGACTTCTCTGTACCACAAATTTATATTTAAAAGAAAAAAAAAATACAATCCATTCTTCCTGTCCCTAACTCCAACCAAAAACACACACAATTGTAAATTTATATTTATAAAACTATCTAGGTCAATTTAGTAGGCATTCTACAATGAGATAAATATAAGCAATTCTAGACACCGAGGATAAGAAAAGCATTCTGAAATTCACTCAAACACACACACTCCTCTAATCCCAGAACTTGACAACTGAAGCAAAAGTCTGGGAAAGATGATGAGTTGAGGCTACTATGCACACTATGAGACCTTGTCTCAAAAACTAAGACTAAGGGCTGAGACAGGGCTCAACAGTTAAGGACACTGGCTGCTCCAACACAGGACCTAGGTTCAACACCCAGCACCCATATGGCATCTAACAATGGCCTGAGTCTCCAGTTCCAGGGAACACGCTGCCCTCCTCTGGCCTCCATGAGCAATGCACACATGGTACAGACACACCTAGGGGCAAAACCCCAGACACATAAAATTTTAAAACATTTTCCGTATTTGTGCTCTCCAGGAGAACAGCCACTGAGTGATGAAAACCCAGCAGAGTGGGAGCTGAGACGAAGGAGCTCACCCTTTGTTTAACCCTTTGCTTACCTGCATTTACACTGCTTCATGTAGTTGGTGTCTATCTTACTGTACAGATAATCCGTCAAAACCTTTACCCTCAGCCGGGCGGTGGTAGCACACGCATTTAATCCCAGCACTTGGGAGGCAGAGGCAGGCGGATTTCTGAGTTCGAGGCCAGCCTGGTCTACAGAGTGAGTTCCAGGACAGCCAGGGCTACACAGAGAAACCCTGTCTCGAAAAACCAAAAAAAAAAAAAAAAAACCTTTACCCTCCTTGGGCATGAAACACACATACGTGAAATTCCCTGTGTCTAAATATCATTCAGCAATGCAATTCTGCCTTCCAGGGTCCCAGGGTGGACCAGGCCCACTGTTCCCTCTGACACGGGCATCATTCAGTTAGGCTAAAGGCCCTCTTACTAATAAACCACTGTGGCACCATCTGCTTCAACACCCAGCGATCCCAAGCTGGACGTTCCTGTGAGCATTTTATTAAAATTCCAATGGTAGATCACTCCTGCCATGTGGCTTTGCTAAGGTATCAAAGTTAACCTTTCTTCAAAGAGAGAAGCATGGTGCATGGGTGTTGGCTCCCATCTGCAAAGCTTGGGGCAGCTGAGGCAGGAGGACTAACTCAGGTCCAAGGACGCCTGGGCTACAAGCTGAGTTCCATGCCATAAGCCATGATAGCATCGCCTGCATAAGGTGCTACTGGAGGGGGAAGGGTTGAATATGGATGGAAGGGGGAACAGGGGTGTGCAAACATGGGAAGTCTGGGGGCCAATCACCCACAACAGCGCCACCCTTGGCCCAGGTTAAAAAGTCATTTCAATGTTGATCTGTCATTACTGTAGGCACTTCATAGCTTATTCTGAACAAATCTTAGCTAAGAATGTCCCTCTTGGCCAGGCTTGGTGGCACATGCTTTTATCCCAGCACTCTGTAAGTGTGAGGCCAGCCAATACCACAAAGCCAAACACTGTATAAAGATAATCACCACCACCACCACCACCACCACCACTCTCAATACTCCAAGAAAATTACTGCATAGCCCATATATGTATTTTAAAAGTATTCATCTCAAAATTATTTAGAATATTTTTAAACCTCTGATTTTTCCCAGTCAGGAAAGGCTAATCTGTGAGAACCAACGTTAGCACTGCTCTTTCACAGGCCCCAGTCTGCTGTCAGCACTGTGTCTCGTGGCTCAACCTCCTGTCAATCAGCTGCAGGGCCCCGAGCATTGCAGTCTTCATGGCACAGGCCCTCACATGCACATCCATGCAGACACGCACATACAGACATTTGGAAAATGAGGGACTGGGGTTAACAGCACATTTTTCTTCCAGCAAATCCTTGGTTCCCATGGCTCACAACCATCCAGGCCTAGGGATCCAACGCCTTCTGATACACTTGAAACTGTGCAAAACACTCATATAGATAAAATAAGCTAGCTAATAAAATAAAAAATATTTTATTTAATTTAAACTTAAAACCTGACTGATCCCTTTCCTTGAGGGCAGTGTTGAGAAGATGAACGAGGAGTAAATGAGCAGAAGGATTGTGGAAAGACAAACACTGTGTTTACTCAACCTCTCACTCTTGGACACTCACTCCTAGATACAACCGCCTGAAACCAACAGACACAAGGACCACGTTTGAGTTATCCTGTTTCATTCTTTCCCACATTACACCATGTCAAAGCAGCAAGTGCCACATGTTCTGAGTGTCAAATACAACAGGAAAATGGGGTAGGGAGGTAAGCGCTTAGTGCAGCCTCAGCTGTTTTTGTGTTTAGGACAATGTATAAGGAGGTTTTATGATCAAGGGATAATTAGTGACATCACTGACATCAACATGCTGATTACCCCGTGATTCATACTACATCCACACCAATGTGAAGCCCGGGTTAAGACTAAGGAGGCAGGAATATAGCTCACCCACCCACCCACTCACACTCTGCTGGCAGTGAGGCCAGACCACCAGTGATGGAGACCAGGAGATGATAGTGTGTGTGAACTGACAGGGACTGGGCACCAGGGCAGGGAGAATACACACATCCTATTTTCTACTTAAGCTAACAGTATCTTTAATTAGTAAAAATAAAAATCAGTTTTCAATCAACTTTCAACTAGTGACCATTTCAAAAACAGATTTTTGGCCAGACATGGTAGCACACACAGCCTTAAAGCCAAAGCTCAAAGAGGCAAAGGCAGACAGACCTCTGTGGGTTTGAGACTAGACAGAGCTATGTAGTAAGACCCTGTCTCAAAAAAATAAGTTAAGTAGGGACCAGAGAGATGGTTCAGTGATTAGAATAATGACTGTTCTTCCAGAGGTCCTGAGTTCAATTCCCAGCACCCACATGGTGGCTCACAGCCATCTGTAATGGGATCTGATGATGCCCTCTTCTTTTGTGTCTGAAGACAGCAACAGTGTACTCATATACATAAAATAAATCTTTAAAAAAAAAAAAAAAAGAACAGAATTTCCTGAGATTTCAACCTGAGTACTTGCCTCACTTCACTTCAAACAGGTCCACAACCTATCACATCTACTTCATACACCAGAAACTTCAACAGAGCTCAGCACAAAAATGAGACACAAACTCTACTTCCTTCTAAAGTGCTCTACGGAGAGGACAGCAGAGCCTGCAAACGAAGTGCTGCTTCTCACATACACAAGACCCGGAGGGCCACAGGGCCAAGGGGGCGTGATGACGTAAGGACGACCAGGGAAGGACCACGAACCACCCAAACACCAGACGCCCAGGAACAACGAGGCTTGGGCGAGCTCCGGCTCTCAGCTCAACCCTTAGCCACAGGGCACCACAGGAAACCTACTAAGGCCAGAGGGCACCAAGGTGTCACCTTTTAAGAGGCAGTACAGCAGTGCCAGCCACTGACTCTGTAGGCACTCTTCTTATTCCCGCTCTCTGTCATGGTCTCCAGAGCTGGCTCTGCTCCTGTTTCCAGCCTGCTCAGGCCTTGGACTCTTGTCTGTTCCTCCACTACTTTGCTCCCTTCAGCCTCCTATGCCCCTCTCATTCCTCCATCTTCTTGCTCTCATCTTTCTCTTTGCCTCTTAATTACAAATTCCAGACCTCTAACCAACCTCTGAATTCTGTAGACTCTAACAGTAGCCCATCTTTTCTTCCTAACTCCTCCATCTTGATTTTTTTTCTATTCAAAGCTGACTAATACTTAACTCTTACCTTACTCTCCTTACCTCCCTCCCATTCCTAATCTTGTTAACTAAAATCCATGGTTGACCCTCCTCCAACAGTTACTGAAGCCAAATGAGCCACTGTCAATAACTGAACAGCAGATATCTACATAGTGTTAATATCAAGTAGTCATGGGATAATGTGGCGTTTATATCAGGCACCTGTAGCTCCTACACTGAGGAACTATCTTCTAAACTATGTATACTCAACTCTACCGAATTCTAATTCTGCAGGAACGCTTCAAAATAAAAGAACATTGTTGCTAAATAACAATAATAATTAATCATGAAAAGAAATAACACCAGATGTGGAAATCCCATCATAGGAACATAATAAACACAAAAAACCAAAACAACATAACTCCTTAAAACTAACTTCATTTTAATGGCATCTAGTCCGAGTGAATTAAATCTCCAACAGACAACTCCAAAGAATGATTATAAGTATGCACCAGGAAAATAAATTCTACATTGAGAACACAACTAAATAAAATAAGAAAGAAGATGCAATGTGACAGAAGAGTTCAACAGAGATACAAACACTTAAAAAAAAAAAACTAAAAAGCTGGAAATTTAAAAAAAAAAAGTTCTGGGCTACTAAGTCTCACCAACAGAACGGCTCAAGGAGAACAAAGAATTCCTGAGCTTAAAGAAAAGGTAGAGAAACTGAATCAAACAAGGGCAAAGATAAAATAATGAGGCAACACTGGGAATTCCAAGATACAAGACACTCTGAAAAGATGAAACCTAAGGCCAACAGGCACAAAGGGAGAAAACAGCTCTAAAAGCAGGGACGGCACTGGGGGTGCCCCACAGAGAGAACACTCTCTCCCAGAGAACTCCAATCTGGCAGTTCACTGTAACTCTGGCTCCAAGCAACCCAAGACACTCTTCTGGCCTCTAAGGGTATGTATAGCCAACAGTCACACGTAACTAGACATGCATACATATAAATAAAAATAAATCTTTTAAAAGGCATGAAGTATCATAACAGAATATTTCCCCTGGTTTAGAAAGATGAGAAACATTAGGGGACTAAACAGACAAAGCCAGAAAAAGAGCACCCCCCCCATACCATAATTAAAACACGAAATATAAGACAAAGGAAGTATATTGAAAGCATCAAGAGAAACACCAAATCACAAATAAGGTGTGGCCATCCATAATAACGGCAGGGTTATTTCACTGAAACCTGAGAGCAAGGAGGACATGGCAGATAGTTCACGTTCTGAAAGACAGCAAATACCAACCCTGACTGGATACCCAGCAACACTATCTATAGTAACTGAAGGAAAAATAAAAAACTTCACATAATTACTAAGCCAGTTCTTAAAAAAAAATAATAAAATAAAATACTTGAAATCTTTCAGAAAAAGAAAAAAATCCATCCAGTAAAAAATAAACCACACTAGAACTAACAGATGCAGAGATAAGAAAAGCAAACAGTATAAAAATCAACAAAATGGACAGTAGTCAATACACACTTGTCAATAACTCTGAATATTGCCAACTGTGCTGGTACACACCTTTAATTTCAACAATTGGGGGGCAGAGGGAGGGGGTTCTCTATGAACTCAAGGCTACCATGGTCTATATCAGCCATTCTCAACCTTCCTAATAGTCCTGTGACCCTTTGATACAGTTCCTCACGTTGTGGTGACCAGCAACCATAAAATTATTTCTGTTGCTACTTTGTAGATGTAATTTTGCTACTGTTATAATTATAATAGAAATACCTGTGTTTTCTGACTGTTTTAGGCAACCCCTGTGAAAGGGTTGTTCCACCCCAGAGGGGGTCAACCCAGAGATCAAGAACCATTCACTGTCTACATAACAGGTTCCAGGCCAAACAGGACTTACAGAAGTCCCTGCCAAGAAAATGCAAACAAAACTAAAAGGAAGGAGGGACTGTCCCAATTTCTTTCCCAATCAAAACACACAGACCAGTTGATTATATCAAACAAAAACCAGGAGGGATGATTCAATGGCTAAGAGCACTGGCTGCTCTTCCAGAGAACCTGGGTTTGATCTCCAGCACCCAAATGACAGTTCACAACCATCTGTAATTCAATTCCTCCGAGAACACTGCATGCATATAGTACACAGATATACATGCAGGGAAGACACTCATACACAGAAACATAATATGTTTTAAGAGCAGATAGCCTCCAAGAAATGCGACTCATCAAAGACAGACACTCCCTGAGGGGGAAAGGATAAAGAAAGGATACTCTACCAGACCTGGGACACATGCAGGTGCGTGTTGTCAAACGATCTTCTAAATAATACGTTTACACCCACAGACTTCAGAAGCTTCTTTCTGCAGTGGGCAGCGGTTAATACAAGGACTCATAACTGAAGTAATAAAAATGACTGTTAGCACTCAGTCATAAATGGGAGAGCTGTACCACCACATGCACGCACGCACTCGAGCTCAGGGGACTGTGACAGAAGTAAAGGGACAGAGTGTAAAAGCTGGGGGGGAAGGGAGGAGTCCTGTGAAATGCCATGTCATGGTCACTGAACTCAGGAACTCACTGCAGCTATGGGTATATGGGTGAGACCCACACAAGACGAAACCAACAAGACAGTCAACATTCCAGTAGGCAGCAATGACTGAACTCAGTGGATTACCAAAAAAAAAAAAGACGATACTATGGTGGGGAGACAGCCTAGAAGAAGAAGTAAGGGGTGCCCTGGGGGAGTGGAAGAGGAAAACTAGATATATGATAAAAATATACTGTATATGTGCATGAAACTGCAAAGAATAAAAGATATTCTTCTAAAAATGTAAGGTTTCATGATTTAAGTTATATTTCTTTGTGTATGTAAGACATGCATGTCATGACACACATGAGAAGGTCAGAAGACAACTTGAGGAGTTGGGTCTCTCCTTCCATCCTATGGGTCTCAGAAATTGAACGTAAACACCAAGTGCCTTTATACACTAAGCCATCTCATCAACCTGAGCTTCTCATTTTATAATCCTCAAAATAATCAGTAGTTTACCTAGTTAAGCCTCAAATTATTCTATAAATTATTCTATCAATATCAGACCTAACTTCTATGGCCATTACCCTGCAATGTTTATCTACTGAATAAATAATACCTCTCAGTTCCCATAATATTTCACTGTGACAGAGACTATTGCCAATTATGAAAACAAAATGTCAATAGCAGTAACCAGATTTTTATACTGAGAGTAAAATGAGGGGAGAAAATACTTTGATCTTCCATCCTCACTAGCCTACTGTCCCCAAATATACACAGTATATTTTTGGGTGTGTGTGTGTGTGTGTGTGTGTGTGCGTGCGTGTGTTTGAGAAGTCCTGGCTGGCCTTTAACTCACTCTGTAGACCAGGCTGGCCTTGAATTAACAGAGATCTGCCTATCTTGCCTCCCAAGTGCTGGGATTAAGGCATGTGCTAGTACATCAAACTGTTCAACAGCTTCCTAAAATATTTATGAAAACAGTTGTGCCTTAGTAAATTTTAAGTGCACGAGCAATTTTAAATATATTAAATTACTACTACTTGTATCTAGATAGTGTGAAAGTACTTTCAAGCTAAGCATAGTGGTAAGTACTTAGAATCATAGCACTTAAAGAGTGAAAGCCATCTACACCAGCCTGAGCTACAGTGAGTTCAAAGCTAGCCTGAGCTATATAATAAAACCCTGTCTCCAAAGAAAAGGAGGAGAAAGAGGAGAAGAAGAAAAAGAGGGAAATGTATTCATATTAAAGAAACGTACAGACAATTTTATTTCAAATATAGCAATTATCAATGAGTGCTTTTTTTTGCCTGATTTCAAAATGTCTAATATGAACCAAGACAATGTTCATATTTCACTAAAACTTTTAAGTCCAAGTCACAGGGAACAGACTGTTTTAATCCTAGAAGGTACAGTCTCTACCACATAAAGAACTTCCAAGTTCTATAAACAGAGCAGTCTTCAACAGTCTCCAAGGTAGCAGGTTTCCCAGTAAGGAGACCGCCTCTATAAATTACCCCAACTACCCATCCCAGTGACACAACATAAACCAGAGACAGAGCTGGAAACTGCAGTTGAACTGTATGCTCCTCTTGGCAGTCTCCTTTCTATTGTGCACCCACAAGAAAGAGCTCAAAGCCCTCTGGTTTGCCAAGCCCTGGTGACTGCTGTCCTGACTAGACAATGCTCAGCAGCCAATAGGAAAGCCTGAGTCACTGGAGAAAGCAGCAGTTCTGAAGGAACTCCCCTTTACTCCCACAATGCCAGAGTAATTCTGTGCAGAGACTCCTCTGCAGATGCCTGGGTGTGGGCCCTGGCTGGCTCATGTTAAAGACCTGCAGCTTCCAGAGTGCTGGGCTGCACAAAATTTCTTGGGAGCCTACTTTTTGTTTTTAGGAAGGGAAAAGACGAGGCCTCTCTTATATGCCTTGATGACTTTCAGTCCATCCACGTCTGTATTCTTCCCAGCCACGACATGTTCATGCCACTGTCATGGCTAGTCCTGATGACTACTTCTGACAGGTGTTCTGCATCTCCAGATCTGCCAGCACTCCACAAACATATATACCACATTCATCCAAACACACAATCACACCCACACACCTAGCCACTCTCAAGATGAACCAATAACCTTACATATCAAAGGTCATCCGCCACTCCAAGCTTGGCGTTATTAACTCCCCATGTTCTCGGGACGAAGGTCCAAAGGCCTCAGCACTGCCCACGCAGCCACGATCTCCACTTTTCTCACCTCCTCGGCCTCATCCCCAGCTGATTCCTCTCCACAATCTACCCATAGCCACCCTGTTCCTCACCCTCTCTCCCTCACTTCCCAGCCTCCATCCACACCATTCCCTCTGCCTCAAACACTCCTCCTACTCTCTTGCCATTTACCCTCCTATTACACATCCTTGCTGAAGTCACTTTCTCCAGGATCCCTCATCCACCTCCACCTTCCTAGGGCAGGTGCTTCTCGTAGCACTGGGACAATCTCTTCAACTCTATCAATCTACTTCTCTCTGCCTCAGACACCTGAGGAGGTGCAAGACTCTCACCCACCATTACTCACAGAGGCACTCACATATCTATGTTGAATGTATTCAAGTTCCCCTGATTAACACAATGTAATTATGGCCCGTGCAACAGGAGAAAATGATTAAAATCAGCTAAGACATAACAAAGACAATAATTTGGTTACTCTTTGGCATGAAATACGAACTACACACGTGTCCACAATCACCCTTAGGAAAGGTTTTAAAAGGGTGTGTTAGAACGTGTTACCAGGTAATTACCGCTTCTGTTAGGCAAACCGAAGCTCATAATGGGGACAGACTGAAAGTAGCAATGAAGGAACCCTGGGTGCTGTGGGTCAAGACCACTGCTGTCTGCTCCCACCAAACTCAAAATCCTCTGACTAAAAGCAAGGAGCTATTCCGTCCACTTCTCCAGCTTCTAAGCCTTGAGGAAAGTAAGGCTGCCTTACACTCTATTCACTAATGGTCCCAAGGACATAAAAGCAGGTTGCCAGGACGCAGACCTCTCTACACTGCACCATTGCTGGGGTTGCCATTGGGAGCTACTTTCTACAGGCCGAGTGTCCCGCAGTAAGTTACAATCTAGGGCTTGTGACACTACATTTTTCCACAGTGATGTCATAAGTGTGATGGCACTAGGAGGAGGAGCAAGCTCACCACCCTCTGTATGCCTCAACCTCCCCTCCCCATCCAGTCATAGCTAACCCTGTAAGATCCCTAGGGGAGTCGAACTGTCCATCCAAACACCTCAGCGCTTCACAGAAGACAACCTAATACCTCTAGCAACTCTAGCTGTAAAAGTCTTTGGATCTGGTTAATTTCTATGTGTGATTTTTTTTTTCCAACATTGTTCATAATAAAAGTTCAAAATAGCCGGGCGGTGGTGGCGCACGCCTTTAATCCCAGCACTTGGGAGGCAGAGGCAGGAGGATTTCTGAGTTCGAGGCCAGCCTGGTCTACAGAGTGAGTTCCAGGACAGCCAGGGCTACACAGAGAAACCCTGTCTCGAAAAACCAAAAAAAAAAAAAAGTTCAAAATAAACTTTTAAAATGTTTTGAGTCAAATTAAAATGAAAAGAAGACTATCGCTAAAACACTGTTACATCTTCGGAATTTTTGCTATTGACTTATTCTGAACTCCTGTCCTTCCACTGAGAATTTTTTTTTGAAAGGGATACACTTCAAAAACCTCTGACCTGAAAACCTTCACAGAGATCTGCATTAAAAGTCACTTTCTACTCCTCTTCACTTTTAAAGCACATCCTTAATTTCTAGATCAACCATTCGTGGAGTAGAGAATAGTCATTTCCCAGAATGTCTTCACTAGAAACAGCCAATGTCTTTCATACAAATCCCAACACAATCTTTAAAAAAAGATAAAAAGCCTGACTCACAAAAGCTTGCTGTAACTTTCCAGTTTCCTTACACAGAACTAGTCATGAGGTATGAACGCATCTTGTTAGGTGACAATCTATAAAGCCCAAAGTGTACCAAGGACAAACTATAACTGCTGGTAAGAGTGGGGGTCCCATCTATCGATCTATCTGTAACCCACCCCAACTCACCCTAATGTGGCATGGAATTCTACACTCTGTGTTGCGAACATTTAAAAAAAAAATGGTTTTGACAGGAAAAGAGAATTTGAGAGCCAAGGAGGAAAGTCGGCTCTCACATTCCACAAGCCAGGCTGACTTGAGGTTCCGTTTGAGGTTCTGTTGGGAAGTTTCTGTTTTCAGTTCGGTTTAGTGTGTATTTGTTTTGGGGGGTTCCTTGTTGTTTCGTTTGTTGTTTGTTGTTGCTGGTGGTTATGATGGTGGTGATGATGATGGTGGTGGTGGTGGAGATGGTGGTGGTGGAGGTGGTGGTGGAGAAGGGTTTTTTTTTTTTTTTTTTTGGACAGGGAAATTTTTACAGACTCCCTGATAAAAGTGAGACCCTCAACAATCCTTTTAACTTCACTCCCCAAGCCCGAATTCTGGACTGTGTGGATCTGTTCAAACGTATGACGTGTGAACAGCTTCCTAAAAGCAACTGGGGACCGAGATATAATTTGGGAAGTGATGATGCAAACCTCCCGGGGAGCAGCAGGGAGGAGGGGAGGTGAAAAAGTCAGAGGAAATACCCTCCTGATGGCTGGGCACCAACTCATACCAGGATGAGGGGGAGGCGGACCGGCCTCCACTGGCCAAGGGAAAAGGGGCAGCCCTGCCCCACCGAGAAGTGCCAGCGCCGCCACCTCGTCCCTCCCGCTCACTCGTGGCCCCTCACCCCAAGCCGGCCTCGGGCCAGCGAGTCCCACAGAGGGCAGCGCGGCCCGGGCGGTCCTCCTCCTCCTCTTCCCCCACCCACCCTCAGCGTCCCCCTACCCGCAGCCCTCCTCAGGCCGAGGCCGCGGTCCCCGCCCGCTCCCCCGAGGCCCGGCTTCCGCGGCCCAGTTTGCCGGGGCTCCGGCCTCCCTCGGGTCCCCACCACCACCCCGAGGCCCGCGCCCGCGCCCCTGCCCCCACACTTACCCCCAGAAGCCGCAGGGACAGCGAGGCGGCAGGCTGGGCGCTTTGCTGCGCTCGCTCCCGGCGTCTCCCATGGTGCTCGGCGGCGGCGGCGGCGGCGGAGCTCGGAGGCGACGACGGCGGCGGCGGCGGCGGCGGCTGGGCCTGGGCCCCCCTCGGAGGAAGCGGCGGCGGCGGCGGCGGCGGCGGCGGCGGCGGGGGGCGCGGGGCGGGGGGAGGGGGAGGGAGCCGGCGCGCAGGCGGGCGCGAGTCCGGGGCTCCGAGCCGGGATTCCAGGCGGGTCAGCTGGAGGCGGGCGGCACCACTCGGCCTGAGGAGGGGGGGCCACGGCTTGGAAAGGGAGGGGCGCTGCGGAGGAGGGGCTGGGCCGTGCGTGCTGGGGAGACCCGGCGGCCTGGGCGGCTCTCTCCGCCGCCCCCCAGCCACGGTGCTGTCCCGTGCGGCGGCGCTGGCGGGTTCGGGACTGGGTGGGGAGGGACCCGAAGCCCCCGCCGGCTGTGGAGTCGCAGCGGCCGGCTGTGACGCCCCGGGGCCCCTGCTCCCTCCGTAATCCCCTCCCCCAGCCCCGTAGACGGCGCTGACCGGACAATGGCCGCTCCGCCCCCCTCCCCTCAGCGGACACCCCTCCGGAGGGCGGCGCGATGGTCTCGCCCGGGGGAGCCGCCGCCGGAGCCCGGCGGATCAGCTGGGATCGGGGCGTGCCACTTTGTTCGGCACCTCGGAGGCTGGGCGGGGCGTGCTCGACCGAGTTCCCCGGGCGAGCCGCCTCTCAGACCTCCATCTCCCCACAACTTTTACGGGAGCTGGCTTGCGCTCCGGGCTGAGGAAGGGGAGCAGGGTTCAGAGTCCTGCGGGGGATGCGTTGTCTCCCCCACGACTCAAACGGTTGGTACGCCCCAAGCGGGCCAGGGACCGGATTAGTTGTTTAGGGTGAGCTGGGTCGGTCCCCGGAGCGGCGGCGCATGCGCCTGGAGACCTTCTTGTCGCTCCGGAGGTGGGCGGAGCGTTTCCAAACCCGGAAGTTGTCTAGGTGTCCTGTGTCCACGGCTGGCGGCCTGGGTCTTCAAGGCCATTGCTCGCGCTCCTGATCAACGCTGTAAAGCGTTTCTCCCCAAACTGCCAGCCGTCGTAGAATCTCGCTTCTCATTTTACCCACTCTAAAGCCACTCAGAAAACTGGCCTCCCTCCTTGCATAAAAGAATTTCTGGGACGTGTCTCTCGATTGCAAGTCAAGTCGTGGGGGCAGAGGGAATTTGCCCAAGTGTTTCACCCAGCTGATGTCCTCCGTCTTAGAGCCCCAGCTCCACTCCCACAGTCTCGATTTGAAAAACCTTCCTTCTCCCTGGGGTGAATATGATTAGTTTGGAGAAGAGATTTGACTTGATTTTTTTTATGGATATTAATAAATGGCCAAACGAACCATTGAAAGAATCCTTTTAATATTCCTTACCACGATCCTGAATTCTTTCTGTTCTTCAGTCAGTGGTGACCAGGATAGTCCACTGGTGATCACTAATTTGAACACACGAAAGAACACACGAAAGAAATGTCCACCAGAATTCTTGGAGAAGTGACCTGGCCCTAAGGGCCAGAACTTCCAAGAAGGCTACCATGTACCCTCTCAAGTCCAAGGGAATCCTGCCCCAGAGAATATATTACTTAGATTAACTTTATTATCAAATAGAACTTTTCCTTTATATCAGTTTGGGCATTCTCTGGATTTGTAAACGCTGACATTTTTGATCTAAAAACCAGGAATTACACTGAGTTTATAATCCTTGCAATGGTGCAACTGAATGAAGACAATGATCGCAAAAATTAAGACATTTAACGCCACGGTGTTTAATTCTGATTTTGTGAAATTCACACGCCTTCAATAGAACTACTTCTGTCAAAAGTGCACAGGAGCTGGGTGGGCGTGATGGTACTTGCCTTTAGTCACAGCCCTCCAGAGTCAGAGGCTGGCAGATTTTTGTGAATTCGAGGACAGCATGCTCTACGTCATGAGTTCCAGAATAGCCAAGACTCCATAGACATACAATGACTGGGAAAAAAAATGAATAAACACATATAGCATTCCTCATTCTCATGTTACCCTTAAATCGTCACTTGAACTGACATGGAATTGCTACATAATGAGAGACAGCCTTTGAATCCAACAGTGAGATGAAGTCCCTCACTCACATCTCTCTGTATTGGCATCTTGATGTTTGTCTTTTCTGTGTAGAAGAGAAAACCCAAAGGAAAGTTGGGTGTAAACATACTTGTTTGTCATCCAACAAACCGCTCCCCTGTCTGTCTGACACTAATTCAGCAAGCATTTCTTGAGTACCCAAGATGTCCAATCCACTGGAGACAGGAATGACTCATACCGAGAGGCTTAGCAGCTGGTCCAAGCTCCCCGTATCCAGGGAATTAGATCATTAGCCTTCCATCTTCCTCCAAGACTGCATTCACCATTCTCCATCATGTCCCCTGCAAGTCAGCCCCCGTTGCTTTTCCCAAAATGCACCTTGCTGATTTGCCTATCATCCCCCCCACCCCCACCCCCTTTGCCTCAATCACCCTTCCTCCCTCTGGCCCAGCCTGGTCCCACTGCTTCAGTGGCATGTTTCAATGCCCTGCACATCTGCCACAAGTGATTTGAGTCCTTCTTCCTGTGCCCACTACGGGACAATCCAGCAATTCTCTATACGTATCTCTTCTTATACAACTGTCTTCAAAAGGACTAATATTGGAGCAAAGTTAACCCATACTTGCTGAATGGAAAAACTAAATTCTGGCAAAAATTCAGTCCTTACCAAGAGCCTTGTCTGTGCAAGTATCAAAGTCACACATATTTCTTCATGCAAAATCAACCTCTCTTCCCTCTCCCTCCCACTCTCTCTTTCTCTATGTGTGTTTCTGTGTATGTGGTGTGTGTGTGTATGTGTGTGTGCAGTGTGTCTCTGTGTGTGGTGTGTGTCTTTGTATGTGTGTGTGTGTATGGTATATGCATCTGTGTGTGTCTGTGTGATGTGTGTATCTGTGTGTGTGTCTGTGTGGTGTGTGTCTTTGTGTGGTGTGTGTATCTGTGTGTGTCTGTGTGTGTCCTTGTGGTTTGTGTGTATAGTGTGTGTGTCTGTGTGTGTGGTGTGTGTGTCTGTGTGGTGTATGAATCTGTGTGTGTGTCTATGTGTGTCTTTGTGGTGTATGTGTGCAGTGTGTGTCTGTGCGTGGTGCATGTGTGTGTCCTTGTGGTTTGTGTGTACAGTGTGTGTCTGTGTGTGTTCAGCTGCTAAAGGTACATGCCAACAAAACTGATGATGGCCTGTGTTCAATGCCAGGATCCACATGTCTAAAGGAGAAAAATAACTCCTGGAAATTGTTCTCTGCCCCCCACGTGTAGCCACGGCACCAGTACACCCACCCATGCATATACACATGGACACAAAATAAATGTAGCAAAGAAAAAGAAACCCAAAATACAAAAAAATACCCACGATCTTGCAACGCAACTGGGCATGCATAGCAGCACACACCTCTAATTCCAGCACTCAGGAGGCTGGAGCAAGAGGATAACAAGTTCAAAGCAAGCCTGGGCCACACAGCGAAACACTATCAGCAATCTGAAAATACCAAGAGCAATGTCACAATGGGCCAGTCTCACACAAGGACATTAAATATCAACAGGAAGCCACGCGGCTAGTCCCTCAAATCCTTTCTCTTTGGTCATATGGACTTTCGTCTCTGCTTATTTTTATGTTCTTCCTGCAAAACTGCTTCCGTTCTCTTTGAACCTTCTTCTCTGAGAACATAAGCCAAGCTTACTGACCCTCATGTCAAGAGCAAGCTAAGACTCATTAATATTGGTGGATTGTATCTGCACAGCCTTGGTGCACGCCAGAAAGCAGGGGCAGGCAGCTCTCCGAGTTCAAGGCCAGTCTGGTCTACAGAGCTAGTTCTAGAACAGCCAAGGCTACACAAGAAAAAGAAAAAAGGCATGTGTCTATGTGTCTGTGTGTATTCCAATTTCTAAGGAGAAGAAACTAACCAGGTTTATATAAAGTTGTCAGACCTTGGTCCTTTACCACCTATTCCAATATAACGGTGCAGTCAGGGTTCTTGGATACGAGGGTGACCACCAAAGACCCATCCTTTGGGGGCTGTGGTTCTCAAGAGGATCAGCTGAGCCAGACTCAAGTCGCATGACTTTAATCCCAGCACTTTGGAGGGAGATGCAGGAAAAGCTCTGTGAGTTTAGGACCAGCCTGGTTTGTATAGGGAGTCTCAACTACATAGTGAGACCCTGTCTACAATTTAAAAAAAAAAAATCATTGCAGGGCTAGAAAGATGGCTCAGCAGTAAGAACACCGGCTGTTCATCCACAGGACCCTGGTTCGATTCCTAGCACCCACATGGCAGCTCATGCCTGTAACTCCAGTTCCAGGGAACCCGGTACCCTCACACTGACAAACCTGCATAAAACACCGATGCACATAAAAATAAATAAAATATTTTTTCAAAACCTGTATGAAAAATATGTCATGAAAAGAAAAAGATTAGTTGTCTTCTTGGGAGAGGTTCCAAAAGGTGTCCAAAGGAGCAAACTGCAGCGTGACCCTCGAAAGCACAAAAGACAATGAGGATCTAGGCTTCTCCAAGAACTAGCTCCAATCTAAACCACCCCAGGCCTTCGTCTCTCCAAGAGGCACCCCTGACACGCCCTTCTATGACATAATCTCATTTAACATTCATGGCCCCGTGACACCTGTCACAGTTCACGAGAGGACATTCATGACTCTTCTCTGCAAATACCGTGTTTGTCTTGCCTGCATAATTTACCTGAGGCCAAAGACACATTTGGTTTTACATTCAGTAAGTCTTGTTGAGGGCCTGCTACATGGCTTGTTGGGGAAGGGCACTTGCTGCCAAGCCAGGCCATCTGAGTTCAATTCCTGAGACCCACATGTTGAAAGGAAGAGAACTGATTTCCATAAGCTCTCCTCTGACAACCACGTGCATGGTGTGCCATGTATACACACACACACACACACACACACACACACACACACTCACGCACATGCACGCACAGACACAAGCATGCATGCACACACAATACAAAATATTTTTCAAATGAGTAGTTGAGTAACATTAAAGGCACAATAGTTTGTTAACCTATGTGAAATCCTCACTAGACCTGATGTTGGACAGCTGTAATTCCAGCTACTCAGGAAGCTGAGCAGGGTCACAAGCTCCAAGACATCCTGAGCTAAAAGTGAGTCAAGACCCAGCTAGACTATTTAGTGAGACCTTGACTTTAAAAACTAAAAGGGAGGGCTGGAGAGATGGCTCAGCGTTAAAAATGTTCTTGTAGCTGGACAGTGGTGGCACATGCCTTTGATCCCAGCACTTGGGAGGCAGAGGCAGGCAGATTTCTGAATTCAAGGCCAGCCTGGTCTACAGAGTGAGTTCCAGGACAACCAGGGCTACACAGAGAAACCCTGTCTTGAAAAAACAAACAAAAAAAAAGCTCTTGTAGAAAGGAGCCCAGACCCAGTTTCTAGTACCCACAACCACCTGTAACTCCAGCTCCATGTATCCAATGCCTTCCTTCTTCTGGTATCCTGCACACCTGCATTCATGTATACAAATATACACACAAATGCGCGCACACACACACACACACACACACGTACACACATTTAGATTTGTGATTTGTTTGTTTTTGTTTGGTTTTGCTTTTTGGTGTTTTTGAGGCAGGGTTTCTCTGTGTGGCCCTAACTGTCCTGGAATTTGCCCTGTAGCCCAGGCTGGCCTCGAACTCACAAAGCTCTGCCTACCTCTGCCTCCAGAGCACTGGGATTAAAGGTGTGTGCCACCATTGCCAGTCTAGTTGGGGTTTTCCCCACAACCAAAAGTAAAAAGAGGCAGGGAGGTTGTGTCTCAAGGCTACACACTTGTCTAGAATCCACCAATGAGAAGCTGGGATGTGGCCCGGAGGGAGATCACCTTCCTAGCATGCACCAGTGAGGGATAAGAGCTGTGTATGCTCAACGGGTATTGTTATAGGTTCAGTCTCTAGGACTGCACGATAAATACATCAACCAAAAACCTAGACCCATACACAGACTGGCATCTTAATGGTTCTACGATAAAGGTCTGACTCAATCACATCTGACCCTTCCCCTAGAAGATGACGAAAGTGCTAGTTTTGGTTGGCCACCCTGGAGTTCGATGGAAAAAAAAAAAACGACATCCCTAGCTAGCCTAACTCTTCAAACTTGGTGCCCTCAGTATGGATCTGAAGAGCGCTGATCCATTTTCTACGGAACGCCCACCTAACTGGATGGAAACTCAGAGAGGCCATAACGTTTCAGGGTATCAGCAAGTTAGGGGGGCCAAAGTGTGAGATAACTGGAAGAAACGCCTCGTTGTCTTGACTGTTTTGTCCTTTGCGCTGCCTTCCAGATGAGCCCGGGATGTGTCTCTTGGGAGTGCTTCGCCTTCACTGTTGGCCCAAATATGCTCTGTAGGAGCCAGGGCTCCTGCAGCAGCGGCTGAGGTAGGGCCGCATGAGAAACCTTACTCAACCCTGAAAAGCAACCGCGAAGGGGCTTTAGGGGCCTGAGAGAAAGCAGATACCCTCCCCTGCTTCTAATCCTAACCCCACAACTCTCTAACCCCGCTTTAAAGCCTTCCACCACTGTCATCCATTGTAACCTGGTATTAGCCCCAGGGTCCAAACCCTGGCCTGGACCTTAATCCTAATCCTCATATTATCTGCCAAACGGAATCTCGGATTTCAGACCCCACGGCAACCCTGATTCCGCAAGTTTGAGAGACTCCGTGCCTTACCACTGATTAAGGTGCCCCCGGTTCCTTTTTCCTGTAACCCCGACTCACAGGAACAAGGAACCTCAAAATATCCTAGGTCTTTGAGGAGATGAGAAGTGAGTTTTAGTCATCAGTGAAAGGCCTTGACCTGCCAAGAAAGAGGACCTGGGGCATCTCCCTCCTGGGCCAAAACCCAGCAGTCATATGTCCGGTGCGCTATTTCAGGGGCTACAGAGCCCTTCAAGTCCAGGAAAGACGCTACCCAAGTCTCCATATGAGTTGGGTTCCAGGAGTACAGCTGGCTGGGGGGGACAGCTCTGAGACTCTTCTGTAAAACAATGGGATGTGCAGAGGTTTGAGGGCAGCCTTGTCTATCTAGGGAATTAGGGAATTTCAGGTGAGCCCGGGGAAGCACACAAGGATATCATGAGACACTTTTTTCCAAACACATCTGCTCTTTCCCTTGAGTTTGGTTTCCCTGGTTGGGGATTTTTTTTTGTTTTTAACCCGTTGAGCAAAACCTTGTGTTAGATTCCTCCTAACTTTCAAGTTTTCTGATGTCCTGCTGGTTCTCTGAATCCCTTTCAGTCCAGTTGGCGTGGATAAACTCTCGGAACTAAGGGAGAAGAAGGGCAGCCAAGCATGCCGTCTCCAGCCCTTCTCGGGAAACTAAAAATAAATGAAGTGAAATGAAAACTTGGATGGGAACGAAGAGGTGGGGAGGGCAGGAGGGACTTGCCATTTCGCATTCTGTGCTCCGTATGGCGGTGACGACATCATCGCTGAGCTCCCTGCCGCTCACACCCAGTTGCGGTGTGAAATTTGATTTTTTTTTTTTTTTTTTTTTTTGCTGACTTTTCTATCTCTTTGACGAGAACAGAAATAATCACTTCTCTCAGAAATTCTTGACCTTTGCAGAAAGAAAAAGCCTCCCCTAAATCCACTGCTTCCCCCCCCCCAAGAGATACCTTTTGTTAACAATCTGGCATATAGCCTGCAGGTTAGGTAGTCCACACACGGTCCTGTAAATTAGATCATACGGGACACAGTGTCCTCAAACTGATGTCATGACATCTTTGATATCTCTGTTTACAGATAGGTTTACAAATAGTCCTTTTTTTTTGTTGCTCTTCAGAGTTTCTCTGTGTAGCCCTGGCTATCCTGGAGACCAGGCTGGCCTTTAGCTCAAAACTCCAGAGGCCTCTGCCTCCTAAGTGCTGTGGTTAAAGACCTATTCCACCACCTCTGACTAGTCTTTCCATTTTTAGTTATGTGTATGTGTGTGGGTGTGTGCACATGTGTGCAGGTGTCCTGGCAGGCCAGAGGAAGGTGCCAGATATCCCTGAAGCTGGTGTTAAAGCTAGTTGTGAGCTGCCCATGGTGAGTGGTGAGAAATGGACTTGGACCCTCTGTAAGAGCAGTGCATGCCTTTGACCACTGAGCCATCCTCCCAGTCCTACATTATAGTCTTAAAGCTAAAGGCATTAATGCTGGTGTTGCAGAGATACACGGACGAATGGGGGGGGGGGGTGACAGGATGAGAAAGAGGAAGGGGAGCAGGGAGGAGAGTCTCGAGATCTATCATCTAAAGGCCTACAACCAGAAGAATCCATGGTGTAAAATTGTAATCTGGGTCTGAAGGCAACCCAAAGGACCAGATCCGGACTCAAATATCATTGATCAGAATTGTGTCTTATTTATTTGTATTGTTCCTTTTAGGCCTTTAATGGATTAGAGGATGTCTGACCACCCTGGGGAAGGTAATTTGCTTTATTCAGTCTTTATTTGTTTCAGACTACTGTAACAAAACACCACAGACTGGATAACTTAGAAACAATAGAAATTTATTCCTCACAGGTCTCCCTTCATGAGTGTGTGTGTACATTCATGTATGTATACATGTGTATGTGCGCATGTGTGTATACATGTATGTGCATGTGCATGTACTGTGTATGCGCATGCATGCGTTTGCATATGTATGCATCTGTGTATATGTGTGTGCATGCATGTGTGTATACATGTGTGTGCAAGCATATGTACTATGTGCATGTGTGTATACATGCATGTGCATGTACACATATGCATATATGTGTATACATATGTATATGTGTACATCTGTGTATACATGTGTGTGCATGTGTGTATGTGTGCATGTGTGTATACATGTGTGTATGTGTGCATACATGTGTATGTGTGCATGTGTGTGTGTGTGCATGCAGCATATCATGCGTCATCTTCTACTGCTCTGTACCTCATGTTTTGAGTCAGGATCTCTCGCTGAACCTGGAATACACCCATTCAGCTAGGCTTCCAGTGAGCCCCCAGAGTCCCCTGTCCTTGCTTCCCCACTGCTGGCATGTGCTATTTTACATGGGTGCTGGGGATCTGAGCTCAGATCCTCATGCTTGCACGGCGAGCACTTTGCCCACTGAGCCACCTTCCCAGCTCCTATTCCTCACAGTTCTAAAGACAAAAGGCACGCCACCACCAGCTGATTTAACATGACAAGGACTCGCTGTGGTTCATGGATAGAATCCGGCAAGTGCCAGAAAGGGTGGGTGAGGTCCCTCAGCACTATTTGATTAAGCAATTCATTCCTTTCTATTATTGTTGGTGTGTGCCTGCGCCCGTGTGTGAGTGTTGGTGTTGTGTTTTTGCATTACTAGAGAAGCTCAGAGCTTCCTGTGCGCTAGGCAAGCACTGACCCTCTCAACCCAACCTTCTTGCATTTTTTTTTTTGAGTCTTACTAAGTTACCCTCCTGCCTCACCTTCTAAGTAGCTGGGATTGGAGATGTGTGCCACAATACCTAGCAAGATTGTGTGTGTGTGTGTGTGTGTGTGTGTGTGTGTGTGTGTGTGCGCACACACATACCTTTGGAGTCCAGAGAAGGGTATCATCAGCTCCCCTAAACCTACTGTTACAAGCAGATTTGAGCCATCAAATGTGAATGCTAGGAACTGAACTCAGGTCCCTCTGCAAGACCAGTATTTGCTCTTAACTCCTGAGCCTTCCAGTCCTTCTCCCCTGCCAAGCTTTTGAGACAGGGGCGGGGATTGGGGGGGATAGGGGGCTTGTTGTGTAACTGATCATGATATTCTTCCATGTGTAGCCCAGCACAGTTTCTAACACTCACAGCGGAGTTCCTTCCTCTCAGCTTCCTGCCTGCTGGGATTATAGGCATGCACCAACAAGCCTAGTCTCTCTCTCTTTCTCTCTCTCTCTCTCTCTCTCTCTTAAAAGATAGCATCTCAAGCCGGGTGGTGGTGGCGCACGCCTTTAATCCCAGCACTTGGGAGGCAGAGGCAGGAGGATTTCTGAGTTCGAGGCCAGCCTGGTCTACAAAGTGAGTTCCAGGACAGCCAGGGCCACACAGAGAAACCCTGTCTCGAAAAACCAAAAAAAAAAAAAAAAAAAAAAGATAGCATCTTTCACCATGTTGCTTAGGCTGGGATCAAACCCTTGGCCTAAGTAATTTCCTGCCTCCCCCTCCCAAGTAGCGGAAACTGCCAATATACACACGCTCCTGTCCCAACTCTTGGACATACTTCTTAGGAAAATAATTGCTGTAAAGCTTTGCATGCGCTTTAGGTGGCCAAACGTCCCATCAGAAAGCGCGTTCCAATTGACAATCCCTCCAACATCGGAAGAGAGGCTAGGTCTCGGGAGCTTTGCGATATCATCAGTCTTAACTGTTACCAAGGTTACTGATCAAAGACGGCACTTAATGGCTATCTTAATTTGCTTTGGGGGGTTGTGTATGGGTAGTTTGTTGCTTTTTAATTCATTTTGTAGTGGAGTGCCCATTCAGGTTCCTTTGTCCATGTTTCTCCGGGGGTGGATTTTTTTTTTCCCTTAAAGTTTCAATGTTGACATGAAGAACAGTCCCACCGCAGGTTATTTCTCTGTGGTTCCCCTCTCCCACGCTTCTCATTTTATCCTGGGATTTGAACTCAGAGTTGCATATATTCTTCTCGAGTACCCTACCAACGAGTTACATCCCCCTCACCCCCATCACTTTTGTCTGTTATAGAATCTCACTATGTGAAACTCTGATTCTCCTGTCTCGGCCTTGTGTCACAGGGACTCTACAGACCTGTGCTACTGAGTCTGGCTTTGTCAGTTGTCTTTTAACTGTATCCAGGCATTGGATTTTCAAGAGTCTAGAAATGTGTGTGTGTCAGGGTGGGGGCTAGGGGTTAGCCTTGGCTAATTTAGAGTTGTTGATGTGCACATGTTTTGCAATTTCCCCCCTTAGGCTATCCTTCTTCCCTGCCTCTCGTATCAGGCAGTCTGAGGCAAATGGCCAAGTCATGTGTGGGTCAAGTCAGTCTCTTGGGCTTGGTGCCCAAGCTCCCCAGGGCAGGCTATTCAGGACTTGTGCCCCAGCCTTCCTGATTTCCTGTCTAGAGGTTTTCAGACGCAACCAAAAGCCATGTCCTTATAGCTGTGTCAGTCCCTAGGGACCTAAAGTTTCCCCATCAAGTCTCTTGCTCAAACTAGCATAGATCATTTCCAGGGCCAAGTGGCATGCTGGGGTGGGGTCTGTTTGGCACCCAGCCAAATAGAATAAAGGTTGAGGAAAATGGCAGGGACGACCTCAGCTTACACTGAGGTCAGGTCTGTGTAACTCCAAGTCAGACTAAAAGGACAGAGACCAGGATGGCCCTGTGGAGGAAGCATGCTTAGTGCAGGAGCCCTACTGCCAGTAACTTCTTCCCAGCAGTCAGGGAGCCCAGCTAGGCAGAGGCTGCACAGCTACCATCTGCTCTCTCTTGGCTCCACTGCCTGGCAACTACCTGCCTGTGTCTGTTCTCCACTCTGGAGGGGAAGGCGGCGTTCCTCCGTGGACCATCAGGCGGGCGAGGCCTCGCCAGGGCCTGGCCCCATGATGGATTCACTGAGTATGACTTTCTGATGTGGGGGCTGCTCAGTCCTGCGGCAGATTCCATACCATCTGGTGTGAGCTTCTTGAAAGAGCTGAGAGAAGGGAAAACTCCACATGCCGGCTGCCCATGCTGGGGGGGGGGGTATCTTTGTGTGGGTGGGTGTGCACGCACGGGTCTGATTGTATACACGGGTGGGTACCTACACAGGTGAGAACCTCTGCGTGTGCCATGATCGGGTGCGTTCAGGAAGGTGTGGTCTTTAATAATATTAGGAGTTCGGCACCATGGTGATCCCATTTCCTTCCCAGAGACCACTCAGCAAATAGGGTATTAATAAATAATAATGCTACCATCTTTTTCTGCTGTCTGCTAACAGCAGTAGCTGCTTTGAACACACTGGTTTTGGTTTTGTTGTTATGTTTTTGTTTGGTTGGTTGGTTGGTTGGTTGGGGTTTTTTTTTGTTTTTTTTTTGTTTTGAGATAGGGTCTCATAACCCAGGCTCGCCTCACAGTGGTTTATGTAGCCAAGGATGAACCCTGAATGCCTGATCATCCTGCCTCCCTTTCTGAGTGTTGGAATGACAGCTGTCACTCACTTTGGCTACTGGAGTCTGCAAGAGAAATCTAACCTTCTCCACCCTACAGATGAGTCCACTGAGATCCTGGGGCCCAGATGAACTGCCCAAAGACCCGATTTGTAAGCAACACAGTCGGAATCTGAGATGGGGTTTTCATTCCACAATGCCTGATTATTTCATTCCCAACCCCTTCCTGAATCTCATCGAAAAAGAATTAACAGCAAGCCACGCTGCACACAACGGGAATAACTCACGGGAAATGAGTGTCGAGCCAAAGGAGCCAGGCCCCAAATAAAATAGTTACTGAAACATTCTGTTTGCAGGAAGGACAGAAATGGAAGGGACTCGTAGATGATGTCAAATATTAGGAGAATGAGCCAGGGCGTGATAGATGTAAACCCAGGATTCAGGAGGCAGAAGCAGGGGTTCGAGGTCATCCTCAGCTACATAGGGAGTTTGGAGCCAGCCTGGGTTTCATGACGCTGTATCTCAAACAAACAAACAAAGCAATTAGGAGAAATTGGTGGGCTAGGGATGCAGCTAAGTAAAGTGTTGCCTGATCTGACCTGAGAAAAGGCCCTAACTTCACTCCTTGTGGGTAGAGGGAGGAGAAATGGGTGACTCTTCAAGAAAGGGCTGGAAGGGAACAGAAAGGTCATTCTTAGAGGGTAGTCATTGGCAATATTTTACTTACGGATCTGGTTACTGATTACATGAATGTATGTTGTAGTAAGTGTTTAACCTCAATTTGCGGGTTTCTGCCCCACCTTAGGTCATTCAGTTCCCAGGTCAAAGACACAACACTTTTACTTTTTTTTTTTTTCCCCAATACATGGTTTCTCTGTGTAGCCCTGGCTGTCCTGGAACTCACTCTGTAGACCAGGCTGGCCTCGAACTCAGAGATCCGCCTGCCTCTGCCTCCCAAGTGCTGGGATTAAAGGCGTGCGCCACCACTGCCCAGTTACTTTTACATTTATAATAAGCCCTGGGTAGCACTAGAGCTGGGCAGGTATCAACCCTCTAAGCTATTTTGTCTGCCTCTCCATCAATAACCCTGAGATATGACTTGCCACCTTCCACCGGGGCCTCTCTTACTCCAACTGGCCAGACCTCATGACCAGTCCCTTACCCCATGGTGTCTTCCCCTCTCTCCACCTTCTCTCTCTTCCCCTCTTGGTCCTGCCTCAAACCCAAAGCCCAGGAACCGCAACCCCACCTACATCTCTTCTGCCCAGTTATAGACTGTAGTCATCTTTATTCAACCAACAGTTTTAAATTAAGGGGCAAGGTTCCATAGCTCCACTTGGGATACATGAGGATTTTTTCATCCCTGGGGGCAACCAGACTCTGGGTGGGAGGGTTTGGCATTACAATACATAGCAACAGACCAAACCTCAACAATTCGCCTATGCAATTTATGCATTTTTATATGAATGATTTCCCTCAATAAAGGGTTGAAAATAAAGATAAAAATCTTGCCAGGTTCTGTGAGAAATACAAGGGCAAGCATTACAGAGCCTGATGTAGAGGCTTTGGGAAGATTCCAAGCTTTGAAATGGGGAAGAAACCTTGGGGTTAGCCGGGCGGTGGTGGCGCACGCCTTTAATCCCAGCACTTGGGAGGCAGAGGCAGGAGGATTTCTGAGTTCGAGGCCAGCCTGGTCTACAGAGTGAGTTCCAGGACAGCCAGGGCTATACAGAGAAACCCTGTCTCAAAAAAAACCCAAAAAAAAAGAACCCTTGGGGCTAGTAGACCCCACTGTGTGTTGTAGGTGAGCTACATGGAGGGATAAGAATCAGTCTAAAGACTTCAGTAGAGTGCTCCTGTGGCATGCTTGGGGTCCTGGGTTCAAGCCCAGCACTGCATAGGCCAAGTATGGTGGCACCTACCTATAACCTAGATCTGGGAGATGAAGACAAAGATCAGAAGTTCAAGGTCACCCATAGCAGCCTAGGTAGTTTAGGGTCAGCCCCACTTCCATGAGGCCTGCTTAAACAATATATAAAGAGGCCAGATGTGGCAGTACACACTTTAAATCCCAGCACTCAGAGGCAAATTGATCTCTTCGCGTTTGAGGCAAGCCTAGTCTACACACTGAGTTAGTTATAACACAGCCATGGCTACAGATCAAGACCTTGTCTCTAAATCAACCGATCAATCCAAAGACCGAAACAGCCCAACAGAAAGTAAAGAAAAGAAAGGACCATGGCCAAGAGACAGTCATGCCTTTTGAAGTCCAACGGACCTGGTTGGCTCCCTGGATTCATCCCTAGCTAGCTGAGGGATACTGAGAGAGGTATTTAACACCTCAAAACCTTAGCTACTTCGGCCATGCAATGGGGAGTCACATGGTGGGAAGAAAGAACCGACCCCCACAAAGTTTGATCTCCACACCTGTTTGTACACATACAACTAGAAACTTAAATGTAAATTATATGTATATGTATATGTATGTGTATGGCCAGGCGGTGGTGGCGCACGCCTTTAATCCCAGCACTTGGGAGGCAGAGGCAGGAGGATTTCTGAGTTCGAGGCCAGCCTGGTCTACAAAGTGAGTTCCAGGACAGCCAGGGCTACACAGAGAAACCCTGTCTCGAAAAAACCAAAAAAAAAAATGTATGTGTATGTGTATTGTGTATTGTGTAATGTGTAATGTATATGTATTGTATAATGTGTAATGTATGTGTATGTGTAATGTATATGTATATGTATATGTATATATTTGAGCTGATGGATGAATGACTGAAGACCTTGACTCATCTAATCAGAGGCCAACCACTGACACGCTTCCTTCCCCCAAGGACCCATTTAGAGTTCCCACTTCCTCTTTCATGCTCGTGCCCTTCTAGGTCCCTGGGAAGCAGTGCAGGAAACCAGATGGTCTTTCATCCGTTATTTTTTCTCTATGCAACACAAACTCACTGCCCCTCCCCCCCCCAAATAAACCAGCGCCTTAAACACAACAGCCCTTTATTTTGGTTTCCTTGAAAGAAGTCCATTAAAATGTGTGTATCAGGGGCTAGAGAGATGGCCCAGGGGTTAAGAGCACTTGATGCTCTTTTAGAGGACCCAGGTTCAGGTCCCAGCATCCATGTTGTAACTCTAGCTGCAGGGTATCTGTCACCCTTTTCTGGCCTCTGCTGGCCCCCTGCGTAAATGTGGGTACACATACAGATAGAGAGAGACATATGCATAAAAAATATTTAAATCTTAAATAAAAAATACTTAAAATCTAAAAAATGTGTGTTACGGCAAAAAAGCCAAGATAGGACACAGTTAGGGGTAGGGGTAAGAGTGTGTGTGAATCCTGTGGCTGATAAAGAGCTAAAAAGCTGATGAAATTCAATAGCAAAAAAAAAACCCATAAAATTGAAAAGAGACAAAAGATTTGAACAGCCATGTTCCCAAAGGCATAGAAATAATTACAAGGCAAGTGAAAGGAGCAGGCCGACAGCATTAGTCAGCAGGAAAAAGCAGATCAAAACCACAGAGGATATTACCTCACAACCACCAGAAAGTCAGACAAACAAGCCTTCGTGAAGATGTGGGAACACCCAAACCCTTATTTGGGACTTAAGGGGGTGCAGCTACTTTAGAAAAATAGTTTGGCAATTTAAAAAGATACTTTTGATATGATTTGACTGTACAGTCCAGCATGGCTACTCTTGGGTAGCCATCACACAGGAGAGATGAGCAAAGTCCACACAACGTATATGCAAACGCCAATAGCAGCACTATTCTTAACAGTCACACAAAGTGAGAACAACCTATTCACTTCCTAGTGAGTGGTGTAACTATATATATATATATTGGAATACCACACACCAATAAAAAAGGGGGTGGAGCACTGATGTGTGCTGCACGCGTGGAAACAAGTATCCAGAACACTGTGCTCGGTGCCAGATGGGAAAGTCCACACCTATAATTTTGTAGACTGGGGACAGCTACAGATAATGTATAGAGATAGGAAGTGCTCAGCAGGGTGGAGAAGGAAAACGCCTAATGGCATAAAAATTGTGATGAGAGAGCCAAAGTTCAATAACACTGTAGCTACTCTTGTTTCTTACCCCAACCTTATACTCTTTCCCCAACCTTAAATGAACAACTTGATTTATACAAACTTGCACGCGAGTACGCACGCACTCACAGGCTCACACCCCCCCCCCCGAATAATGTTAAAACCAGGAGGGCTCCCAACATCTAAGAAAGCACGCGAGGCCAGCCCCACGCCCCCAGAGAGCAGGTCTGATTTCTGTCCTCACAGAGCAGGCTCGCAGTAGGCACCACTAGCACAGTGCATTCTCGCGGGGCGCTTCATTTCCTTGGTTCCGTGGGCGTGGCTCCTTATGTTACCATTCTGCCCCTCCCCCGCCCACTGCCTCCCTCCGCTGATGCCCAGCTCTGGGCAGGAAGGAAACAGAAGCTCTCTGGTAGGCACACTTATCCTAGGACCACAGTGGCCATCTGTGTCACTGGGTGTGTCCTTCGGTCAATGCCCCTCTCCCCAGGGAGGATCACAAATTCTGAGACCTTCACAAGATAGGGAGCATGCCCCAGCCTAGCGTCCCTAACGCTGCAGGGCTGAGGTTAACAAGCAAGTTCTCGCAGCTCTCTCCCTTTGTGGGTCTCGACTTCCCCTCTGGCAATTTCTCGAGCAATTTCCTGAGCTCAGGGCTCCTCTTTCTGCGCCAGGCTGTCTAGCCTCCTTTCCTAACCAAACCCTCAACAAGCACTTGTTTAACCTGCTTTACTTTAGAGACTGAGAAATTGAGGGGACCCCCCAAGAGAGGGGAAGTTCCTTATCTTGACTCACTAACTCCGCCCCCTTTCTTTTGTAAGGCTTCTTCCTGGGTCAATCACCACCTTAGTTTTGGAGACAGGGTCTCGCTGAATCTGGTGCTCACAGATTTAGCTCGGCCGGCAAGCCTAGACCACCCTGTCTCTGCTTCCTACGCTGGAATCGGCTTCCTCTTCTTCAAGATGGGTGCTAGATGCGAACTCGGTTATTCGACCTTTCAGGACAAGCGCTTTATTGACTGAGCCATCTCTCCAGCCTCATGATCTCGGAACTCTTAACAGGAGACACTGAAGCCCAGTTGAGTTCCGAGGCCCACAAAGGGTGGCTTGCTTTATCCCTGTATGGCCCAGACTCCAGCAAAACCTTCCGAACACGTGGTCAACACTCAATTAGTACATGTGGTATTCAGATCTAATTAAAAGATGGCCTTGGGTGAGTGGAGGCTTCCTGGGGCGAGGGGGAGACTTGAAGCAGAAAGCGGAGTTATTTAAGGAGGCAGAAGAGAGCGGTGGAGTGACTGCAGCTGGCCCTGTGGGCTGTGTCCTTAGAGGGAGCCAAGCATTGGGCTTCCCCTCCTCCTGCCTTGAGGAGGCCAGTGGGGCAGGCAGAGGCTGCTGTCACCATCCATCACAGCGTGACAGCCTGAGGGAGCACAGGGCCCATTCTGGAGGACACTTTCAATCAACCAATGGTTCAGCTTATTCCCTCTAAATGACTCTGGGATGTAAATAAAATTAAGTTAATGCTACTGTGTTTGTCTCTAGCTGGGGTGGTAATGGACTGTAGAGATGCTGCCCCTGAGGAAGGAAGTTAGGAGAAACGGCAGCCTGGTAGGCTTTTTGCCTATCTGCATTGAGGGGACAGCCAAGTCCCAGACATGTACAACCTGCCATCTGTAGTCACTTGTGCCTCAGGACATCTAGGAATATAAAACCAGTACATAATAAGCTTCTTCCTCCTCTTATTTCTCCTCCTTCTTCTCCTCTTCTTCTTCCTCCTTCTTCTTTCAGGTTTCCGAGATCAGATCTCTCTGACACTCAGAGAGCTGCCTGTCTCTGCCTCCTGAGTGCTGAGATTAAATGTGTACACTAGCTGGGCAGTGATGGCGCATGCCTTTAATGCTAGCACTTGGGAGTCAGAGGCAGGCAGATTTCTGAGGCCAGCCTGGTCTACAGAATGAGTTCCAGGACAGCCAGAGCTACGCAGTGAAACCCCGTCTCGAAAAACAAAAACAAACAAACAAAAAAAAAATGTGTGCACTACCACCACCACCCAGGTTTCAACACAGAATCTTAAACTCACATCATCAGATTTTTTAAATGATTGTTAAATATTTTGTAACTCAATTGCATGGTTGTGTGTGTGTGTGTGTGTGTGTGTGTGTTTGGTTTGTTGTTGTTGATTGGTTGGTTTGATTTTTTTTTTTTTAGGATAAGGTTTCCATCTCTACACAGCTATGGCTGTTCTGAAACTCACTGTGTAGACCAGGCGGGCCTTGAACTCATAGAGATCCACCTGCCTCTGTCTCCCGCCCGAGTGCTGGGATTATCAGCCATGAGTGAATCTTGAGTGTCTACTTGGAGTGGACACTGTCCTGCCCCATTGTCAAATGGGTGGACATACCTGGTAGCCATCAATTGTGGGGACTGGGAGGTTGTATCACTACTGGTCTCCCTCTGTCTCAGACTTACCCTACATGGGCAGCCTATGTGCTCTCCACAGACACCCCATGCCCATGTAGTCAGGGCCTACTAGGAAGAACTGGGTTATAGAATGAATGGTTATAGCACACTGCTCTTGGCCTCAGTCTCTGCTTCCTGGTCCACGGAGATGCACACAAGAAAGGTCTAGCTCTCTGCCACAAGTGTCACAGGTTCCCACATCATACTCTCCCTACCCCGACAGACTGTACCCTCTAAAACCCAGGGCCAAAAATAAGCCCTTCCTCCCTTAAATTGCTTCTTTAGTTTCTTAAGACTTATTTTTATTTCTCTGCATGTCTCTGTGTGTTCCATGTGTCTAGGTGTCCACAGAAGCCAGAAGAAGGCATCAGATCCCCTGGTGCTAGAGTTACAGGTAGTTTGTGAGCCACCCCCTATGCCCCCCACCCCATCCCCATCCCTGCAACATCAGTGCTGGGATCTGAACTCAGGACCTCTGCAAGGTCTTAACTGCTGCTGAGACATCTCTCTAGTACCTTCACACACACACACACACACACACACACACACACACACACGTCGGTGGAGGGGGAGACACACACAGACACAGACACAGACACAGACAGACACAGACACAGAGACAGAGACAGAGATTTCTCCTAACCCCGTTTTAATGTGATTGCATCAGGTCTCAATAGACTGTGATTCTCTCTGCCCATAGGGTACCGCCCTCTGACTCTGTCTTTCCAAACCTAAAGTCCAGAGAAAGAAGGAAGGAAGAAGGAAGGAAGAAGGAAGGAAGTCCTTAGGATTTCTTCCCAGGCAGAGCTGGCTCAATTAAAGGCCTCAATAGATTATGATTCCCCAGATAGGAAGACAATTCAGTCAGTCCAAGGAGAGATTCATAAAGAAAGACATCCCAGAGCGGAGGCAATTTTCCAATAGAAACATCCTCCACTCCTGGAATTTGCCCTGATGAGAGGAGAGGGCCAAGGCCCCGCCCCCGTACCCTTTCACCTCTCCCTTCAGCCATCTCCGTTTACAGAAGGAACTGTGGGAAAATAATCCTGTGATTTTTAACTCTATTTATAAATCTCTTCAAGTTTCATGTGGTCCAGAAGAAGGCCTGGCCAGAATATTCCAGATCACAGAGGAAATCAAAGAACATGTTTATAATCTCGGGACAAAGCCTGAGCACAGAAGTCTCCCGGGACCTCCGGGGGTGGGGCCGCAGATTCAAAATCACACACACACACACACACTTAAATTAAATTAAAAAGTTATACCCCACCTCCTGTCCTGGTAGTTCCTCCTAATCTGATTGGTGTGCTTGCCTACGTCTGTTCCTGGCAGGATTTCTGACTTTGGGGGCCAATTAAAAAACACGATCTTAAAGTACATCTGCAACCCGATGACCACCCAGTGGCAGCGTCCTGCCATCTGCCAACGTCTGGGGTGTCGTCATCTGTGGACTGTGGAAGTGATACCTGGCTGCTGGGTTCTCCAGCTCAGCGGATGCGATCTGAGACCCCCCCGGACTCAGTTCTTCCCCCCTCACACCATCCCTGCGAATTGTGCCACATTAGAGCATCCTTGGGCAGATACTGACAAACACAGATGGGCGAGGGCTTCCTGTACTTTCTTGCTGTTCTGTTCTTCACTTCATCTGTCAGTGGTTTCCCAGCGCAGCCTGCCCCAACCAGGTAGGTGGAAAGGGGACTTATCTAACCCACACTCTGTGTCACCAGGCAGAGAATCGATGGACACCCCAGAGACTCATCCCCTTCTCTGCAGATTCACAGCGGGGGATGCCCCAACAGATGCCTGCCTGCCCTCCCTGCTGCCTGCTGCAGCCCTCAGCTCAGGGCTAGGCTTGGCACACAGAGAAGCTTCCTGGGTTCTGGGCTTCCCTCCCACATTCCAGGAGTTCCAGGAAGTGGCTGGGAATGAGAGCTGGAGAGAAAGTAACCTAGATGGCTTTCTAGACCCTTCTGTAGAGCTACATCTTTCATTTCAAAGGCCATTCAGGACAAACAGGATGAAAGAGGACTCTCTCTGTCCATGGGGCACCAACCTGTCACCCTGTCTCTCCAAACCCAAGGGTGCAGTTGCTTCCCTCCGACATGCAGCGTCACCACCACACCAATAGCACTGACCTTTGGCTGCTGAGTCAGCATCCCTTCTTTAGCTCTGATGAATGATAAGTGATTGGGCAGGGGTGTGTGCCCACACACACACACACACACACACGTACATGAATGCACACACTAAACAGATGGGGGAGATGAGGCGGACATAAAGAGGATGGATACAGGAAGCAGAGCGAAAGAAAGACAGATACGAAAGCTCACTAAGGGATCTGGAGAGACGGCTCAGACGTTGAGATCACTGACTGTTCTTCCAGAAGATGAAGGTTCACAACTGGTGCCTTCTTCTGGCCTCTGAGGGCACCAGGACCACAAGTGTGCAGATACACATGCAGGCAAAACACTCACCTATACACGTAAAAACAAAAAATCAACAATAACAAGAAAACCAGCCAGGTAGTGGTGGTGCACGCCTTTAGTCAGTCTGGTCTACAGAGTGAGTTCCAGGACAGCCAGGGCCACACAGAGAAACCCTGTCTCGAAAAATCTATACAGAAAGAAAGAAAGAAAGAAAGAAAGAAAGAAAGAAAGAAAGAAAGAAAGAAAGAGAAAAGGAAAACCAAAGGCCCACTGAGACAGAAAAGGTTAGGAGGGGATCTGAATAGATTCTCACCAAGATCTGGGAGAGGCAGAAGAGCCGGGGTTGAGTCTTATCACCTCATCTTTAACATAGGGACAAAGCTGGGATTTAACCTTACAGGGGTGTTGTAGTGGCTTATTCAGGTGCTGCCGCGTGTTCAAATGCTAAATTCTGTACCCCAAGATCTGCTTGCTCCAAGACAAGGAGAGTCTCACGTATATCAGCTTCCATTGTGCAAACCTTGCCCCACAAGTTATCCCTGATTGGTTAACAGAGATGCCTACAGCCTGGGCTGGGCGGAAGGGAAGGAACAGAATGAGGTTCCTGAGCTCGGAGACTCAGGCATGAGGAGGGAAGAAAGTACATAGGAGAAGAAGGCAGCCGCCACGGGCTAGGCGGATCATGAGCACATGACCAGGAAGATCGGCTTGTTGGAATGGGAGCCCAGCTAAAACATAGAAGTGACATTTCCAGCCGGGCGGTGGTGGTGCACGCCTTTAATCCCAGCACTTGGGAGGCAGAGGCAGGAGGATTTCTGAGTTCGAGGCCAGCCTGGTCTACAAAGTGAGTTCCAGGACAGCCAGGGCTACACAGAGAAACCCTGTCTCAAAAAACAAAAACAAAAAAAAAAAAGTGACATTTCCAGGTTATTGACCCAGAAGTGGATAAAGTAACACAGGGTTGATAATCTGCCCAGCTCAAGTGCTTTTAAGGCTTATTATAAACATAAAGGTTTTTGTGCCTTTTATTTGGAAACTAAATGATCTAAGATGGGCTAGAAACCCCCAAATGATATTCACCACAACAGCGTATCATGTGGATCAAACAAGTTAATATACTTCAAAGTATTTAAAGCTATGCCTGGCTGTTTTAGTTCACTGGACATGAATATTATTATTACCACTATATATTTGTGTGTGTTCATGTGTTGTGTGCACAGGAATGTATAGTTGCGTGTATTTTTTGAGAAAGGGTCTAGTGTTGAACATATTTAACTAGGTTGGCTAGCCAGCAAGCTCCAGGAATCCTCCAGTTTCCACCTCCCAGGTTACAGATCTACGCTGCTGAACCAGCTTCTTACCTGAGTCTTAAACATCCGAACTCAGGTTCCCACGCTCGCCAGCGCTTACCGGCTGAGAATAAAACAACTTCCCGGAGGAAAGATTCTCCTTGGCTCATGGTTTCAGATGGATTTCAATCCACGGCCACAGGAAAAGCAGGGCAGACTGTCACAGTCCGAGGTCACAGGAATAGGTGCTGTAAGTGTTGGCTTGTCAGAAAAATCAAGATACAGAGAATAAGACTGGAATTGGGACAGGAGGTAACCTTCCAAGTCCCACCCCTTGGAACCCACTTCCTCCAACCTGGCTCCGCCTTCTAAGTAGCACCACTAGCTAGAGAGCCTGTGTTCACAATAAGAACTCTTGGAGATTGAGAAAACAGGAGCACCAGCCTTTGAGGGACATGACACAGTGGGAAGGAAGGCAAGCTTCATTTGCTCCCGCTGTCCCATCTTTCTGGGGCCCCCATGTCCTTTTTGTTAACCACACCAGCTGCTAACAGTGTTCTCAGAACCTCCCTCTCCATCTGGAGACACTTTATTCCTAAATACTCCCATAGTCCCTCTGCCCTCCATTAGGTCATTCCACTAGCCGACAGCTCTGAAAGACATGTCTAAAGTAACTAATGGGCCTGGAGGTGTATGGAGCAAGAGATAAGGTTAGAGAGAGTTTGAATTTAGTGATAGGGGGCCTCGAATTAAGATGTTGTATGGGCTTTGTTCTGAAATAAATGGGGAGCCAAGGATGGTGTTAGAGAAAGAAAATGGTGTGGTCTGAGCTAAGCATCCATAAATTGGCTCTCCGGGACTAGTAAGTGCATTTTAAGCTCTTTCTGGGTCATTTGCATGCTGGTGAGAACAGGTCTCAGGCGCTTTCCCAGGTGCAGGTTTGATGGAGGAGATAAGGCACGGGGCTTGGAAGGATTTGGCCTGAGGATATCTGGTTTTGATGTGAGGGTGACTTAGGCCCTCTAGCAGCTGACCAGGCATTTCACGTTGTCAGGCATTTTTCTGCAATTTAACCCCAGGCTGGAAGCCAACTAGAGAACAATACACACCCAAGCTCTACCGTGTGTGTGTGTGTGTGTGTGTGTGTGTGTGTGTGTGTGTCTGTCTGTCTGTCTGTTTGTCTGTGTGTCTGTGTGAGTGTGGAGCGATGTTTCATATGAGTTGGGGCCAAGACTCAAACACAGATATTGGCATACGTGACGGAGGTGTGGGTGATAGCATGGGTCAGAAATGATTACCAAAGTACAGTTTGACATCCCAAGGCCCAAATTCAAATCCTGGCTTCTAAACGCACAACCTAAATCACGAGGCATTCCTTGGATGCAATGCGAATAGGATGCTGGGAAGACAAGATGAGATGATATGGGCTGGAGAGATGGCTCAGCAGTTAAGTGCACTGACTGCTCTTCCAGAGGTCCTGAGTTCAATTCCCAGCAACTACATGGTGGCTCACAACCATCTGTAATGGGATCTGATGCCCTCTTCTGGTGTGTCTGAAGACGGCAACGGTGTACTCACATATATAAAATAAATCTTAAAAGAGATGATACATTTAAGCAGCCTGAATCCTTAGCACCATCACATGGGTCCACATGAGCCTTCCCATCACGGCATCAATCCAGTAGGACACTGAACTAAAAAAAGGGCTTGGTTGGTTCATCCTGTTGACTGAGTAGCCTCCCTTCCTTTTGCCCACATGCCTAGAGGCCGGTAATCTTCAATTGTCTCCAAGACCCACGTTTTGTTTTACTGTAGTAGGGATTGTATTAGGGGCAGCAGCTGCCCTGGTCTATGACAGTAAAGGTTTAGCTAGGAGTTTGATAGTGGGAGAGATGGGATGGGAAAAGAAAGGAAGGGAGGGCGAGGGGAGCAGAAGTGAGGGAGGGGAGGGGAGGGAAGAGAAGGGAAGGGGAGGAAAGGGGAATGGAGGATGGGAAGGGAGAAAATGAGGAATACAAGAATGCAAGGAGCCGGGCGGTGGTGGCGCACGCCTTTAATCCCAGCACTTGGGAGGCAGAGGCAGGAGGATTTCTGAGTTCGAGGCCAGCCTGGTCTACAAAGTGAGTTCCAGGACAGCCAGGGCTACACAGAGAAACCCTGTCTCGAAAAACCAAAAAAAAAAAAAAAAAAAAAAAAAAAGAATGCAAGGAGTTTGAGTCAGACTTAACCGGAGGCGGGTCCTATCTGTAATCTAAATTCATTGAGGCAAAGATCACATCGGTCGGGGTCCAGCTGCACTGGCAGCTGTACAAACCACAAGCCAAAATGTTCCTCTGTCTTAAGTATAATAAAGTTCTTGTGGTGGGTGTGGCTCAGAGGTGGGGACCTTTCCCAACATGTGCAGCCACAGACTGCTATCCTCTCCCTGCAAAGAAGGCATGAACAAAGGACTAGATAATAGTAGCCAGGTGTGGTACATTCCTTTAATCTCGCACCTGAGAGGCAGAGGCCAACCTGGTCCATACAGCAAGTTCTAAACCATCCTGGCTACATACTGAAACTTTGTCTCAAATGGAACAGAAATACAACTGTTTCTTTCTCAGTTAGTTCCTATTGTTTGCTAGCAAGAGTATTCACACACACACACACACACACACTCACACTGTTCTCCATGTGTGTGGTCTGATTCATATCCCACTCCAACATATACACAGACATACACACCCAGCCATACAGAGACGCACAGAGACAGATACACACTGTGACACACATACATAGACACACATACTTCTTACTTTAGTCACCTACCAGTCATCAAGGTCTGGCAGGGATACCAGTAGCAAGCTAACCCTTCACCTCTCCAATGCAATCCTCCCACTTGGGCCTCAACCCTGTTGGCCTCCTGAGGTCCTGAACCCAAAGCCACGCCTGAGGGCCTTACCTTGTGGGGGGGAGGGGTTCTTCACTGCCTTTCCTCGGTGCAGTTCCCAGACTCAGCAGCTCTAGTGTGCTCTGGACCGTCTGGCTTCACTGGCTCCTCCCTCTCCGCCTAAGTCTGAATGGGAACCTCTCCTCTGTGCTTTGGTGGCACCTCCTTCTCATTGTGAATCCACCCAGTTGGCTCTCAGGGTATCTGGTCGCAGGCAGTCTGGACACAGTCCAGGAACAAAGAGCACAGTGGAGCTGGTAGCTCTTGTGTTTACAAAGCTGAACTCTTCAGTGTCTCTCTTGGTCATCTGTCTGTCTGCCTGTTTGCCTGTCTGCCTGTCTGTCATCTACCTACCTCTCTTTTTTTTTCTCTCTCTCTCTTGTACGTTATATATAAATATATATGTAAAATTTTGCAGTAGACATTATTATCCCTACTTTATCCATCGTGGCAGGAAGATGTAGGGTCTGTATTAGAATAGGTTAGACCCCCACCCCCCACCCCAACCCCCAAGAGAAAAGTTTATTTCTCACTTATGTGAAAGACCAGAGTTGAGTCATCTGGATTGGTGTGACAGATCTGAAATGTTAAGTCCTCAGGATTCACTGTTCCACTAGCCCTATAGTATGTCCTTGTTCTGTGTCCAAAATAATGACTAAGGCTCCATCCTTCACATGCGTGGATCAGGTGGTCGAATGAAGACAGAGTTGAAACGGAGGCACAAGGTTGGGGAGTCAGCTCAGGGGGTGAAATGATGCTGTTGTAAGCATGGAGACCTGCGTCTGAATCTCTAGCACCCCATAAAAGCCAGGCATGCTGACAAGAGCCTGGAACCCCAGGGCCAGCCAGTTGGGCAGATTCAGTAAAAAAAAAAAAAAAAAAATGTGCCTTAAAACTAACAAGGATGGTGGTGATGGTATTGGTGGTGGTGGTGGTGATGGTATTGGTGGTGGTGGTGGTGGTGGTGGTATTAGTGGTGGTGATGGTATTGGTGGTGGAGGTGGTGATGGTATTAGTGGTGGTGATGGTATTGGTGGTGGTGGTGGTGATGGTATTAGTGGTGGTGGTGGTGGTGGTGGTGGCGGTGAAGAGGTGGTTCAGTGGTTAGAGCACTTGCTGTTCTTCCAGAGGTCCTGAGTTCAATTCCCAGCACCCATGTGGCTGCTTAAAACTATTTGTAACTCCATTTCTAGGGGATCTGACACCCTTACACAGAAACACGTGTAGGCAAAACACCAATGCACGTGAGATGAAAAGTAAATTAAAAAACTAATCTGGAGCCCAGAATGGTAACACATGCCTTTATTGCCAACATTCAGGAAGCAAAAAAAGGCGGGGTTCTGTGAGTTCAAGACCAACCTGGTTCTCAGAAGGAAGTTCGGCCAACGCTTCGACGAAATAGGCTCTGGTGCCTACTCTGCAGTGTGGCCTTCCTGGAACTCTTTATGGCAAAGACTACTACTGCTACCTGCCTTCTTTTAATTCTATTTATTTTTGAGACAAAATGACTATTCAGCCCAGGCTGAGCTCAGGCAAGCCTCCTGACTCAGCATTCCAATGCTGGCTTGAATTGCACCTATTGGCTACTGTGTTTCGCCTGTGGCAGCTCTTCTGCAACAATGGAACCTCTGATGTTCATCTTAGCACATGGCCACCTGGAGTGTGTGTGTGTGTGTGTGTGTTGTATGCATATGTTTACATGTCTGCCTGTGAGGATGTTTTCCAGTACATGCATGTCTGGGGTCCCAGAGGTCTATCTCTGGTATGTTTCCTTATCGCTTTCCACACTGTTTGGAGGGATATTTTTTTGTTAGGAGGACAAAGATATACTGGGCAAGTTAGAACACCCTTGGAGCTGCAGATAAAGGGAACTCTGAGGTCAAGCTCAACACAGCCTGAGCCAGGCCCTATGGGATGGAGACTCCCAAGAGAATTCGAGAGGCCACCAAATCCCAAGGTGTCAGTCATGACACCTTAGGACTGGTGTTCCTTCTTCCGAGACAGTCTCGGCAAACGGATATTGCAGACCCAGAAAGGGACCGGGCATGGGGGTGGGAGTGCAGAGGTCAAGAGAGGAGGAAGTGAGGAGCTGGGGGGACATGTTCATGTGTGGCCTTGGATATCACTCCAGGTGTTACTTGCTGGGCCATTAGCAAGGGATTAGCAGAAGATACTCAGAGGTTTTTTTTTAATTTTTTTTTTTTTTGGTTTTTCGAGACAAGGTTTCTCTGTGTAGCCCTGGCTGTCCTGGAACTCACTTTGTAGACCAGGCTGGCCTCGAACTCAGAAATCCTCCTGCCTCTGCCTCCCAAATGCTGGGATTAAAGGCGTGCGCCACCACCACCCGGCTGATACTCAGAGTAAATCGAGCTGGACTTGGTTCCTGGAATTAAGCCCCAATCACTTTCGAGCAGAGTCTTGTAGGCCTAAGCCTTTGCAATTGGGCACGAGTCTGTTCTCCCCCAGACTCCCCCTGACTGGAGAGTCCCCCAGTCAGAAGGAGGGGTGGGGGCAGAGGTCAAGGTGCTTGCTGCCAGCAGCTGGTGGTGATGGGAGGTGGGAGCCCAGGGTCTCGTTGGGCGTGGGGAAATGGAGGGGCTAGGTTCTCTGGAGTACACACAGTACACTCTTCTAGCTGTGTGGCTTTGGATGCATCAATCAATATCTCTGAGGCTCCGTATCATCTATTTTGAGGTGTGATGGAGATGATGGGCAAGGTGAAGCACCAGAGGCCGTTGGAGAGCCTGTGTTGACCTCTGACCTCACGTGACAGCTCTGATATGACAGTGGGCTATGGTCCAGGTGAGGGACAGACCCAAGCGAAGGCTCTGCTGTTAGTGCGCTTGCCTAGAGAGCTTCAGCAATCCCTTGAATCAGGTGTGGCAGCACACACCTGTAATCCCAGCACTGAGGAAGTAAAGACAGGAAGATCAGAAGTTCAAGGCCGTCCCCTGCCACAAAGCCAACGGAGGCCAGCCTGGACTACATGAATCCATCCAAACAAACAAACAAGAAAACAAAACAAAGCCTGAGTAATCAAATAAATAAAAAGATAGCCCTGCCTTGAATATATGTATATATAAAATGCTGGGTGTGAGCATATCCTAGCATACCCGAGTACTAGCATGTGTACTAACCACACCCAGTTTACAGAGTGCCCGGGCTGGAACCCTGGGCTTTGTGCACGCTAGGCAAAGCCTCAGTCATCTGAGCTATAGTCCCCAGCTCCTGGCTGACCTAATGATAAGGAAAGAAGCTGACCTAAGGTTTTCAGGAGATCAATAGTAGATAGATGGAGAAAGAACGCGCCCCTGATTTAGAAACACAGAAATGCATTCGTAAACGAGAGATTCTAGTCCTGATTTTAGGCAGACCCTCTTTCAGATCTAGTGGAGGTTCTTGTTCAGGATCCTCCAGATGGCCCGGCCGCTGGGCCTGGCTCCCTCTCGCCCCCCTGTGGTCACAATTGAAACAGTCCAGAGGCCTTGCTGCCAGCACTGGCTGTTCAGCAGATGGATATGCCCAGGCTGCCCTTCTTCTCTGGAACCCTCTGCCGTGGAGGACACCACGACTGATGGGTCACCCTCCCAGACAGGAGAGAGCTGCAGAAGAAACCCTGTCGCCAGGAGGCGGGAAGAAACTCCAGACTGTTTCCTGACGCAGTCCTCACAAACTTGGGCTTTCCCAGGAACACAGGGAGGGAGTTGTCAGGGGCCTTAGGTATCTCCTGGGTTAGTCCATCCATTTGGTACATTCTGGCGACAGCTCCTGTTATTATCCTGTTATTCCACCACCACCCCAGATCTGCTTTAGGCACATTCCCCTAGGACCAGTTTGTACTTAAGGTAGCCAGTCACCTTCTCCCTGTTCCCTGTTCCCTGTGACCTGTCTCATCATTTATGAGGCAGAGAACACCCTTTCCTTCTCAGAGAAGAATTTGCCAGTGCTTTACTGGGGTGTTATTGGCATAGCTTCTCCACCCTAGGGTGGAGATGACTTGGGTGTCAGCCTGAAATAAGTTTGTGGTTTTGTTTATTTGTTTTGGACTAATGTGTGTGTGTGTGTGTGTGTGTGTGTGTGTGTGTGTGTACCAAGAAAAACACACAGAGGTTAGAGAACACCACGTGAGAGTTGGTTCTCTCCTTCTACCACGTGGAGCCTGGGTATTGAACTCAGGTCGTGAGGGTTGGCAGCAACTAGAGTCTCTTACCCACTGAGTCTTCTGAAACAAGGTTCCTAAAGGCAGGTTTTGGGTGGGAGTCCTTCTGTGTGTCTGTTCCTTCTCGCACCCACTCATTGAACACACCTTAATTGTTATCCAACTGTATGTTAAGTACAGGGCTGAGGCACAAGAATAAAGACACAAAGTCATTGTCACAGACCCTAATCTGGCACTGAGTAATGTGTTTTTTCCCCCCTGCACCCCTCCTTTCAAAAGCTGCTTCCAGAGTGTCTCTGCTTGCTAGCTGTGCGACCTTGGGCAGAAAACAAACAAGAAAAAACCAACAGAGTTACAGGTGTGGCGTGCTGTGCTGTGTGATTTATGTCTGTTAGGCTATTCTGACAGTGCCTGCAGGTAGACGGTACTCTTCCCAGATTCCCAGGCAAGGAAATGTAGCCTCAGAGAGCTTCAACTGTTGAAGCCCCAAAGAACTGGCAGGTAGAAGAACCATGATTTGGACTCAGAGCTGCCCGTCTTCATCTGCAGGATAAATGGTTTCACGTTTAAAATCCCAGCTTCTTCGTGTCCTCTCCTGTTCCTATGATAAAAGGCAACTTAAGGGAGAAAGGATTTATCAGGGTTTAATGTAACTCACAGGAAGCTCACACTTCCTGTTGACAGTCCATCATGGTGGGTAAATCCGGATAGCAAGAGCTTAAAGCATTTGACCTCACAGCATCAGCCGCTAGAAGCAAGTGATGGATACACATGGGCTCAGCGTTTCTGAATCTAAGATCCCCTGTCCAGAGAAGGGTCTCACTAGAAATTAAGATAGCTCTTCCCATATCCATTCATGAAATCAAGATAATTCCCTCACAGGTGTGCCCAGAGGCCCAACTCATAGCTGATCCAGATTCTGTCAGGCTGACAATTAACTCTAACCTGCACAACAGCCTAGCAGTGTAAAAACAAACAAACCAAAAAAACCTCTTCGCATCCTCTGTTTCAGCTTCCAGACACAGACATCCAGACCTCGGCATGGAGGCACAAGACTGTGGTTTGGGGGCTCATGAGATCAGCAGGGGGCAAGAGGCAAGGCCTGAGGCTGCTCTCTTCTCCCACAAGCAGACCCAAGCTATGGAGTAGTCTCAGCCCAGCATGGCGCCATCCAGCAGGAAGAGGTGGAAAGTGGTCTGCTGTTGAGTTTAAAAGTCAAGTGTGTGTCTGAAAATAATGTTAATGGATCCCGCGGACGATAGATACACGGATGTTTTCAGCAACTTGGCTAATAATGGCCAACTCTGGATGCGGTGTTGCTGCGGGTCCGGAATCTTAGCACTTGGGAGCTGGAGGATGGATAGCCTGAGCTAAATGAGACCCTATCCTCCAAGAAAAGAAAGTGGAGGAGGGGTTTGAGGATGTAGCTCAGTGGTAGGGCCCTTGATGCAATTCTCAACACTGAAGAAAAAAGATAGCAACAACTTTAAGTAACACAATGTCCAACAAGAAGTGGAACGATTAATTTATGTATATTCCATTCTAATTCTTTCTTTTTTCTTCTTTCTTTCTTTCTTTCTTTCTTTCTTTCTTTCTTTCTTTCTTTCTTGTGGGACTAGAGGTCAAATATGCTAAGCAAGTCATTTATTGTTAACAGTACTTTGTAAGAACTGTGTATAGCTGTGGCTACTTTTGTCTGTCTGTTTTTGTTTTTCGAGACAGGGTTTCTCTGTATAGCCCTGGCTGTCCTGGAACTCACTCTGTAGACCAGGCTGGCCTCTTACTCAGAAATCCACCTGCCTCTGCCTCCCAAGTGCTAGGATTAAAGGCACGTGCCACCACTGCCTGGCACTGTGGCTACTTTTGACTCGTGTGTGTGTATGTGTGTGTGTGTGTGTGTGTGTGTGTTGGTGATGGTGGAGCTGAGGTGTGGGAGAGGACATTCCTATTTTGAGGTACTGGGGTATGCAACTATTTTATATCTTCTCTTCTTCTTCTTCTTCTTCTTCTTCTTCTTCTTCTTCTTCTTCTTCTTCTTCTTCTTCTTCTTCTTCTTCTTTTGAGACAGGGTCTCACTATGTAGCCCTGGCTGTCCTGGAGCTCGCTCTGTACCCCAGGTGGCCTCAAACTCACAGAGATCTGCTTGCCTCTGCCTTCTGAGTGCTGGGTTTAAAGGCGTGCATCACCATACCGGGTGATTACTTTGTATCTTGATCTGGGTGGTGGCTTGGTGAGTGTACCCGCATGAGAGAATTCTCTGGTCTGGACATGAGTTTGTGCACATTAATTCATAGATACATTAATACATAGATACATCAATACATAGATATGTGGATCTAATACATAGATCTTGTATCTCAATAAAAGCATACTGAGAATGTACCCAGGGTGTCACAAATGTTTGACCATTTCCCCAATTGTCCTAAGCATTTCCCAAGCCATGGGTTTTTCCTAAGGGAAAACCTGGTCTACATAGTGAGTTCTAGGCCAGCCAGAGAGTCATAGTGAGACTCTGTCTTAAAAATAAAGTGAAATGAATAAATCGAAAGAACTTTTCTTTTTGGAAGATTTTGTTTTAAAGCATGTGTATTTGGTTATATGAATTCAGTGTCCGTGGAGGCCAGAGGCATTGGATCCCCTAGAGCTGGAGTTATAGACAGTTTGCAAAGCTACTCTAAGGGGGTGCTGAGGACAGAGCTAGGGCCCTCCTAACCGCTGAGCCATATGCCCAAATGTAAGAAGTTATCTTTTAATGTGTGTTGTTTTTTGGTTTTATGAGGCAGGGACTCTTGTAGCTCAGAATATGTATATATGTATGTGTGTGTGTGTGTGTGTGTGTGTGTGTGTGTGTGTGTGTGTGTATCTCAGTGGCTGGCCTGATCCTCCTCCTGGTCCCCCCTGCCTCCACCTCCTGAATGCTGAGATTATAGGCATGGACCACTGCACCCATCTTGGAAGGGAAGTGTTCTGAGCGAAGGGATGTGCTTGCATCAGAGACCAGTAGCAGACCTTCCGGGCACTTGGTAATTCAGTGTGGGGGCCTGGTGGGGAGCCGAAGGGGCTGGTCCTGTCAACCGTGAAGGACTTTCTCGGTGATCTGTACAGTGGGGAACATCCAAGAAGTTCAAGCGTGACTGACAGGATCGGGCTTCTGTTGTGCAAAGATCCCGGTGGCTGCTGTGCTGAGGAAGATGGATGGGATGAGGGACCGCAGGAGCAGCGGGGAGGCCAGCTAGGTGCGCCTGCCCTGTCTGTCCGCCAAGCTCTGTGCTCGCTAGCTCAGCAGCCCCACCGCCCCCAGGCTAATCACAGCCTTTTCCTTTGCGCACCAAGGCAGGGGAGTCTTGGGCTTCAGGAGATCCTGTGAACAGCACGGCAGCCTCCTGCCAGTCATTGACCCCTGACCTCCCTCCCCTAAGTCTCACCTTCTGGTTCCTCTTCCCACCCAGGTTTGCTCCTCCTCCTCCTCCTCTCTTTCCACACCAAGCCACTCACTCGGCAATGCTTGGCTATCCAGACACATATCTCCGTTCCAGTCAGGAATTCCTCTGACATCCAGATACAAGGACCCCCATTTGGTACACCCCACCCCCACCTCGGGAAAGAATTTTTTGCTCCATCAGACAGGAATTCGGTTCCGAGAGTGGGGTTCCCTCTTTCCTCCAAAGTTCCCAGAAACTTGGACCCACTTGACCCACCTTCCGCAAAGCACCTTGGCGGAACTTCACTCGGGGCTAATCAGCCTCCTCTTTTCCCAACCACTTCTGACCTCCTCCTTTTGCTTCGTGTCCCCAGAGGACACCTGGTCGCTGCTACAGCCTTGGATGTACTTACTGGCTTGGTGGTTTGGGTTTACCTCTGAGAGGCATAGGCAGGTGGGAGGGCGGTGGGCGGGATAACCGGATGTCTATCTCATCCCTTTCTGCAGGTCACCCACAGCCTTTGCATCCTGCGGTCCAGCCTCTGCCATTGCTCTTACAACCTGCACTCTTGCCAGGCTCCGGGGGGGCTGGTGCCTTCCTTTCTCTTTACACCTACTATGGATGGAGCCCCTAGGCGCACCATCATCCCTCACCCCTGGCTCTAATTTTTTTCACTCATACTCCTTCTATTAAGCCAGGGAATGAGCCCTGGGTTTCCCGTGGTGACAGACACTCCTCAGCTGAGCTCTGTCTGCCTCAGTCACCGACTGTTCCCCACCCCCACTTTAGTTCTAGGTTGCTAACAGGATATGCTCAATTATGGGGAATTGCTGACCTGATTCCTACCTGATTGCCAGTATCAAACGTGTACACCCGAGTCAGAGCCCAGCACAGTGCCAATGTCAGTGTAAAATACCTTCCCCTTTTAGGATGTGGGGTGATAACCTGGTCCTGGTCCCCCTTATGTTTTCTCTTGAACTGGGGCACAGCATCCAATTTAAGGATAGGAGCCGTGTATTTAGTGACAATTT